>JAPZDX010000019.1:2646714-2662361 GCA_029783625.1 Naso annulatus | reverse complement strand
GGCATTTTACATACAGCATGCATCTGTAACGCATTATGAACATACTTATGATGTGTTAAAATGTACCTATAGTGTTGTATAATCATATAAGCAGGGTTAGGTTGAACCCTAACCTCAATTATAACCGTAACCATAACAACCTATAAGGCATTATAAATGTGTTCATAATGTGCCATATTGTGTTATATATTTTTATAATGTGTTATAATATATTATAGAGACAGGCTTCATAGAATGTGTTACCCTTTTTTTCATGTGTAAAACAAGCCACCAGCCTCATTAATTGTTTAGAGACTGTACTTACACCCTTTTTTAAGCAAAAAACTTCATCCTAGCCACTAAGCTGAAAGCATTAGTGAGAACTCAGTCTTCAGTGGGTGCACAAGCTTGGATGCATTGTAAAGGAGAATGCTGCAACAATCTACAACTAAGAACTTTCACCCAACTTTTTATTGGCAAGGGGGTGGGTAGATAGTGACAGAATATTCATTTTTTGGATGAACTGTTCCTTTAAGTTGATCACTGTACAGCAGACGCACCTTCAGGCATCAAGGCATACTTAAAACATCAATAGGCATCACTGGGGACATTTACAGCATTGTTGTGTATTTATTGGACTGTATTAATGCTGGCAAGGCAAGACAAAGGAAATCGATGCCCACTTAATCATACAGGATTACAAAGGTTGAGCATGGAGGGACTTGCTATATATGTTTGCCAAGCTGTTGTCATGAAAGCGGCGGACAAGCTTCTCCTCTGAGCTCCTGCTAATTTTGTTTTTCCTCTGAATCAACACAAGGATTTTATGGTCATTAGGGCGCCTGATCAAAGGCAGACATTCATACTGTATCACCCATAAATATTCACTTCAACTTATGTGCAGCCTTTTGCGAGCGTCGTTTTGAAAGCGAGGGAAAGGAATTCATTCCCTGAGCAATTTCCCAAGTCACATAGCATGAGATGAGAAGTGGACTGGCAAAAAAAAAAAAAAAAAAAGCCTCCAATATCAGAAAATCTTTCACTTTTTATCTCTTTAAAGAGAATGTGAAAACATAAGATATTGAACCATACACGGAGAAACTGGCTGACATGAGTATGATGTGCTGTAACAAACTTGACTGAATAACATCTGCATCAGGGAATACGAGGTATCACATTGCTTTGAAGTTATTAACACAATCTCACAACACATTGGAATAAGGTCTGCAGCTAACAAGTTTTAAGGACAGAGTAAAGGACTGGGTCTTCTTATCAATTTTGAATACATCTGGAGAGTGAGAATCTCAGAAACTCGCATACAAAAACATGCACAGTCCCCATGCCCCATGACACCTCTCTCCTCTTTATAAAAGGTAACAGGAGCAGGGAAGACAAAGCCTTGTGCGCCAGGAAATATGTGTGTGTGCATTTGAGCATGTGTGCAGTGGGGAGCAAGTTTCAGCAGCACTGAATGCATCAAACACGCAGCGCTATTCCTCAGAGTACAACTACACCGAAGTAACTGCTGAGACATCTCCCTCTGCCTCTGTGCCCGTGGGACAGTTCACTCTCTGTCTCACACACACATTCACATAAACACACTCACATACAGTACACACAATTTCCTGATCAGCTAATTGCACTTAGAGCCACTAACTATGCAAACAAACCTACTAAAATAGAGACATAGCCACAACACACGGCTCCATGGGACACCAAAAAAGGAGACTGGATCATTAAAAATACCGACATGGGAATATGTGTAAACAACACTAACAGGTAAACATGATCCAGATAAGTCTGATGCTGAGGTCAGACTACACGATATCAACCCCATAACAGCCCGACCCGGAAGACGTAAGGCGTAGGATAGGCTTGGAAATGATCAATGAGCATCTGGCACAATAATCGATCACCTTATGTCATGGAGCGTGTCATAATGGACGACAACCTATGCCACATTTACGGCGTCCTGACAAAGACTAGCATGTTTGATTTTTTTTGTTTACCTCCCATGACAGCTAGTGGTAGTTGTCAGTAGCGAGTGCTCCCTTACCAGTGATATCATGAAGATCATGACTGCAGATGATGATTGGTCGGGGGAGCAACGAGTAGCCTGTCATGTCTCTTGGTCACGACACGGCAAGACTTTGACTCTATATCTGCTTAATCTGACAGTTAACATTTTAACAGTAAAAAATATCTTGTTGTCTGACCCCAGCATAACATAAAACTATGACGGAAATCCTATCTTCAAATATTTTGTGTCAAGTCTTTATCACAAAGAGGGGAGAGAGGGAAGGAAATAAAGAAAGAGATGTAACAAAGGTCCCTTGCCAGACTTGAACCAGGGACATTGTGGTTCAGCGTTGGCATCTTTAAACCCTAAACCACTAGGTTTACGCAAAGGCTGCGTTACATACGAGCACAGGCATGACAGCGCCAGCATATAATTAAAGCTGACGTATACCACCCAAGTGCAGTTCTTTTTGGACTCTTGGTTGACTGATAAATTAATGTATTGCGTTTGATAAAATACCTTTCAATCTGATCCATCCATCTATGGCTGACTCACATCAGCAGGTTCGGGCACACGGACATACACACGCTTGCAAACAGGCTCACAAACGGGACAAGCATACCTATCATTCCCTTTCATCTAACTGCCACGTTTGCTGGGGACCAACACCCTGCGGGATGGTTGGAGGTAAGCTGTGATATGCAGCTGCTCTACTGAATCCCCTGGGCTGCTTAAGGCAGTGTTAGGAACTGGCACTAATGTTATACTACAGTTGATTTAGCTGGGCCCCTGTCCCCTTTGGCAGAGCGAGCCAGCACCAGCAACGCAGCCGCTGTTTTTGCAAGAGGCCCCTGTCCCCTTTGGCAACACTAAAAAAGCTACTGTTGCATTAAGCCATGCTAACTCGCATCCATTACTATTCAACAGACCCTCCAGAGCAGACCTTTTGTCTAGGTATGATTTCATGAACATGTTTCAGAAGTGAACTGACAAGTAAAGCCACTGACACTGACAAGTGTGTGTGCGTGGGTGTGTGTGTTTGCGGAGACAAGGACAGGGGCTGCAAGCAAAAGGTGTTTTTATGAGCCAATTAAATGACATTGCTATTCTACAGCCTGGGGCACACCTCAAGGCAAAAGAGGAGCTCAAAGTTGCTGCACTCCTGTGACCATTGTCTGGTAGTGGCATCACACACCAACTTTTCTTTTTCTTAAAAGATCGATCATTCTTACTCTTTTGTCTTCTCCCTTGGAACGGGTTAGTGCAATTATTTCCAAGGGCCCAATTTGTGAGTGGTTGTAAAGATTGTGTCAGGCTGCTGGATATCTAAATGAGTAAGAAGAAAGATGGAGGGGGAATCAGAGAGCCTGAAGGAGGCATACAGGGGTTAAAGCATCCAAATTTTCAAGTGGCTATTGTGTGGTTTCTCTCAGTTCAATATTTGACCAGTTTATCAATATAACTACATTACCCAGGTGTATTTAAGTAAATGCTTCAGCTTAATTTGACTACAATTTTATACTTCAGAGGCAACATTTGGGAACATCAAAAGCCTGACAGGAGTGTCTACTTCTTTATGTGTAAGACCATCATGATTTATACTGTAATTAACAAGGGTGTCTCATACTGACTGTAAAACAACAAGGTTTTTACTGGTATGACAGGAGCATTTTTACAGTCATGAAAGACTCTTGCTATCAGTCTTTGACCCTGGTTGGTGAGCCATCTCCAATCTAGGCCACTATTCAAGGTAAGGGAGAAGTTGTTACACTAGTTTTATCACAGAGAGGGAAAAACAGCTCTTTGATCTTTGATCTTCTCACTTTTGTTTGAAAATCAAATTTATCAAACGGGGGAATAACAACAACAACAGCATGATAAATAGATTTCAGGAAAAAAAAAAGCCCAGGCACAAAGGCACCACACTAAAAAGTCTTGCATTTGATTATCTCCGATAATGAATATGTCACACAAAGAGGGGCTCAGGTAAGAAAATCACTAAAGCACAGACAAGCCTATTCTCTCCCTCTCCTTCGTAATTACCAACCCCTGCAGCGGAGCAGATCCCTCGCTTTTCTCCCCTTCAGGCCACTAGAGACTGATATGAAAGGGAATTGGACACTTGGGGCCACAAATAATGTAATTAAAAATCTCTCCTTTTCTTGATACGTTGTTTGGAAACATCATTTCAGTGCACAACATGCATTTGTTAGGGATCTGACCTAAATACACCCTAGATTAAACACACGAAAGCACCGGGTCTTTGTTTCAGGTTCCTACTCATTAGGTGTGAAAATGAGGTGATACAGGCGCGATTAGGGCATAAATTTAGAAAGGTGATATCCATACAAAAGGGATGCAACCTTTAGGCAGAACTCGGCAATCAAGAACACACCCTTGATTAATAGTAAGGCTCACTGGCTGATGTAATGTACCGGGACACATCTATGATCAACAACACTGGCGTTGCCTGCAGCACACTGTCTCAAAAAACGAGAGGGTGCTATGAATTGTTGCCTTTCAATATTTGTTTACAGACACAGAGAAATTTAACAGTCAACTATTTAATGAGGAAAAGTCCACTTTCATAATGCCGAGCGGCAGGCTGGCAGGAACCATAATGCAACAAAATATCATCATGACTCAAAAAATAACAATAAGATAAGTCACCTGGCTTACTTTAATCAGTCTCCTGAAGTTTGCAATTCGCTTTATTGTAGCTTGCCTGCCTTAGTAATCACCCCAGCAGCTTAATGGCTAAAGAATAGCACCAATGAGCCGCTTGTGCTGTTTCTATTTTTGCGAGATGTAATGTAAACATACCAAAAAAGTCACAGTGTGCTCCAGTATAAACAACAACTCTAACGCCAGATTCCTCCTGGGAAGCATCCTCCTCGTCCCCGCCACTGTACCAGTGACATATTTAGAGTACAAAGGCTCAGCTCGATTCCCCTCCACACACATACAAACGCACATACTGAGACGGAAAAAGAGTGGCTGATTTAATTAGCTCAATCATTAAACGAGGCTTAATTAGAGTCACTTTGCTTCAGAGAGAAGTGTGGGACTCAGAGTTGTTCCTTGACATTACAGAGGCATAATGAGCCACACTGCACAACCCTCGCCCTCACAGCAGCGACAACAATAGAAAACTTTTTCAGTACATAAGCACAGTAAGGCATTGAGCCTTTGATATCTTTAATAAGAGGGTTAATAACGTAATGCCCTGTGGAAGTACCAATACGGTGAGAAGCTTTGACAAGAAGTGGCATGAATAAAGTCTGTTATTTAACTTCAGATAAATGAAGTCATTTATCGTAATGAGACGCAGGGACCCCTCCTTAAAGTTCGATAAAGGTTTCAAATTACACAAATGATTCCATCCGTAACAGCCTCTGATGTTTTATAACAGGTCCAGTCCAGATTGGTCCGGCCTGTCTCTACTACTGACTTTATGTAATGTTCACCTGCTTGTTATAGTTTGGAGGCTGATAAGAAGTGATGCTTGTACGTCTCCCTTGGGTGTGATTGTGAGGTAAATATTAGCGGGCCCTCAGCGCCACCCCATACCAGTAAACCAACCCACTGTCCTCTCATAAAGAAATCAACAGAGTCAATGACTTTTTAAATGTTATTATGCTGTCATGAGGCCTGAGTTGGGTATGTGCGTGTACAAAATGAGTGTGAAAAATGTTCTGGGGGGAACGTGTGTGTTTGCATGCATGTGTACACGCTTGCATGCACATGCTCCTTCTGTTCATTATTGGCCAGCAGCAGAAGCCAGTCATTTCCCTGTCTTCATAAAGACTTGGCCCATTAAATTCTACCTCCAGTCAATAATTAGGACTCCACAAATAAACCAAAGGCAATTAAATCAATGCTTCCCCGGGCCGGTGCCTGGACCCCACGGCCCACATGGACACTCCATCTTCTCTGCTGGCCTTATTCATGGTGGGTTGCAGTGGAGCCATACAGCACACCCCCTGGCCTGCTCATGATTATTAGATAGCACCGTCCCTCGATCCGGGCTATAGAGCGCTGCCTATGGTGGCTCTCCACTGAGAGGCATAGGGTTTGATTTCATTAACTCACCAGTGGAGGTGAGAGACGAGGAAATGAATGCAATGTTTCATTTGGTTTTGAGTGGACATGCGGGGCAGCGGTGAGGGGGCTTTAGAAATGTATGCCACTTCTTTGGTATGAAGGGAGCAGTACATCAAGACCTTCACCATCACGTATCTTCATTCCTGCAACACCATGTTTGCCAATGTATTTCGGACAGGTCTCTTTCTTGTTATGTTGACGTGTGGAAGCACATGACAGTAATGGTAACCAATGGCCCCTCACACGGAGACAGAGATACACATACATACCACTCTTATGCTCTTTCACATCTGCACACACACACACACACACACACACATTCAGAATGAGTGATGGGTTTGCTATTGACAGGGCCACTGAGATAATAAAGTGCTGTCCCACAGGCAGCTCCATTAGGCACTGACAGTGACAAGATGAGGCTGTCGTGAGAGTGTACACACACGCACACACACACACAAGTGAATGTACACACACCCAGACATACACTCGTAGACAGACACATCCTCATCCTCTTTCAGTGACAGCCAGCCTGTTAAGGACATGGATCTCGCTCTCATCTTTCCTCTCACTGGGTCTATTTCTGTCTCTGTGTCGTTTTAGCCGAAGTGTGTGTGAGTGCAACTCGGGGGTAAGATCATATCACTATTAGGGGAGTGTGTTATTAGTGTCACAGGCAGGGTGACAGGCCAGGCCATTTCACTTCACAGATGTTCTGCTTGGTGAGCCTTTCATAAGCTATGACAGAGAGTCGAAAGACAGAGGGGCCGCAGTATGAGAGTTCTGGAAGTGTATTTCCTCATTTAGAGAACTCTTGCTTCTCAGGGCCAGCGGACATGTAGCAGAGGCATATTATCAAAGTGGTCTTCAAAACGTCAAATTAGGAGATCTACTTTACAGACAGGCACTAAAAGCGTCTTCATAAACCCTTCCCCGGTCTTTTAGCGTGTGAGATTCAGCAAAAGGACGAAAATACGACTGGCACAGGCAGAGACAGACTCTGGTGTCCCCTTGATATGACAGTATGCTTTTAAATATCAGATAAGAGGAAACCATGAGCTGGAGAGAGAGGAAAAATGAGAAATAAATAAATAAACAGAAAAAAGAACAAGATGGACTTGAAAGGGGATAGAAAAAGTCTGTTGCAGTGAGTGGGGATGACTGCAGAGGTCCCAGTGGTCCCCTTAGGGACCTAGGGGCAAGTCTCAGCCTTGTCATACTCCGCTCTTCTCCTCCTCCACTCCACACACCAGCTCCAGCCCCCTCCACCCCCACCCCCCTTCCTTCCACCACCCCTGTTCTGCCCACGGAAAACGTCGATAGCAGGCTGCCGGTGCCGAGGTCTCTGGTGGACACTAGCTCATTCTCCTGGCATCGACAGGCCCGCCAAATCAATATTTAGTTCCCCACTAACAAGCTGCCTCGGGGTCTGAGCCAGAGAGAGAGAGAGAGGGAGAGAGGAATGCAGGACAGTGGAGGATGGCAGAAAGAGACAGAGAACAGGGACTGAGAGCTGTCCAGCTAGAAGGGAAAAACATGGATTCAGTAGAGTGCTGTGTGTGTGTTAGTGTGGGAGGGGGAGAGGAAGGTGGAAAGGTCAGAAGAAGATCTGGGGAACAAGAGAACAGTGTCTGGTGTGTGTCGTGGTGCGGAGGCGACGCATGAGTGCCTGCGGCAGCCGCTGACAAGAACACAGACGAGACACACATACACCAACTCGACACTCTCAATCATACACATATCACAGCGAGCAGACGTTGACAGCACTCGAGTAAAGCTCCAGCAGAGCACTCACAGATGAGTGGCTGTTCACACAAAGACACACACACACACACACAGTGAGGATCTAGTTGCTTTCTTTTGTTGTATTGTTTGCATCATTGTTTTATTTCATTTATTTATTTTTTTGGAGCCTAAAGCAGAACACACTAGCATGAGAACTAACATTTCTTATCCATTTAATGTATTTAGGTAAAAATTGTGCCCAAATACTTCTATACTTAATAAGCAGCACATTAGGGCTGGAATATTTCAAATTAGATGTATCCAGGAAAAAAAAAAACCCAAAACCCCAAAACCCCTCAACCATTATAATAATGCTTACATCTAGAGATCAAAATGGAAAAATCAAGGCTACATTCAATTGTGTGTAAGAGGTATAAAAGCTCTTGGTGTTTTAATTATTTGTGGTTAGATACACACTGTAACACAGTACGGAAATGGAAATAACAATGAAAATATACTATTCATAATATGGATTATCAAAAAAAAATATATGCAGTTAAAGAAAACCAGGTTCTTTGTGTTGGGAAAATGTCTAATTCTTTTTTTAATTATTCTTATTTAAAAAAACAAGCAGTGCTGTATCTCTGTTTTACAGCAATGTTAAACATGCACTTCCACTCTTTTGGATTTTCCCTATGTTACTCCCACTGAGTGACACTTAAAAATATAAAATGTGTTTAGCGATGACAAGTTATCTTTTTGCTTACTTGCAACAAAGAAGAAATCCAGGGAGCAGTCCCACTTGTAATTAAAATCATTTGGAAATTAAATCATGTGAGTTTTTTTGTTGCACATTTCAGAGAATGTGCTATTTTTGAACTATCGCTCTGCTCCATTGCGATTTATTTTTGTTACCATAATCCTTTAAAAAATTACTCACCAAGTTACTTTTGTACCCTCCAGAAAGCAGCAGTTCCACAAATCTAAACCTTAACTAAGAACAGTGTTAGGCTAAAAAAAAAAAAAAAAATTGTTTACTATGAGAAGATACTGCTTATAGCTTAGCTCTAATCCTTGTGAACATGCAGTGTTATCATTATTGCAGACGAGTGAGCCTGACCTTCTGCTGAAGGATGTGGTTGAGATGGTCCAGCCATTCCTGGTCGATCAGACTCTCTGAATGGGCCCCTGTCCCCTGCAGATACAGATGACAGGATGGAGATGTGACAATATAAATGGTGACGAATATCATTTTGAATTTTGAAAAGAATACCATCTACAAATCCTAGATTCTATGTTTTGTAGTTAGGATGAAATGTCCAAAAATTCAAGTAAATCACATTTAAGGTTTAATATTTTATATTTCTAGTGAAAACCTGCAATTGGCAGAAATGATGTAAGAAGAGCGAGTGTGTAGCCATTTTCACCTCAGCACTAACATGTCAATCCCGGGTGTTGCTGCTCCATATGACATGATGAGCCTTACGCTACCTCACAGGGACATGGGAGGACAGGAGGAGAGGTGTGTGTGTGTGTGTGTGTGTGTGAGGTTGAATCTTAGTCACTGTGTCTGAGACGGGTGGGTCTAACAGGTAGAATCCTGTGAAGTCTGGAGATGGCAAGGGTTGCCACAAGTCCGTAAGGGGTGAACTTTGTGTGAACTTTGATGGAGTCCGCTTCAGGTGCTGACTTCTCTAGTGCGTACTCTGAAGATTGTCCAAAATTCGTATCAATATTAATGTGAGTCAGAGAGGAAACTGTGGGCTTTTATCCTTTAAAAAAATCATCTTACAACTCTTAAAATAACAGCAATGTATAAGCTACGCTATTTAAATGTCTTGGAAAGTGTTACAGTGCATAGCAATCAATTCGTATTGCTTTAGCTTAATCTAAAGCGGCTCAATGTAACTTGCTGTATAAATTCAGTGAAAGTGTGAAAAATGTGAAAATAAAATCGGTTTCATACCATAAAACAGAGAATTCATCTGTATGTAAGTTTCCATCACCTTATTAATGTGGGTGATGAAAGTAGGTCTTGTTTTTAATAAAAATTTTATTAGCCACAACAAAAAATGCCTCTCAACTTTTGTACTCTAACAAAGCAGCGTGCCATTATTCTTGTCAAGCACCAATTCAGTTCTCTTCAGAACAAAAAAACGAAAAACATGCTCCGTTAGCAGGCTGGGATGTTTAAAGGCTCAATCCTCAGGACTGCAGGGTTGACATTTAGATTAAGCATGTGTCTCTCCCTGGCGTTCCCCTGCTTCCTGGAAGTCTCTTTGTGTGATCCTTGGTCATAGCAGGAGTCTGGTTTAATTTCAGTTATGGGGTGTCATGTGTGGTTTTATTAGCAAAAGAGAAAAAGAGGGTGAGAGAGGGGGGCCTTTTAGTGACTACCGCCTTCAAGCAGCCCACGGGAGGGAATAGAGTGTGTGAATGCACATACGTGCGTGAGAGTGAGTGTGCTTGTCCACCCTTGGTAGATATATAACAAAGCACGGACACTCTTTTAAACATTAGGTGCAAAACAAACTGGCCTGGCAATTATAGCCTTATTACATCTGGATTATTAAATCCACAATAAGATGCCCAGGGAGGCTGAAGTTGCTAAGTTATCTCTGGATCTCTGTTGCATGCTATAGAATGGATAAGGGAAATAACAGTGCGCAGTATCATATATGTGTAAGCATGTGAGGAGTGGTAATGTTTAAGCAGACCTCCCTTCTTTGCATTTATGTACATACATCACATTGATTTTGTGTGCTACTGTGTAAGGAAGCAACTGTAAGTATCTGTATGACTTTTAAAAGCTTTGGAAATTAATTCAGAAATACAGAACAAATACACAAACTCCCCCACTCTCATGAAAAGGCTAAAACACACTTTCAGTGCTACGCTATCTGTAACCACAGAACCAGCTGCACAAATAGCCTGGTTGAAAATGCATTTCTGCTCAGAAAACAACTCAAGCTGATTTTTATTTTTATTTTATGGGACAAATCAACAAACTAAGATTAATGCTCCAGAGGACAGAAAATATGTAGCCGTCGGAAAAGATGGTCATTACACGAAGGTCATCTGTTCCTAAAATTCTCTTAAAATATAACCACAACCAAGAATAATTCATCTAAAAAAAAAAAGTTCTGATGCGCCTGAAATTCAAAAATGCATCGATTTCAAAACCAAACAGAGCCCTACAATGTTCAAAACTTCTGCAAATATTGTTGACAAGAGAAATCTGCCAAACTAAAGAAAAGTAGCTATGTTGGCAATGGAGTACTCTCATTTAAAAGTAAAACTGAAAGTAAAAGCAATCCCACTGAGCCCTGAGGTCTCATTCAGCACACTGGTATTGCACAAGTAATTGAATAAATGAATAACTTTGCTATGTGTTGGCCTTGCTGAAGACTGCTAGGACATCCTGATAACCTTGTGTCATGTCCTCAAGTCCAAAGAAAAACATACAATCTACAAAAGTCTTGCTAAAGTATTTTTTGAAGTGAGGGGGGGAAGAAACAATTCACAACTCTTCAAACAAGTGTTGTGAAACTTCACTTCAGTAACAAAGATTTTAATGCGCTTCAGTGTTGTGGCAGCTATGTCTCACAAACCAGCCTCAGTTCAGAGTGAGGATGGCTGTATACTGCTGATCCATCCTTTGAATACTCACAACTAATTAAGCCCCTAGTGAAGTAGGGTGCTCTTGATTTTGATCCACATAAAATCTACAAAGTGCACTGGTCAAATGTCCCTTGTCTCTCCATGACACCCTCCTAAACACACAGAGAGATACACGCACAGAGACAAATCTCTCTTTTTCATGAGATTTTTTTTTCCAAGATTCAACACTACAATTACAAAAACAATGACACATAAACTGTTACCTCACTCTGTGAGTCACGTTCACACCTGTCTTAACAGCATTGTGATATACTTGAATGCTCAATTGACAAAACAGGAAAAACTCACCCAACGCATTAGGGCAACAGACAGCCTGACATTAGCCACTATTAATACAACAGAGAAAACAAGTGATGAGGTGAAGAGAGCAATTTTACCCACAGAGGTTTCAGCTCTGATGGGGGGGACTTTTTGTCAAGAGGACTGTTCCCTGTCATTTCCTGGGTGGAGCTGGGCTGCAAAAGGCTAAAATTGGTTTCAAGTGTGAGTAAGTGCCTGGTGCACCGTCTCTCATCTTGTGATAGGTGGGAGGAAGTCCCCAGGGATGGGAGGTTGATTGCAACATAAGGTTGCTAATTGATGACACGGCTGGGAATGATCTATGGCGGAGAAAAGGCCCACCAAGTTGGAAAAGAGAGTGAAATTCAAGACTTTTGAAGGTGGGCAACAGTTAACAGCAAGGATTTTCACTTCAATGACTGCTTTTAGTAGAAAGAAAAGAGTCGTACTTACTCAACCTGTGCCACATTAAATCTCATATGAAGTCGACAAATGCTGCAGGTGTTGGCAGGTTTTTGATCTTGCTGAGAGCAAGAACACTGGCTTTAAACATGAAGCCACATCCTTCTCTACTGCACTGCAACTTCCCAACTTATAAGTGGCATGCCTTGGTGTGTGGTACACCTTAACTTTGTGCTTAACCATACTGACTTGCCTAAATCTATCTACCCATCAATATGAGAAGGTCAGACAGAGGCAGAAACTTTCTAGCAAGGCTAAATGATGTTAGATATGAACTTAAACAGAAGGCTTCTGTTTTTCCATGTTTCTCCCCCTCTACACCAACGGCGATCTTCAGTATCGGATCCCAGAGGATAGGCCAAAGTTACAGTAGCTTCTTGCACCTCATTTAGTCTCAATTGACAAAAGAGATGCCCAAAGCTAATATTGATGATATAATATCTTCCCCAGCACTCCAGTGCAATCGTTAAGCACACCCCCCCTTAAACTTTTTAAATGTTTCAAAATTTTGCACAATATCTTTGATAGATTAAGTGTTCTGGGCATAATCTTTACTTGATATAGAACCTTAAGTTAGCGTTTGTATGGACAGCTGACCCACTGTCCCTTGGCCTTACCTGGTCAGTGTCCATTATGTCCGCGAGATCATTCTCTGACATATTGAGGATGGAGGCAGCGATGGACTTGGCTTTGATCATAGACTTGGCTGAGAGGCCGCCCTTTACTGCCACAGCGCTGGCCTGCCTCAGCCTCCTCCTCTTCATCAACTGTTGCTTGACCTCTTGAACGTCTAAAAGTATTTCACTGGCCAGGGCCTGAAGGGGGAGGAGAAGAAGGAATAAAAAAAAGAAGAGGATGATGAAATGGATATAGAAAAACAAGAGGGATAGTTCTGCCTGGCAGATGAATAAATGAAATTGATCAAGCATGCGCCAGAGAGGCCTAGTACATTATGGAGGAATATTGAGTTTGACACACTCAGATTCTCTTCGGTCTCGCCTCAAGCTCCCTTGTAGAAATGTGGACCTGAGGGTGTGTTGCCCTGTCGATTGAAAGCTGAGGGAACACAGCTTTGATACCAAACGCACCCCAAGTTTTGCTAAGTCTCCACAGACAGAGAATCATGCATCAGAGAGAGAGAGACAGAGAGCTACTGAAAATACAGCCATTCATTTATTTATTTGCTTTCTGAATGTCTCACAGTACAACAGGGCAGCATAACACTGTTAATAATTAAGCTATGAGGGGCTGTTTTAAATGGTGCCCGAGTGAATGGCAAGCGAATTGAGGAAGGCCTGGGATGGCACAGTTGTCGGGCACTAAATGGGAGTTTGCTCTAAATACAGACAGACAATTAAATGTTAAAACTGCCACTGTACACGAGAAAGTCAATAAAGTAAACTCCCCTTTGCTTCATTTTGAGCTTATTGATCGAGGCAATAATCTTCTGTATCATTCCCTTGTAAGCCTGCTGAAAAGCTGACCTTGGAATAGATGGTCAGATGAGGGAAAGCTAGAGACAGGAGAGCTCACAGACCACAAAAACAAAATAAAAAAAAAAAAACAAAGTACAACTTGCTCTTGGTCAGTACACAATATTACCAAGCAAGCAAGAAGTAGTGTGTACACACACATACACAATCGTAAGTACAAACATAAGAAAACACTCAAGTGCATTTCTGTAACAAGGGTAATCACACACGAACAATGTTGAATAACGACCAACATATCCACTCCTCTCTCTTTATTTCACACGGGTGGATCAGGTGCAGTTTACAAAGCCAGTGCTGAGTGTTGCTGTTTGTCTACTAGCAACACTGAAAAACAATATAATAAAATAAAACACAGGCAGAGATCATGTATTCAGAAAGTCATGCAAGATCACATTATAGGAAGCACATATGAATTAAAATAATAATTATATAATGAACATGGGAGCAACGGTTAATAAATTGTCTAACAGATCAAACACTGGTTTTTAAAGTCCTGATCTCAAGTCCAATATACAAACTATCACCTAATAAAACAAGTGTGAAATTTCTATGAAGCTTTTCAGTCATCCACGTCAGCATGTCTCGGATGCTTTTTACTTGCTTCTTATAGAGAACTGAAGCGTAACTAGTTTATAACTGTACATTCCAAATTTCAAATCCAGTTTCACAAGTGGCCTACTACGCCCATTTAAGTGTAAAACAAGCACGACAGCACTGAATAAAGAGGGTGAGATTAACCAACATAACCATCATTCACCTCCTGATGAAGAGGGACAGCTCTTTTTGGTGATCTGAGAGTTGTGGCTACCCTACAGGAATCCAGAGCTCATTAATGGACAGTCCATTTTTTTTATTTACAGCCTAATAGATATTCACACTGTCACTAGTCAAGGGTTACATTCAATTGACCTAAACCTTGCATGTGAAATAATCCAAGAAGAAATTAGGGTCTGAATTTATCGCTCATTATCAGCCCTCAGAGAGACGAAGGGTGGGAGGGGGATATGCAAGCATTCACACACGCACACACACACAATCTTTTCAAATACATACATGGAAGGTATTGTGTGTGTGTGTGTGTGTGTGTGTGTTCGTATCTGTGTGAGTTTGTTAGGAGCTCTTAGCCTGGCTAGTACCACAATCACTATTGCCAGAGGGGCAATTTAGGCAGGGCGAGGATTAGGGCATGGAGATGGGGATCAAATGAGCAGCAAAAAGATATCCTCCTTAATAACTATCTACGTCTAAACCTCTTCACACACATGAGGATACAAAGGGCCATTCAAAACAATAAAGAGCATAGCAGGAGGGAAAAAAATGCTTTAATTTTGTTAGATTATGCAGGCATTGACGCAAAAACAATTGCAGTTTACTGTTGTTAATAAACAACAAAGCATTTTATTATGAAACAACTTTTAACAGGTATACAAAACAAGGGTATATGAAAGTTGCATACTGTATGGTAATCTCAGGTGAATGTGTTTTTACATTATTGTTATAATGCACTTCATGTACAAGACGAGAAGACAAAAGCAATTTCAAGTAATTACAAAAACACCCATACATTCAAAATCAGAAAAAATAAATTTTAAAAAATCCACACGAGCTTGTACTTTGAAAGATGACAAGCCAAAACATTCTTTACAAGTGAACTACCTTCAAATCAGTGCGTGCGCGTGTGTGTGTCTGTATGTGTGTTAGAGCAGTCACTGCATCTAGGGCCACTGTTTAGCAGTTCAACAACAGTGCTTACAGCCTAGGGCGTGTGCAGGGCCAAAAGGGTTTGCTGGCACACAATAAAGAAAAATCTTCACGGACAAACACACACACAACACATACAGGCACAAAGAACAAAAAACAAGCTCATAAAGACAGGCACAGACACATCTACGCACACACACACACAC
>JAPZDX010000019.1:2632376-2644251 GCA_029783625.1 Naso annulatus | reverse complement strand
TTTTATAAAGGTCAGCATGCAAAGGCTCCTACCTTTATTTTTTGCTCAATTAACAATACACCAGACCCCTGCACCTAACCTTGCAGGTGATGCACCCACACAATATCATTACAATTCGTAGGCGAAGAACGCCACACATCACACCATACTGGTTTAAGACAATTTAGATAAATTGACAAGACAAACTCTGGACCCATGGCCTTTGTTCCCTTGCCCCTTTCGTACAGTACCTTGATAAAAGAATGAAGCTGCTCGAGCTGGGCGTAGGCTTGGCTTAGCTGTCTCTGAAGCCTGTCCAAGGCATGGGAGCTCTGCTGGGTCAATCCCTCCATTTGCTCAGTGGCTGTCTTTTCCAGTGCAGTCAAAGCCTGCTCACTTGCTCCCACACGAGCCTGCAAGGCATGCATGCGTTGATCCTGTAAAACAAAATAGCAGGCAGAAGTGGTCAACTGAAGGCAATCCTTTTTGTTTCAGAAAGTAGACAATGTGCACAGGCCTGTGAGACATTTGTGGCCGTTGAAGTAATTGTAGAATGTGAAATTATCTGACTTGCAGACTCTAAGTGGTTGTATGTAATCGCAGGAAACTGAGAAAAAAAAAGGCAGAGAGGAACACATAAACCTCACCAATTCCAGCCAGCATTATTTCATATTTTAATTACCTTTAGAGTTATTTTAAAGATGTTATTAATTACCACCTGTATTCTTAACATATAACTGCCTTTTAAATACATACCTACCTTGAACTTTCAAATGTTTTTTATCTTATTTCATTGTTCTATTTGTAATCAGGTTTATTGGTTTATTTATTTATTTTTTTACTTTGGCATTTGAGTCTCTTTCTGTCGATCAGTGCCAAAAATGTTTATTTAATCTTCTGTGATTAAAACAGTTCCACAATGAATTTCAGATAGTCCAAGGGGCAGTGTTAATATTCCTAATTCTAAGTTATTTTTCTCCTCAAACCTGAAACATTTCCTTTTTTCTCCTACTAATTACAGACTGCTAAACCGTGATCTGATATGTCGGAAGTTTTTTCCCTTTACATGCAGAGGACCATGGCACTGCAGAGGGACAAACAAACTGCCAAAAGTAATGTGGAAAAAAACATTCCTAGCCAAAACAGAAGTGTTACATTTTTAAGTATGACACAATTCTGGTACGAACTGGCAGCATGGCTGTTTCCTACCTTTTTTTCCAGCTCCTCCGTCAGTTTTATACAGGAGGCCTCATACTGACTTTTCTCTGTGGTTGCAACATTTAGTCTCCTCTTCAGAGATTCAATGAGGGCCTTCCTGTTGGTGGCCTCTTCAGTTAAAGTTTTCACCTGTTGAGAAGGTAGAGCAAAGGGGAAACAGAATGGTGTATAATGAAGCTAAACAATGGGATTAGGGCGGTGAGGTTCATGATCAAGTAATACATTCATCCTAAAATTTCTTCGAATCAATGAAGAAAAAGTCTATTCTATAAATTAACTTTCAATGAAATGAACTGCTTTACATCAGTAATCCAGGAGACTGGGACACAAGAAATGCCAAGCGCTCCAATAGTTTTCTGTCATTCTATGAGGGAGAATCAAAACAGCTGCGTGGTATGATGATGGTATCAGCTGTGATGTGTTGTGCATACCTTCTTCTCCAGCTCCTCCACCTGTCCACGGTAACTTTTCTCCATCTCCTGCAGGAACTTCAGTCTAGTTTTTAAGTCCTCCACCAGCTGCCTTTTCATGTTCACATCTCGCTCTGTGTGGCTCGTCCTGGAAACATACATGGAAGTGAACACACACATGCACACGTACGCACATAAGGTATTTGTAAGGATAAATGAGTATGCATTCTACATGTGAATATACTGTATACGCACTGGCACTCACGTACAGTACAGCCTCTACATAGCAGAACAAACACAGACTAACACAGAGGCAGACATACACATACACACACACAAAAAAAGGGCTGGCAGGCCCAGTGTCCCCATGCAGTGCATCAGGCATGACAGCTCATTATGACAACTAAATACACTGGCATGCTGTTTGGGTAAGTGGAGGAGGGTGAAATGAGGACGCGTATAAAATTCTAAGTGGCATATATTAGAACGAGTGCCCAGGCGAGGAATGCCACACTAAGAGTGACTGGGGAGTCCTTTTTGACAAACGGCCTTTCAAATCAGCAGTGACACTACTTGAAAGACTGTAATCAATATTAAAATGTTTATTATTTTCAGCTCAGCATTATACAAGTCACACATAAAAACACACCAGCTGGGGACTTGGCTTGGGAAAAACTGAGTATGAAGGGAATATGCTCCAAAAAATGTTGTTTGTTTTGTACTGTGCTGACGATGCTTCCCTAAAGAGAGGCAAGGTCTCTGTATTGTAACCGATTCATGTCTTACTGGTCGAAAACATGCACCACATGTCACTTCTCATTGCGATAGCCTGCTGTATTGACATGGTTAATATTCCAGCTTTCCACACAGCCATATTATAGTGAGGCCTTGTGTTAAATGGGCTCAGTATGTTAGTATGTTTTATTCAGATTCCATAAAAGGCAAATATGAGGCATTTTTCATGGTTGTCTATGCCTCAGAGAATTAGAACAAATAGAATAAAGATCATAAGGATGCAGTTAATTAAAATGTTTTTATTTTTTGCTGTTTGTTTTTTTAAAATCTCAAAGATGTAGTGGATCTCTGAGCTCCCACACGCATCATGGCTTGTGTGTTTTAAATAAACAGATGACGCAACACTAGAGCAAATGCTTTCGTGTAAGTAAATGTCCCTGTCTCTCTAGGTGGATGAATGCCTGAGGGCAGACTGACAAAATAAATGTGAGCTTGTCCTATTGGAGTGACATTAAATTAAATGAGAGAGGAGTCTAGCCGGGGGTCTTTAGGGGGAAGTCGCGCTAGCTTGTTACCCCATGGATTTGGCCATTAATGAGAAAACCCATATTGAACCTTTCAGATGACTGTCTGGTGTTGACTTAAAGACGGAGAGCAGCAATAAGAGGCCTTGCAGCTCCCTCTGCCCCAATGCTAATGGCAATTAGGCCGACAACATTTATTTTAGATGTTTTCTTCTTCTGCACCCCAAAAAGAATAGAGGATAAAAAAGAATGAGGGATACACGGTGCTTCTGCCAGAGTGTGTTATCTCTATTTATGAGTGTTAGTGGAAAGAGAGAAAGAGAGCCTCAAACTCTATCCCAATCACTCACACGTTTGTTCCCTTTGTTCTGGGCTTGTTGGCAATATTGTTCATCAAACATGCGTGCATTGTAATGATAACAGTCAGTGGTCTGAAGTGCGTGTGCATAAGAGAAAGCGAGAGCGCACATTTCTGTGTATGTTGTTAAGAATGATGTGCGGGTGTACGTTTCATGTGGCTGATAGACAACAGGGCTAAAGATGAAAGAAGCAGCTTCATAAATAAGGCAGGGCCATAGTGCCGGATATTGACTGAGGACATGCCGGTATACTTTGAAATTCATTTCTTTTTTTTTCCCCCATTCTCTTCTTTAAGGCGAAGCAGCCTTTCTCCCCGTGTGTGTGCTGAGATGTATATTTCAGAGATGTCTAGACATGTCTTTCATTCTGAGAAGAGGTCCCTCCATGGAGGCAAATGGAGAGGTAGGATAGAAGAGATGGTGAGTTACATATGTGTGAGCATGAGTGAGTGTGTGACAAGAGACACGGGCTGTTGTGGAAACTCAGCTGAGGGATGTTCGCTCTGTCTGGCTATGATCCGCTGTGCTTTGGTCACACACAAACAGAAACCCACTGTGATTGTACACATGCCCTGGATGCATTATTGATAGTGGCGGGCAGAGGACACAGAACACTAGACAAAGAGAACGAGAGGAAGGAAAGCCAAGTTGTTCTTTGTACCTTCCTCTCAGTTCAAAGATGAGATCCTTATGCAGAATTATGATATACGCCTTTCACAACAGTGTTCAAATGTTGCCAGTTTCCCTGAGTGAACTGTTTATATCTATACATTCTGACTATCTAATGCAGTAGGTGAACCATGTAGCTCATTAGGGCTTGTGGCCCACAGGCCAGAGTGATGCTGTGTGGGCTTCAGTGTCATGGGCCAAAATGGGCCCTCCTGCGGCACAAAAACAATCAATACACTGCTTTGATCAGCACTCCACATCAGCTACCCACATAAGCAACACCACACTACATGACACACAAGACACCCACATGCATACACACTAATTCCTTCAGTCACATTTATTCACTCGCTCATGAGAACATGCATAATTCCACCAAAGATTCACGCAGAGGAGTAGCATGCCTAAGTAGAGAGCAGCAGACTGAGTGCTGCCACATGGTGGAATCAAGCACTACAGATGAGAGCTGCAGAGAATGTGCAAACATGCAGACAGAGACACAGGGAGACGGAGAAACAGATTAAGAGAGGTGCTTTCTGAAAAAAAAAAAGAGGAAAAATAAGAGCTGTACAACAGAATACCTTAAAGAGAGAAGCACAAAGAAAACGTATGAAGAAAAAGGTGTGAAAACTAACTTGTCCTGCAGCTGTCGGAGCTTGTCCTCCTTCTCGTGGAGTTGGCCTCGCAGGGCTTTGTTAGCTGCCACCTGCCTTGTGACCTCTGTAGTCGCACTCTGGGGGGAGGGCACAGGGTGTGTGTGTTTTTTAATGTGTTTCAGAGTGTGATAGGGGGTGGGGAAGGTTTTCACGACACGGCTGATGACAGGTCAGGCACAGCATGCCTCCTCATTATAGTTACAGCGGGAGGGTGGAAGGTGCTAAAAGAGGTTAAGAGGAAAGCAGCATTTTTCAAAGTGGATGAGATAAGGGGGGTAATTAGGGGAAAAGAAAAAAAAAACTATCTCTGACATATACTATTAAATACATTTTAATGGGGATTATGCATAAAATAAAATAAAATAAAATCTGCAGCAAACATTTTGTTAATATTATTTAAAATAGCACAGCATTTTTTTAATGACATATGAAGAGATACGGCTGTTGGCTTCTGATCATAAGATGGATGGATATCCGAATGTGCACGTTCACTGTTGTTAAAAGGGCCCCGTGTCTTAGAGGAAACTGTACCATTACAAGGTTTTGACAATGCGCTAACTCAGTGCCTGCACCCCCACAGCGCATCCCTCGCCTCTCCATTTTACTGTCACCTGACATGACTTCCTCAGCTCTGTGTAATGACAGCAGCAATCTGCTTGGTGACACTGACGAGCTGGATGCAGAGAGGGTGATAATACTGTGGTACCACTCACACCTTATTCCCTATGATGTAGGGCACGTCTCTACTGCTATTCCCCATTTCTCATCTTTCTGACAGGTACTCTGTAATAAGATCAAATGATAAGAAATGCTAATTCATGTCGAAATCACATGCAATTTCAGGTGGTGTTGAGTGTAAATTGAAAGGCTTTAGAATTTTTTTTTTTCTCTTTGCTGAGATTTGAAAGTAAAAGCTTGGCAGAGTTTCTTTTCAGAGTTTCAAAAGTCTAGTCAAAAGACTTCTCAATACACTGAGATGTTAAAGTGACTCAAAAATAATGATGTTTGACAAAAAACAAGGAAAATGTTACTCCAATTTAAAAAAAACAGTGTGTGTATTCCAACACTAGCATACTGAGTTATACTGCAGTGTATGTAGGAAAGAAGGCAACCAAAACAAAATTAATACAGACATGTGCAAACTTCATCAACTATGTTTCTTACTTTTTGCCACAGCTTTTGCTCTACATACTGTACAAAATAAGGAATGTATTTCTGAGCCAAACAGCATTAATGCTCTCAAAAATGTCCCTGTTATTGATGGTATTATCCACTCAAGCTTCATGGTGCAAAAAATGGGAAATGAACATGATGCTTAACACCATCATCCTATTAAGAGATTTATCTAATAAGGCATGCACAATAAGACAAAGCACGAGCGCAATTCAGTAACCCCAGAGTTCTACTTGAAATTTCTAACCACTAACCTTAAGTTTGGCTTGTAGTTGTTTGACCTCAGTTCCGGGGTCCTGGGGGGCAGGGGTAGCTGGGGCAGGCATAGTCCTGCCCTGGCAGGAGCACTGTGTACATGCTGCTGTTGGTAGTGCTTGTGGTGCAGTTTGCTGTGGGAACGTGATCTGCCTCCACTGTTCAAGCTCCATCTCCAGAACCTTTTTCTGCTGCTCCGTACCAACAAGGTCAGAGGTCAACTTCTGTAGATTGTACGACAGACAGAATCGGTCAGCTAGTCTACTGTTAATGACACTACAACTAAAACCAAAATTTCTGCTTACTGTTATTAAACTAAGGAAACTGAGATTTCTGTCATAGGACGGCAAGAGTCATAAAGTCACAGGAGATGTATTACAGTGCTAGAATAACAGATGCTGGCGTAAAGAAGTTTGAGTCCAACCAAACCACTGTTTTCTCTGTTTTATGATACAAAAATGTATTACTACTGCTGTAAGGAAAAAAAATGGCCTCTGACTTAAACAAGTCTTTATTTTAAATTCACATAATATTAATGTGATAAATGCAGACCAAAAGTAAACACGATGTCTTGGAAATACTATATGCGTTAGCCACGGGAGAGCTGCAGGCTCTGCTTTAATATCTCAGCTGTGATAAATCTCCTTTTTTATGCTAATTAGGAGACAGATTATGCTGGTGCCCAGTCAATAGGGCCTAATTCTCACTGTGATTGGCATGCATAATAAAGCCATCCTGCAGAATCAGAGAGCACTTTGGGACAGAGGGAGTTCAGCATTTGGTGAGTGGTTGGGTTTAGTGTGATGAACGATAATGACAGTAGCTGATCATGTACAATGTACAGTGTATCAATGATTCTAAACATAAGCATCTGAGGTGAATGCTTTTAACACCATATGTGGGGTAAAGCTCAAAAAAAAGCCCTTCGGCTGCATATTAACTAAATATGGGGCAGAGACATGTTTCTGTAAGTTTGGTTCAATACTGCCACAATTAGCTGATCTGGTATCATTTTAAACATCAAGAATGGATAATGGCACAAATAGGAGACATGATACATGAAGATGTACGCTGCACACGTGAGTAAATGCCGGGACACACACAGAGACTCATGCACACACACCCAAGTGAAACCGCAGATTCCCAAGGGTTTGCTCTCTGCTCTGCATACATGGAGGTTATTGATATCTGGTTGCTGGCTGACACCTTTTAATAGAATCCCTCTTGTTTTAGGTTTCCTTGGCTCTGTTGAAGACGCACATGCTGTGTCCCCAAGGAGGGTGGGAGAGAGACAAAGAGAAGTAGGAAGTAGAGAGAGTGAGAGTAGGAGCAGTAGAGAAGGAAAAGTGAGGCTATAGCTGCATTGGCATTGGTGTACGAGTGTATTAAGAGTGGCATTGATGACACTTCCTGTAAGACAGGCTTTGATTTCACAGGCCATTTTCAGCTCTGGTGGGAGGTGACACTGACGTGGACTGATGTACTGGTCGTCCATGAGGCTGGAAGAGAGGAAGCCTCTCTCTCTCTCTCCTATCTGTGTAGTGTCTCATTGATGCTCTTCCAAGTAATACCCAGTCATTGATAAATAAGGAAACAGAGGCAGTTGGAATACCTACATGGCCAAGAATATAAGAACGCATGCAGTCATACATGCAAAGATTAAAGTAAATTTGTCAAAATAAATCAACCCAGGGAAACATTAACATAACGCTTTACTATGCATGTTTCTCAAAAATTTCATACCCATGCTGATGGTGGGCTTTTTATGTGATTTGTACTTAAATATCATTAAAATTCAAATATCAGGAGCAGCTCAAGTTCAGTTACTTGTGTCTGTTGCACCCCTTAATCCTGTGATAATCCCAGCCCCTTAAATGTAAGAGGAGGGCACAATACTCCACCAAAAAGAGATGAGACTGACAAACTCGGGAGACGATGTCACAGTACACTGCAAAGTGAAATAAACAGGGAAGTAATGACTGAGTGAGGCAGATAATCCAGATTATATATTTGAATGATAAGAGTGACAAATACATTCCACTTAGTGCTAGACTTGGTGGAATTAGGAGGGTGCGCTTCACCTGTCACCTTTTTTTTTCTCAAGCTTTTTAATGCCACCTTAGAGACTAATGCCATTTTTTAAAATGTTAGTGTTATCTGAGTA
This sequence comes from Naso annulatus, assembly GCA_029783625.1. Taxonomy (NCBI): domain Eukaryota; kingdom Metazoa; phylum Chordata; class Actinopteri; order Acanthuriformes; family Acanthuridae; genus Naso; species Naso annulatus. The sequence continues at coordinate 2,636,109 of JAPZDX010000019.1, read as the reverse complement.
GGTTTTTGCCAATATTTCTATAATCAATAATGACATTTGTGTTTGAGTAATAGTTGACATATTCTTTGATCCCAAAGTTAGTTGTTCAGATAAGGAAATCAGCAGCATCACGAAAAGTCAGACGAGGCAAGAAATGCGGCTGGTTAGATAAGAAGATACATGTATTTTAATGAGGGGAGAAAAAAAAGGGAAATCAATGTTAACATCCATCATTGATCACACACTGACTTTTTGATTTGAATTTGCCCTACACCTCTTGCCATAGTTTCAAGTGCACAAAGTTTTTCTGTGCATTAAGGAATCATTACTGACACTGCCGGGCGCTCACATCTGGGTTAACTTCAATAAAATGGTTTAGATAATCTGGCAGCTTGTTAATATGTTTACAATCTGTATGATCGTCTCACTGGTTGTAGTATTTTGTATGCTGGCCTTAGCTGCAGTCTTATTTTCATTTCCCAGAACTCAGCAATTACTTTGATAAATTTAATGTCATAAGAATTGACCCAAGCAAAGAATAGTGCTGCATGACAAAACAAATCACACATCTACACTACAGGTATGATCCTCAGGAGTGCCATTGTGGAAGTAGCAGCTTTTAAATTTAATTATTACGACATTTGGAGACTCAAAATCCAAACTCAAATAAAGAACAAATATGGAAGGAATTAAACAAGAGAACAAACAGGAAAGCATGTAAGAAAGGAAGGGATAAGGAAATAAGACTTAATGATGGAAGGAGGTAAGGAAGGAAGCAACAAGGAAAGGACAGAATGGCCAAAGGATCAGGAGACACAGCAACACAAACAAGTGTCTGTGAAACTACCATGCTACTTCTCACATGATGGCCCCTGTGGAGGCTGTCCTAAGCCAATTATGAGCAGAGAGTTTTAGCAAAGAGTTGGCCAGGACCGGCTGGAACAAGCCCAAAGTCCATCACCTCTTGCCCTTTCCAGAGAGGGCAACAAGACCTGGCTTTGGCCAGTCAGTCGGCTCCAACTTTCTCTGGTAGAGTGGCATTAATACTGCAGGAGGATAGAGGAAACAAACAGGAAGACAACAATTCCCTCTCTGTCTACTCATTCACGCAACAGTGTGTATGTGTGTGCAAACACGTGTGCCTTTACTGCTGTGTCTGAGTCTAAGGTCTCGTTGGGCCTCTGTAATCAGATGCCTGGGTGGGAGCACAAGGGCCACTTCCTAGGTAGCAACACTATGAGAGCTGCACTCTGGCCTGTGTTTACAAGTCCAGTATACTGTATCTGTACTATTCTACACAGTGGATATACAGACACACGCACCTAATCAGGTATCCAGTGGGCCCTCACTGGCTGCTGCTGTCTGAATTCCCCAAAAGAAGTCTCCTGCCTGTCAGATTAACGACTGTGTCTGTCTAGGTTTTCGTATTTGTGTGTCTGTGCGTGTGTGTGCACATATGTTGGTGTGTACAAGGAGGCCCTGACAGGAAAGATGCTATTTTTTGGCAAAAGTGCTCGGTGTTTTATTTATAGTCTTTACCAAGTCTAAGAGTTTCGTACCTGGAGGCAGATACTAAATAACTAAATGGGTGTGTGGCAGTGGACACTATAAAAAAAAGTCACCTCGTGTGTATCTGTGCACACTTGTGCACATACTTGGAGAAAATTAAACTGCTAGTGACACAGACTGTTGTGGAGAACTAGCTTGTTGAAACATTCAGTGGGAGAGGGAAAGAGAGAGAGAGAGAGAGAGACAGAGAGAGAATTTCTCTCCTTTTTTCTGCTCCAGGGTGCTGACCTCCACAGGCGAGGGTAAGCCTGTCAGCCACACTTATTAAGCATGATAAGGGCAAAGGACCTGCTACTGCTGCACTCTCAGCCCCCCAACAAATACAAAAGAACCACAAAAAGAAAGACAAAGACAGAAAAATAAGAAACTTCCTCACACTTACAACTGACTCCTCCTTTTACTCATCTTCCTGTTTTTCCCAGAGTTACCTGAGTGAGCTGCTTGCTGCTGCAGAGTTTCTCAGTGAGGGAGTTGAGCTGCTCCGTGATCTTCTCATTGGCCCTGCGCATTTCTCTGGCTGAAAGCACAGCATCTTTCCTGGCACTTCGCAGTATGCCAATGTGACGCTGTAGGGACTCGATGCGCTGCTGCAGAGAAGAGGAGGAGCAGCGCTGGTTCATCATTGGCATCCTCATCCTCCTCCTCCATCTCCTCTTCTCTCCTCTCATCCCTCGATCCCTGGGCTCATGCTGTTCATCGTCTAACAGGAGGAAGTACATGTAGGCACCTCAGAGTTGACAAGTGCAGAGAACAAATCCCTATTTAGAAGCTACTGCTGGGAGTTAACGGGTGCATGTAAAAGTGTCTTCAAAACTGTGATGATTAAAACTTTCCATTTATAACCAATTCAGGAGTGTCAAGTTCTGAAAACAAACAAACTAAAAACACCCAAACCTTGTTAACTTCATAAATACTTGTTTCTGATCGACAGCACGTGCATACATTGAGCGTTTTTCCTGCTTCAATTAATAGTCGATTAGTTTTTTTGTAGTTTTGCATGGGTGTGAAGACGGGAAACGTATGCTACCTTGGGCCAGAACATCGCCTTGTTTTCTGTTAGATCCTGCCATTGGTGCCTCTGTGTTTGAGATCAGGGAACACCTGTAGGACTGAAAGAACAGAAAAGTCAGAGACGGAGATGAAAAGCAGCTGTTAAATGTAACACAACCGGCTGACGTGTTTTGCTTCCTGAGACGCAGCTCATAATGACACTATGATCACAGCAACTGCTCAGTTTAATGCGACAAGACAAATCACCCTGCGCTTTAATAATTCACCTGAGCGTGTTCAACCAGCTTCAACTTCAATGCTTCTTAGCCCGGATATTACTCCTGACAAGCGCTTGCAAATGCTGCCTTTGTTCAATCACTGTCTGAAAACCCAGATTCACTCCTCCAGTATGACGTCTCTGTGTGTGTGTGTGTGTGAGAGTGTGTAGAGTCATTTGCACTCATAAGTGTGTGTGTGTGTGTGTGTGTGTGTGTGTGCGTGTGACACCTCCCAAGTGCACCATCGTTTGTAGCGACATCAAAGAAGCCCCTCCACCACCACCACTCCACCCCTCCCTCCTCTCTGCCTGTTTCCTTTGTATATGGGGTCAGGTAGGATTTGATCAGTGCCAGGTTTGATCACAAGGTGCCTTGCAGAGAGGAGAGGGGAGATGAACTCTTTGGTTTGTGACATAGCAGGTTGTTAGGGGCCCTGGCTGTCATAGCTATGAGCCCAGGAGGAGCTGATGGGCACATTTAGCGGATCTGGGGCAAGGAAACTAAAAGGAATCTGAATATAAGGGTCCTGACAGCTCCCTGGCTACATGTACAACAACAACCCTCTCTTCCTCCCCACTTTCCTGAAAAGAGAAAGAGATATGAGAGAGAGAGAGAGAGAGAGAGAGAGAGAGAGAGAGAGAATATCTTTAAAGGTTCCCCTCTTTCCTCTCTTCATCTTTCGTCTTGACGGACATATCTCTCTGGGGTTTGGAGCTGCCATGTCCTGCCGTGAAGTGGTTTGATGTGGACAAGAGCAAGGGTCCAGGCCTATTGATTTCATGGTGTGGAGAGGAGAGAAAAAACACCAGCCAAGACACAGGGAAGCCTCTTTGAATTCAGAGCAAAGGGAGTGGCCAGCTGAAAGAAAGCATGGCATAGACCAAATCATGCAACAAACACTCCTGTAATCCATATCT
>JAPZDX010000019.1:2610392-2621935 GCA_029783625.1 Naso annulatus | reverse complement strand
TTTAAAAAAAAAAAAAAAAAAAAAAAAAAAAAAAAGGAACTACAGTACAACCCCTATTCCAAAAATGCTGAAATGCTGGGCAAAAGGTGAATAAGAACAGAGTGCTGTGATTTGCAAACAGACTCTGTTTTACTGACTACAGCTTACAAATTGTTCCTGAGCCAATGCAGTAATATCCTTTAGCAGTCATGTGTTACACCAAGTGGTGAACCTTCCTCCATCCTTGCTTGTGAAAGAATGAGCCTTTCGAGGATGCTCCTTTCACACCAAATCATTATACTATCACATGTTGCCAATAAACATGTTTACTTGTGTAATGTTCAAAGCAGGGGTTTTTGTTTTTTGGGCCTTTCACAACTTTACATGTCTTTTTTTTTTAACCGCTGTTTCAACTTGTTTGAAACATTCAGGATTCAGGACAAATTCAGGATATGTATATATTTACAAAAATCCATTTAGCTAAAAGGTTGAAAAATTAATATATTGTCTTTGTACTGTTTCCAATGAAGCACATGTCATTAGTGTTTGGCATATTATCACATTCTGATTTGCTTTTGTTATAAACAGCCAATCTCTAAAGCATAAAACTGTATCCTTGAATAGTGTTTGCTGTAATCTCCCTTACAGTTTCACTCCTCACAGTTTGGTTCTTCGTGTGAGTAAACTGTTTGATAAACAGATGCTTAATATTTTTAGCCTATTGGCATCCTGATGAAGGAAGGAGAGAATTTTAAAAAAAGGTTTAGACAACACTGTAAGGCTGCGGTAGCATTGAGCTAAATCCCAACCTCAAAGAGTTGTGTTTTAGATCTGCATCCCATTATACCTGCTTCCATTTGAAACAAATTCCACACACTTTTTCTACATTACACCACCTGCAGCAACCTGCATTTATCTTGAAATGGAACCATGTTTTCCTGTCATATCCATGTTATCACGGTGGAGAAAATGTTCTGTAAAGGCAAACCACCTATAGAGTATTTCAAGTCTTCTCTGGATGATAAATCAGATAAAGCTAGCCGGACAATTTTCAATTCCCTCTCAACTTGCCTACCTCACCTATGGTAGAATAACACTCAGCAGGCATAAAAGCCAAAGAAGTTTCTTGGCAGAAACTAAACTAAAGGCAACAGACAGGTGTTATGTTTGGTAATGATGTGGTCTGCAATGTAAGATGTTGTCTCACGCCGCTCTTTTGGCCCCGTTTTTGAAAACATTTTCTCTCTCATGCAGCACTAGAACTTCAGCCCTGAGCTATCCACTCCATGTCATTTGATCTAATCTCCACCTGTGTTGCACCTAACACAGCTTAGAGCACAAACTGCCAGCCTCCATCCACAGGGGTGTACAACACAACATCATCTGCATCATCTCCATTGTGCTTTCACTTGCCAGCCGCCTCTTGGTTTCTAGTTCGGCACATAAAAATACGCAGGAAGAGCAGGGAATAGGATAAGAAAGCGAAAACACCTCTGGCATTTTTATCACTGGGGAAAGAATCTTGTTTTTGGGGTGTATGGGGGGGGATTCCCCTATGGTTAAACTCAGGCTAGAGGGCTGTTCATTCATGGAGGTAGTTTGGGTGGATAAGCCACTGCTGTCAGCAGAAATGGTGACTGGTGGAGTTTACATGGCTCAATGCTGTATTTTAGCTGCAGGCGATGCAGCGGCAGAAACAACAGTGAGTCTTAAAGAGTTAGGAGTCTCAAGCCACAGGCCATTGATATGAGAGGTAAATGGGGATTCACGTAATAACCACTGGTGGAAACAACCAAGGATGTCCACAATATTCCCTGGTCAAGAGGCTTGTTGATGCCGCTAGGTTTGCTAACATCAAAAAACACAATATCATAATGCTGCATTTATTAAACATGTGGAATATAAAGATATTTGTATATGTAACTACCAGTTTTGCAGTCAACTGAATATAAGTAAAGGAAAAAAGGAAAACCACATTGTCTACTGTATGTGTGAATTGTATTTTTTAAGGCATGTGGTGTTGTTTTTTAAAATAACTATGGAATTTACGCTGTAATTTTATCTTGTTATGACAACACTGTAGCCAAGACTTGATGGCACACTGAAGCTTGCATCATAATTAATAACTAAGTGTGTAAACCAAGTGTTGTTTTTTTTTTACACAATAATTAATTTACCAAATAATTAATGAAGGAAAAACCGTAGTTGTCTGATTTAAAAACATGAATAAAACATTCTGTTTGTGTGTGTGCGTGTGTGTGTCTGTGTGTGTGAGCAAATGTGTCCCTCCTCCAACTAAGCCCTGGTCCGGGGGGCAAAAGACTCTCATTACTTCTAATACCTTTTAGCAAATCAAGATGAAACGAAAAGAAATAGAGGAATATGAGGAACATCAGGGTAAACTTTATTAAACTTAATTAGAGTCAACGTCGCTTGCTGGGGAGGTTCACGTCCATAATGGTCACTCTCTTCAGAGGAGCTTACACTGCAGCTGTAGTGCAAATGATCTCAAAGGCTTTTTCCCCAGTAATCGCTAGCTAATTTATGCTTTGATGTCATCTGAGTATAGCATCTTAAGTCTAAGGGTGCACTGCATGTGTTTATTCTGTTTATGGGGCCTAAATAATCCCTGCCTCCTTTTAGCATCAGACCTTTAACAACAATTAACAAGCACGGACATGGAGTGCTGCAGACAGATGCATAATGAGGCAGATAGAAGCCCACCCTGTCTGTAGTTGCTTGCCAGACATCTACTACAACCAAAAGGAAATCTCAATCAGAAATCATCCTTGGAGTTGACTAGTTTATTTATCATTGCTTTATGCCTTAAAAGCACTCCAGCATGCATCTGAGAGATCCTTTAAACTCTTAGGAGATGGTTCTTTGTCAGATTCTGTCAGAGCATAATAACGTAATAACAAATAAGAGAGGCTATTCTTATTTGGATTGTTATCTGACTAAACATATAAGCAACAAGGGACTCCCATACTATTAAGGGGGGAGGACGGTTTAACGTGCTTCATTTTCACATACTATACCAACATTGTGATGATTCAAAGCTGGTTGAAAATCAGCAAAGTATTACTTTAAGCAATGCATCTGTGTCGTCTTGAGTGATGTAAAAAGTAGCCACAAAATAAGCTATTTGTTGATTACTTCATCCCTTGTTAATCAGTTTCAACTAAGGGCCAATACACAGACCTGTTTCACCTTCTTGCTCGACCTCTAATTCAAGTGCAGATTAAAGAGGGGCCTAGGCCTCGTAACGTTCTTTTAACACTGTGGGGACCCACTGTGCAGGAGTAATCCCAGCCATATTCATTTTGGGAAATGGTCATTTAGGCCATAAGACAGTTTTTTTACAAGTGCTGTTTGTTAGAAGAGGTGATAGGGAGCATCTGTGTACAATATCATGACAATGAAGAAGAGCTAATGAGAGACAAATGGAGAGTTTTAACAGAGGCTCTCCTCTAAAGCCCACCACTAGGCATTTAAAGCTTTATAAGGGGCCTTTATTTGGCCCTAAATTTTTCAGCTGCCAGGAGTTAATTAGCCATTAGTGGATAATTTCTAACACTTATCTAGCATAACCTTCACAAGCACTATCATTATAATACGGTCAATGGAACAACAAGCTGCAACTGCTTGTCCCAAGAGTTTCCTGGTAGTTATGCTTTCACAAACTCTTGTTTTGTACACTCTTGCCTTCCCTGTTGCCTCTGAACAGAAATTTGCATTGCCGGGGAAGTAAAGATATGTTCGGTTAAGCTGGCTTTGACCATAGTCTCAACAACTCCTGCTCATTCTCACAACAGGCAAGGTAAAAAGTGAGGAGTGGAAAAGAGATGGGCAGTGTGCTCTCGCTTATTTGAATAAACTGAGATATGGTGCGTGCAGACGTGTTCCCAGAAACTGCTAGTTTTACTAGAGCACAACTTTAAAGACGCTAGCAAAGTCCATTTTGCACCACTCACTCAGGTGTGTGTGTGTATGTGTGTGTGTGTTTTGGGTAGGGGTGAAAGTGGGGCCTGGAGGAGATGAGGAGGAGCTGGTAAGGGGCACAAGAGAGGGATCAACACTAACCCTGGAGGACAGGCCAGTTACACAGCTAGAAAAGAGAACAGCCGCTCTCCATCCCACGTGGTTTCCCTCGCAGGTCAGTTCCAAGGACCCTGCATGTTCACTCCCCCACCCTCCACCTCACCATGCACCACCCCCAGACCATCCAGTGCTCCATTCTGCCCAGCTGTAGTCGTGGCCAGGCAGGCAGACGGATGGACATCCCTTAACAGGCAGCAACGGCGGCACTAGAGCTGCTAGCCTGTAATTAGCTCGGACAGTTCAGGCTTGGACAGAGGCAGCCAGGCTATATCATAATGAGCTCAGCTGGGATTAGGAGGACAGGGCAGGGGGTTGAGCAGAGGGGAAAGTGGTAGAGGGGGTGGGGGGGTCGGTACCAGAATTCTGGCCTCAGCCTACTGCAGCATCACAGAGGGCCGGAGGGAGGCAACTGGGAAGACAAGTAGGAAGAGGGGAAGAGAAGGGTACAGAGGCATGGGATAGAGGAGGGAAGAGGTGAGGAGAGGTGAAGGCTAGGGGAGACTGTGGCTTTAGGCCAAGCTTTGTGTAGCATCACAGAGGGTCAGTGTTAGTGGTACAGTTACAGGGGCTTCTCAAGATCAAACAAGACAATGGCCATACTACATCTAGAGACAGACTAAAAGACAAAGACGGGAGGAAAGGAACAGAGAGAGAGAAAAAAACAAACTAAGGAAGAAATTAAATAAATGGCACCTCTTGTGAAAAGTCACTGATTAAAATGGTCGCCAAACTCTTGTTCAACATTTGAACTAATAACACTATCACAGCTTACAGTCTACGAGTATGTAAAGTATCTTAATGACACCCACTTAATAACTCTAGCAACAGGACAAGCTGCTTGGCATAAATGTTCCATTAAAAATGCAATTATTTCAAAAAGACACAGCCAGGGATACTGATAATGTGATTTTACTTCCTGCACTTTTATGGCAGAATTTTTGGGCAGCCAATTTTACAAATGAGCACAAAGTCTAATGATCTTCCTCTGGCTCCTGCTGGCTAGTAATGATGTGGAGGGGTAGGTGGATGCTGTGAAGTTGGGAAGGGCACACTTACGCATTTTAACACCCGCAAACAAGAAGGGACAGAGGGAGTGTGTGTTGACATGTGTGTACACGTGTAAGAAAGAAGTTTTAACACGGATTTGTGCATGCACGCACAACTTTGACAGCAGGTGGCTTACTTTTCAATGGAAAGCTTCCTGGTGAGGTTTTTCAAGTAGGCCAGCTCATTCCACACTGCATCACTGTTTTCTTGTCTTAGCTGCCATGGTTCTGCACGCTGTATCCTTCCACCTGGCCTAGACACACACACACACAATTACATTACATAAAAAAACAAAATGTAGAGGCATGCAAAGGTATCCGCAAAAAATGAACAGATAGCCTCACTTATGGCACACACATGGAAATCAAACATACCATCAGGGGAAAGTGGTACTGTACAATACCTTGCTGCCTCTGGCCAATTCACATGGGGTAACAGGCCCCCTTAGTCTCACTCTGCTTTGTTATTCAGCCATCTTTAGCAGTATTCAAATGAGCAGCCTTGACTTTGACATTTCAGTGGGAAATCATGTACACACATATGCATGTTTGTTAGAGCCCAGGGTGCTGCCCGTGCTGCAGGGCGATGGACCATTCCCTTCGTGCCATGCAAATGTAAATAATGGCAAAAACACACTCGCAAACGAGGTCATTCAAATGTCTACACCTCACTTATGAATACTTAATGACACTTTGTGGCTGCCCCCTTCATTGAACTTCCCCTTCAACTCACAAAAACACACACACACACACACCGTCCCTGCTGTTCCCAACTGCATCCCTGCACACACCCAACTCATCAATCAGTCTTAGCCCAACACATTCAATACCAATTAGCCTTTAATTTGCAAACTAAAATGGCTTTTAGTGAGCAATCCACAGAGTGAAAAAGTAGCAGATGAGAACCGAATACCATTTTTGTCACACACATGTACACCAACACACATACTACAGTTTCTCATTTTTACTCAATCAATAGGTAGAGGTGTGGAAATGGATTGCGAGGGTCCCTGCTACTACCGGGTGCTACTTTTCCAGTGGTCATTATTGGCTATGTAGACACAGCCTCGGTACGCTAATACTAGTTAAACCCTGGTGCCTTAGAGTTGGAGGCTACTGAGGAACGTCAAATGTTTTCATTTAATACAGCTAATGCCCCTGTGAGCAATTTGGAGTGCTTGAACTTTTTCCTCGTGTATGTGTGTGTGAGTGTATATGTCTGCTATCTGTGGGATTGAGTTACTTTCCCAGAGTGCAAGCTACTTAACAGATAATCTCACTGTACAGTCACAGAGATTGATACACTTTCACTTGTTCTTGTAGCACACAGTGAATTCAGCGAGAACTGTCTGAACACCGCCTGGAGCTGTAGAATTACATGATATTTTACTCACAGCTCGCTTGAAATGTCTCTGTGCGACTTTTACTGCATTCCTTATGAAAGGTGTATGAAGCTTTGTTAAGTCACAGTAAAGCTTTAATTTGTTTTCAGTGGGCCTAAAAGCTGTTGAACCCAGAGTCATGAGGGAGCTTTCTTGTACAGGCCTCAGTGCTTCCTCCCCTATGGTATCCTAGTTTCCATTATTAAGCAGGAGGAAATAGAGAGAACTTTTCCACGCCGCTGCGGCTAATTGCTCTGATTCAGGGGGAATCTGTTTATGGGCGCAACTTTGATCAGAGTACGGATGCTTTAATAACCTTTAATTTTATTTGCTCACCCCCATCATCCCCAGTCTGATTAAAAAACTTTTTCCCTTCTCTAATATAAATAGGAAGTTGCCTTTTTTTCTTCCTCTCCTTCATGCCATTTTGGGAAAATAGGGTGCTAATGGTGAATGGCAGAGTAGTTTCACTGGGACTGGCCAACTGCTCACCGCCTGCATGTAGATGAGCCAATGGACCCTTTATCAGCTTTGTGATTGGCTGGGAGTTCTGTCCTGGGCCGTACTGACTATCAAACAGGCTGATGACGTCACTCAGCAGCTTGCAATACAGCAATCAATTGTCTTATTCAAAACCTAATTCTGTTGATGAAATGGGAAGATTGAAATGGGAAAAACTAAAATTTGGAAAGTTTGGAAAACTGTGGTGGAGTCTAACACTAATACATTTTATGTAGCATATACGTGATTATAATCATAAAGGGCAAACTTCATGTGTGTGGAAGGTAAGAAGGGAGACAAATGGTGGTCTTATCTTTTGGCCCTGCACACAAAAGAGAAACAAAAAAATGACCCCCCTGCATTCTTCCAAAAAAGGCTACAACACAGCATGGAAGCTACAGGGAAATCCCTAACAAGCTCCAAGTGCAATGAGACTCAACGCCTATCCCCACTGACTTGTTAGGGCCCTGATTTCCAAGCACTAATGGGAGTATTTAAGTCATTTTCTATTGTCTCTCATTCAGGCTGGCATTACCCAACTGGTTTCAACAGCTATTTAAGGATGGGGCCTAATGCCAAATGAATGCCAGGATCATAATATTGAGTGACTGGCTGGTGCCATGGAGGGCTCTGATTGAAAAGGGCAAAGCAGTAACATCAATTTTATGTCAAATCAGTCATGAAATACAGAAACACTGACACTGACACTACAAACATTTTATTATTAACTGGTAGGTCCTTTTAGCTCTTTACCCTTTTAACCAAAGCCCTGTTTGTCTTATTACACAAACATGAGCTGTATGTTTTCTTCTCACAAATCGAGGTCTTTGACAAAGTGCATTATTTCACCAGACAGAACATTTCTTTGATAACCTGTGAAAATGTATAACAGAGGCACAACTGGTGTTGACTCTGAAATTTCTCTCCACATCTCTCCGTCTTTGTTCCCTGTCTCACACACATGCTGTTGAGCCACGCTGAGCTGACATGAGCCGAGTCGAGACTAGCGCTGAACACACTCTCTCTCACTCGCTCCACTTTCACACGGGCTCACATTGCACTGCTGTTTTCTTTAATTAACCCAGAGAGAAAACAGCTGACGGGGTCAACACTTTGCTCCCGTGTGGCCACCAAACATATGCACCTTTACTTACATTTTAAAATGGACTTGATGACGCTGATGAAGAGAAGAAACAGAGACAGAAGAAAGTGGGAAAAGACTGGGGGAGACAATGGATAGAACAAGACTTATATTAATGACATTTTCCAGCACATTTTCCTCTTGGCGTAAAAACCCAGTAGTTTCAGGTAAAGACAACAGGTTGAAGCAGAGAGCAGGAAGAAAGAAATGCCCCTGTGCCCCTCCCTCCCTCCCTAGGCCTTCTCAAACACCTTGCACCCCCCAGGACCAGACACCTCCAGCCTCTGGCTCTCACATTCTAATGAATGCTGAGGGAGAAGAGACGCAAAAGTGCACACACACTTGGCACAAAGCGGCCCAAATTGACTGGGCTTAAAACCTCTGAGCTTTTCAAAGGCAAAAAAGGAATTTCTCCCACTTTCCCAAATCCAGCACTCAGGTCTTGTCAGACAACATGTGGAGAGCAATGAGGCCCTAAGACTATTTGTGAGAGGAGGGTTGTAGCATTTCACAAGGGCTTTTAACATAAGGCAAGGTGAGTTATGTACTTTGAAACATCTCTTACTGACTGCTGCTAGGAGGAACTGGGAGTTATTCAAGTTACTTTGTCTATGTGCAAACATTTTTTCAATCCCGTGCAGTGTATTAGCTTGTAACTTTTACATTGCCACACTTCTCACTGTGTTGTGTGACATGAGTTTGCTACGGTATACTCACAAGCCAGCTGATTTCTCCATCTCTTTCAGCTGATCTCTGACTGTCTTGTAGTTGGTCTGAATCAGACACAGGCGTTCACGGCGCTTATCGTGAGCTCTCCTCAGCTCCTTATTCTCCTTTATCTGTAAGACACAGTGGCAAGATTTTTTTCAGTGGTTGCAAATGTCAAATGAAACATAACTGAATTAAAAACAGGGGTCTGCTTCATGTAAATTGGCACAGCAGTGTACAAAGGATGCTGAAAAAATTCAAACTGGTCTACAGCTGAAACACTTTTCCTGGACAGAAACCAGCTGGTTCAGTTTCATTTCTCTCTTTTCTCCCCCAGAAAAGTGCTCTCACTGAGCAACTGAGTCATCATTAAAAAATGACATTTATGTTGCAAGACAACTGGGCAACAGAGCACCAAGCAAACCTACCTTTACATACATACACACACTCTTTAACCAGCAAAGAAAGTCACTCGCTGGAGTTACCAAGTGATGACTAGCACATGTTGCATTAGTGGGGGTTGGAGCAGTGGTTTTGTTGCTGACACTGTTGTTGACAGCTATTAAAACACAGCCAGATTGGGCTTTAGCTTCAAAGGAGTAAGAGAAGACAACATATAGATTTTTCTTGTCAGGGGCACCCCTCCTTCCCATCACATTGACCCTAACAATGAGGGCGGTGGAGAAAACAGCTTCAACAGGCAGGACAAACAGAGGTGGAAAGAGAGCGAAGGAAGAGAGACAGGCAGCTGATGAAAACAGAGGAAAGAGAAAGAGAAAGAATAGAGAAATTAGAAAGAGAAGAAAGAGAGAGAGAGCAAAGCAAAAGAGAAAGTGAAAGGAAGAGTGCAGGACAGGTTTCTGCTTGAGTGGCCAGGGCTAGGGAGAGTTGTCGAGCGCTTTCTGAAGGGAAGGAGCTTGTTTACTGCTGATATGACACGGCTGCCCTGCAGAGAGGGAAATGCGAGCCCTCAGCCCTGTTATTATTAACAAGGACAAAGAGAACAGAGAAAGAACACAAACATGCACTGGACACACAACGGATGTGTGCACGCACACACACCACGACACACATTCACACTGCCAGTGTGACAAGTATGGATTTTCCCTAGTGCGGATTATTCACAGAGGACATCTGCAAGACATCCTTGGCCCCTACAAGCTGCCCCCAACCTTTCTAAAACAAGGCTCTAATGAAAGGGGCCAGACCAGGGCAGTGTAACTGGTGGAACTAGGAGCTGGGGTAGGATACAGACGACTTGAGGCTGACTGATGGAGGTGGAGGGGGGCAGGATGGAGCAAGTGGCAGGGCATTAGCCACATCATGGCTTTCCAGGCTCCTTATGGAGCTTCCCCTGGGCAGCCCAGCTCTGGTCATCAGGCCACAGACCCTTGCCCACCGATCAATACACCCCCTTACTCAGCCAGCATACACATCTGTGGATGTTCTCAAGCTGAAAAATAATTACACAGCAACAGCTACTGTTTACTTCAAAGTGTGTGAAAGAAAAAAAAAGAGGCCATCATTATGAGAATTGTTTGTTTGTCTGCTGCTGTTAGCTGCTAAGGTCAACATGTCAATGGTACAGGCTGGCGTACCCAATTTGAAAGGCATTCTATTGGAAAGAATTGGATAGGATCAACTGAAGAACAATGGACTGGACACAGTGAAGTACTGTACTGTGAGATGCTGGAGGTGAAGTCTAAAATGCAGCTGATGGAGGGCATGTTGCTCCACGCCAGACCTAAGCACTAAATCATGCTTTCAGCTCATGCCCTCATTAATGTGGTAACAGATTTGAGTTGCCAGTCATGGTCTTTCTGCGCATACCTTTGTTAAATGCCCCTCAACTGGCAGACACGTAAATGGCACTATTAACTGGGACAGTCATGCGTGCTCTCCAAATCTACATTGAGCATTACATGCTGACTAGGTGTCCGCCAGTGATGTAATTCAGACACTTCAGATCTGACAACAAAATGATTTCTAATGTGTTCTTGGGATTGTGTTCAAAGGGAGATGACCTCTGCATAATCACTCACTCACTGGTCAGCCTGAAAGATGGAGAGGATAAGGAAAGGCAACAAGGAGGACAGCTTTAGGGACTAGTCCAAATTAAAAAAAAAAAAACAGCGGTGGAAAATATACTCAGATGATATAAAACATATAAAAAAAGACTAAGTTGAATTTTGAAGCTTAAAAGAAGAAGAGGTAAGAGGTGAAAATGAAGAGTATTTAGTAAATTGGAGAGCAAGTGAGGAAAAAAAGACATGGGAATGAAGGATAGTAGGAGGAAGAAGCCACAGAGCATGTGAAGGTTAAAAGACCAATGAAGCTGATTTGTTTAAGGTAAAAAACCCGTCTGCATCCACTTTTACAAGAGCACCTCCTCTCCTGCTGCTTCACTGCCCACGCACGCTGCATGCTCTGTTTGTGTGCACACACATTCGTGTGTGTGTGTGTGTGTGTGTAAGACACTGTAAGAGAAGGTCATGGAGGAGGCAGTTGTATCACTAGTGCAACTGCCCCCTTTGAAGAATGTGACTGTTACATTGCTGGAGACCCTACTACACCCCAGCAGCCGATACCAGTAATCATATGTGAGACAGTGGTCAGAGCAACAAGCAGGTCCATTAGTCCCATCTGGTGCTCCACAATAGCTGGATACCACCATCCCATTGTGTG
>JAPZDX010000019.1:2546454-2568093 GCA_029783625.1 Naso annulatus | reverse complement strand
GTTAGTAACTGGTGATGAACAACGCTGTCATTGATTTTATTTTATTTTTTTAAGCCTAACACTCGTTCCTTCCTGCCTGTTAAAGCGTCCCTTTGCTTCAGTGCCTCTTAAGGAAAACTCAAGGAGCTTATGGGCAACCAGTGACAGTGAAACACAAGCAGAAGTACACAGAGGCATTTCATGTCAGTGTAAAACATTTCAGCGTGGACATATCTGAATGCTTCAGGAGTCAGGGAAGGAGCGAGAGGGCTAGAAAAAGAGAAACAGTGAGAGATTGAGATAAATGGCCTCACTTAAAATAGTGCCTTCACACTTTCATCAGTGAGATGTGTGCGAGATTAATGTCCAGCACAGTACTTTGGCCTGGTCTCTGTGTGTGTGTGTGTCAGGGATGTTTCATGAGCCTGTGCTAGTGCTGCTACCACAGAGAAGAATGCCAATTTACATTCCTGGAGTGTCATTTCATTACTTTTATCTCCATGCTGCGTTCTCTCTGCCAGACCAGTCAGGGATCTGAGCAATTCAAATTTCCTTTACCACTCAAGTCACACACGTTAATTCTAGTATTCCTTTTTGTATCTCTGTTTCTGTATCCCCTGCATGTGTCAGACAACTACAGATTTATTCAATCCTTAAAGTTATTGGCAGAGAATAAGAGCTGGCGTGTTGCTTGAGAACAATACATGAACTAATAATTAAAAAAAAAAACATTTTAAGAGAAAGAGAAATTAAAGTCAGACAACAAAACTCCACATAAAATAATGGAGAAAATGTCGGGGTAAATGTCCTTGTTATGCACTGAGTAGATTCCCTGGTTCATCCTAGCGCTGCTACGTGAGGTTAAAGAAAAAGTTAAAGTTGTCAGCGAGGCTGCAGCTGGGTCGTGATTCCTCTGGGTCTGTGGGAATCAAAGAGAGGAGAGTGTGTGAGAGTGTGTGTGTGTGGTGTGGGAGCCACTGGTTAGTCGGTTCAATAATCTGCTGGACAGGTAGGCCTGTGACGCCCCCCTTAGAGAGGCTGCTAATGAAGAGAAAGGCTGCTTAGTGGTGCTCTGCTCTGACCCCACCAACCCTCCCTGTCCCCCCTGCTGGCTTCCTCTGATTACTGCTCACATCGAGAACTCTTTCCTCCTCTTCTTCTCCCTCCACTCCATCCTCTGTATTGCTGCGGTTTTCTTACTTTCTTGCTACACGGCTCTTTATTTGAAAAGGGTGCTAAATGTGCAAAGATTCTTTTGAGAACCCATGTGGTACATTCATACATTTTCTGCCCTGAGTGCTCTTTTAATTTGCGCGCTTAATTATTTTAATATTTTATTCGAGTGATCTAGGGAGATTTTTCGATTTGACCCTCATGTCCCTGACTATTATCAGTGCAATGATAAGGGTGCACTCGAATGTTAAGATGTGTTCTTTCACTCGTGCTCAAAGGCAAAGATGTTAAGCAACACTGAGAGAGACGTTTTCCTATCTTTCCCTTTCTGCAGATGATACACATTGACTTTTCTGTGATGCCTTAACATCATTAAAGCAACATTCTTGCAGTGTTTTCATTTATCCAGGAGTGGGTCATTGCTGTACTGATATGGCTCAGCTCCTCTCCATCCGTCCTCCGTCCCAATAATCTCTTGAGTGACTGATAGTGTGTCTTGGCAGTGACAGAAAAGGCAATATTTTGCAAAGGGGGGAGCTGGGTCATATACCTATAGTGGCTTGAGATGGAAATCTTTGAACAAGACACTGTAACCCAAGCTGCAGGCTGTAGCGACTAAACAGAGACACTGTGAAATGTTAAAACAAATTGGATCGCAGGACTCCTAATTTAATAAAGAGCACAGCGTGAGACATACTTGATTTAAAACAATATACATGTAGTCGACATAATTACATTTTTCTACCTCAGCACACAAAGTAAGAAACTAAATCTTCACACACTTAAATTCATGAAAACTCTCAAATTTACTCCTCATACATTATGAAATTTGGTCTGTGTTCCTGTGATTCTTAAGTAAAAGAAAAAAAAAAGAATTCAATAGCAGAAGTTAATGAACAGTGTTAACAGCTGTTATGACACAAGCATTTAAGATGTGTTTAGTCTTGTACTATCACACAGACTGATATATCTAAGAGTGATTAATTTGCTAAAGGACAGTATTGTCTTGGTGGCGAGAGGGTAAATCACACTCTGAGACGGCAGTTAATCTGATTAAAATCGGACTCAGTGCTACAAGCTGTATTTAAACTGTAAGACGATACTTGTACTTACATGTGCTCATTTTTTGTGCTGTTTTTTTTTTTTTTCTGCAGGCTTCATTTCATGTGCTAATCCAAACACATCGTATTCCTGAAGGAAGGAATCAGGAAAACTTAGTACATGAACACACCCAGTGTGTGCAGAAGCCACACACTCCCTCAGTCTTTATTTGTTTAAAGTGAGAAATGATACAACGCA
The DNA here is from genome assembly GCA_029783625.1 of Naso annulatus. Taxonomy (NCBI): domain Eukaryota; kingdom Metazoa; phylum Chordata; class Actinopteri; order Acanthuriformes; family Acanthuridae; genus Naso; species Naso annulatus. The sequence goes on along the minus strand of JAPZDX010000019.1, from coordinate 2,565,642 downwards.
TTTTGCACAACTCAGCCTTTAGAAATACACCCCCGCTGCATTTTTCTGTCTTCGTAGACACAGCCATGATTCTTTCAATTTCTGCTGTAATTTGAAGTGGACTTAATTAATTCTGTCCAGAACTAACTACCGGCAACTGTGTAAAATAAACACTTCAGTGTCACTGGGTGGCAACTGTCCGATCGGTAGGGAAATTACATTTCACTTGTAATCCATACGTTCTTCAGCAGGGCTAGAGTGTAATTCATGTCGACGCTATAGAAATACCAGAGACGCTCGGCCTGCGTAACGAACAGGAGTATAGTTGTAACCAAATGGCTCAGTTGGGAGGTATAGGGTTATGTGGTATAATTTATATTTTATAGCTCCCTCCTGCACTGACTGCACTCCAGAATAAAGTTGTTCGATTTTGTTCCATGAACAGCGAGAGTGAGAAAATCTGGGATTTCACTTGTGATGGAAACTCCAGACACCACTTTGTTCCTTGCTTTCTTCTTGTATTTTTTATTTTCCTGTTGAGTCTCATTTCTTGCTTTCAGATAAAAAGAAACCAAACTGCTGCTGTTTCAATACATGGTGTATATGTGGATATATGTGTTTGTTTGTAGGACTGTCTGCAATCTTTTTTGTGAGTGTGTGTGTGTGTGTGAGTGTGTGTGTGTGTGTGTGTGTTTGTGTGTGGGTGTGTGCTTAAGTGCCCCATGCCCCAGTGACTCAAAAGGCTTGGAAAGTTCTCCCCAGGCCATACAGAGTGATTTGATTAAAGGAGAATCATTTGCCCTAAAGGTGTCTTTTCTCTTCCTTCCAAAAAAGCTGGTGGAAGAAATGATATGACAAGATAAGTGGTGGCTCATGAAAAATTCCTGAGGACTGAGAAGAAGCACGTTGACTTTGGAATTATTGCCCTGAGTGTTTAGCTCTTTGCTAGTAAATGTGCCTGACAATGTTATTTTTACCTGAATAGCCTTGAAATGATTCCTGGGGTTCCAAATCCAGATTTCTCTCAGTTAAAAACTGTTGTTGTCCTGTCCAAGGATAGGACAAAGTAAACTCCACACTTTATTTCAGACATTTTCTTCTCAGGCTTCTTTGACAGTAGGACAAAGTGCTCTTTAATGGTAAGGCACCACATGTACCACAGGGCCTGTTAATTGAAAAAAAGGTTCACGGTGGCTTGAACAACAATAACAATAGTTTTGTGTGTTGTTTTTTTGGATAGGCTTCAAACCATTAACAGGGCCTATAGGCACGGTCCATTTACTCCAGCAGGGCAGGGCACTGAATTGGCTTGTACCTGTTCAGTCAGTCAGGAGTGGTCCAAAAGACATTTTACTTGAGAACTGGTTGCGTTTATAGCCGTTGTCGCCCAGTGTATTATATATATACTGTACATAACTGAAACTTCAATGCCACCCTTCACCCCCTCGTCTCGCCCTTCCCCTTGCGTTCTCTTAACGTGCTTGCAGGTGATACTTAATGAGTAGATGTTGTGAGTTGATGTTGTAGGCAGTGGTGACCGTCATCCATCAGAGGCTGACATTTTTTGGGAAACTAGTGCGTCACGGGATTCCTGTGGGATTCCTGTAGGATTTGAGTCAATTTAACTCTTCATCATGTGATTTTGGCAGGACAGGAAAAACGTCAAGGGGAGTGGGTGGGACTGGAATCATAATAACAATAACTCAGTTTTTATGTACAGTTCTAACATAAATAAACACTATTTTCTCTACTTTACTTTGAACATAATGCTAGCTATGCTCTTTTTTAAATCCCTTTTTTTTTTTTACTCTCCTGTCTCCGGGTCGGTGGTGGGCTGCTGGTTGGCTGGAGTCACCTGACTCATGCATGACGTGTTTGGACTAAGGATGACGCATCGTGCCATGTGCCATGTAACGTCCCAAATGCCATTTTATCACAAGTGAATTAGTGTTCTTGGTACTGCCAGTGCACTGGCCAATGCACTGGTGGGAAGAAAAGACCGTGTTGTAGAACACAGTAATCTAAGAAAATTATGTTGAGAACACTGAACCACTGTGATTGCAATGCCTAAAGACTACCCCTTTCAAAAAACAACAACACAGGAATGGGATGGGTGGGGAGTCATTCTTCCAGGATTGTGATGTAACAGGAATTTTCTATACTTTTTAATTGGTTTGGGACAGTTCAGAAGTATTTATGTGAGAGTGAGAATGGACATGGATGGAAACCCACTCCTCTACCAACCTCTGCTGAATCTTTACCATTTATCCCGTCTCCACCATTACTTGCACTGGTAAGAAGGGGAGCACTTTGCTGCTATCCTCTGAGCTCTGATCAGAAAAACAGGCGCAATAGTCATGAGACAACAGATTTCATCCGCCTCCCTATACATCTCTCCAGCTCTCTACTCCTTCCTGACTCTTGCATGTTAGATGGTTTTGTGCCGGCTATACAGAAGATCCTTGGAGTCACTTTGAGCAGACCTTTTCGCACTTTCAGACCCAGAGATGCTAGCTGGAGATGTTCAGCAACAGGGTGTTTGTAAGGTAACTGATAACAGACACGGACCGGCAATGCAGTGTCATTCTAATGACTGACTAGACTGGCTTGGTTATGCTGCAGGTTCCTTGAATACCATTATCTCCAAAGAGCAGCCATGGAGTGAATCCTGGTTTTGGCCTGCTTTTAGCGGTGCATAGACCAGTCAGAATCAGTTTGCCTTGCCTTGCCTGCTCCTAACTACAGCAATCGGCACTTGATGAGATAACTTTTTTATCCTGTTGGTGTTAACGTGAAGAGTAAAGCAACCAGGTTAGACCCTGTTAAGCATATAGGCAGAGGTGCATGTACTCAGATGCTAAGATTATTACCAGAGGATGGTGTTTGATACTCACCCCATACATAGCGAGGTCTAAATGATTTTCCTTTCTGTCCTCCTCATTATGTTTCTGCATAGTAGATGAAGAAGATGCACCTCCCAGACTCTTGTTGCGCCTTTGATTAGCTGTCTCCATTTACCGGTCAACAGCTGGCTTGTGTCAAAGGTCTCTGCGGTCATCTTTGACAGGTGAATGTACACCAGTGCTGAGAGATGAGTGATGTGACAGATGAGATCATTACTTGGACTCTCATATGCAGCATGCTTCTTGTAGCCTCTATTAAATGCACTTTTTCTCTGCTAGATGTGGACACAAAATAAATATTTTGCTCCACATTTCTGTGAGCCAATCACTTTTTAAAAATGTATTTACCTCTGACTGAGTTTGACGTCTCTTTGTGCATCTAAAATGGCTGCTTGATGTGTGTTGTTTTTCTTGAGTAACACACGTGGATGAGGTGTAATTTGTATTGATGAACAATGAGAGATTCTTCCTTTCACTTCTTTTATTTTCTTCCTCTTTTGTCCAGTTTTAAGGTGGCTGACATTCACAGGGGTTGCATTACCATCATCTGCTGCATTGTAACACCGTCAAAGTTCAAACTACAGTGTCCACAGAAATGTGCTCATTCACAACAATATCCACTCTATAATTCATACTCAAATTAGTTTCTGTCTGGTATGCAAAGGTTGTTTTTAAACAACTGATGTCGTGCATCTCTGATTTTTGTCACGCATCCTCACCTGCATACCAGTCATGTGCACCCTGCAAATATTTGAGTACAGAGTAACTCCTGAGAGTTTCATAACGTTGTTACAACTTACTTGATTGTGCACAGCTGGAAGTCTCAAACCTTGTTAGCACATGTTTGTGAGTTGCTGCCTTTGTGAATACTGAATATCAAGGCCATTTAAACAGTCAGTAACAGGAAATATTTGTGAGTCTGTCCTAAATGGCAAAAGCATTACGTGAAAATTTCATTATGCTACATGGCGGGAGTGATTTGTTAGGTTTATAGAGCCCATTAGTGAACTCCGTGTGCTCATTGAAGAAGGGTTAGCATGTGTTACCTTTATTTTTTTATTCTAAACAGACTGTAAATACTTGACATTACTGAAAACAATTTCTGAAAGGGTAACATACATGTTAGTTTGATTTTTTTTTTTTGTCTTCCAGTTAGCCAGTATTCATTTTAGAGGATTCCTCAGTAAGGCTTTCAGAGGGTTCAAGCTAAGTTACAGTATGTTACCACTGCCGATTATGCATTCCAGGAAGGTTTTCGCCGCTGCAAGAAGATGTTTTTAGTGCTTCAATACACAGGATTTGAGTGTTGGCTACACTCTCTGTCATACATTTGTGCAAAATTCTCTCAGAAAAAAGTACGTGAGCATCAGGACACTCCTGTCATTTGATAAATGTCTCACACTTGAGCAATGCAAGAATGATTTGAATATTACAAACATTATTTGACTCGATAGGACCTTAGTTGCTGGCATGTGGCCTATTTGACTTACATGCAAACAAACCTTTTTCCAATATGTGGATTGGTCAAAATGAATAGATACTGTCCAATGAAAGCATACAAGAGCAGAAATTAGACAAAATGACCCTAGGAAGATGTGACCCTCTTCATTTGTTCATGGAGTTCTTTGGAAATTTATGGTATGTACTGTAGGTTGTGTTTTCACAGTTTCACAGTGTCAATATGTAATAGAGAGGGAACAGAGGAGTCTCATTTCAGGTATATAATTATTGTGCAATAAATCCAATAAATCCATTGTGAAATGTAATATATATATATATATATATAGTAAAATGTAACCCATGTCAAAGTTGTGACAATTTAAAAAAAAGAACTAAAGCTCCTGCTGTTCACATGCTTCTCAAGCTACACCTTTTGTGGAGAGGACCTTGTGTGTACATTTGGGCAGCTGTACATGCAACAGTAGTTATTTTTAACAAATGGTACTGCGTGGCTACACAGTGTCAGATCTTCAATAATTTAGGGGACTATTGTAACACATTATTATGGTTAGTTGAACTCTATCTTGACAGTATTGCACATGGCACTGGGGTACAAAGTGTTTGGCTGGGTAGAAAGTGTGATAAAGTTATAGCACACACTCACACCTGTATGTAGCCAGCTGGCTGGTCTCTTGCAGGATCAAAGAGCACAGTGTGTTTTTTCCTGGCTCACAGGTCTCCAGCACACTATAATAATATCCCGTAGACAACTGATAGTTGGATTACTTTGCATATTCTGAATAATAGCAAAAGTAGTTTAGAATGTTTCCCTCTTTTATATGTATTTTAATGAATTGTTGCAATGTTGGAAAAAAAAACAACAACCCTGACACCAAAATAATAAACACTTTTTCTTTTCTTTTTTTTTTCTTTTTTAACAGATCGAAACAGATTGGGTCTATAAAGCAGGTCTATCCATCAACCTAGAACTTAAACTTAGGTTTAACATACTTTCAAACACATCCCTTGCATTTGGGATAACGGTTATACTGTTATATGCAAATACAGTTCAATGAACAGCTTTGCATTTTTCCTATTAATAACAAATGCAGCAGTCAGTTGCCCACATCTGGCTCTTGTTGAGCTTTTAGGTTGGGGAAAAGGTATTTTAGCGTTGTTAACTTTAACCTGTGAGTTCATGTCGGTCTGCCGTAACCAATGTGTAAATTCAACATTTTCTCGGTCAAGAGGGAGCAGTAGTCACCTTGGTCTTTCAAGAGTTTCTTTTCACCAAGTTTTATCTTACAATGAATCTTAACTGAACATATTGGTAATGTTTGAGGCACTCTTGTAACCTTGTGGGCTGAATGTAAAATCTAGCCTCTATGTACCAGTCCTACTGCAGACTTTGGACTTCTTTCATAGTTTATGTCCTGATTTTGTGTTCAATTACTTTGTGAAAGTTTTCATGTATTCATGAACCCAGTGGAATATGTGCATGTAACAAAGAGACTTTTTCCTGACAGCATCAATCATTTCAGTAAATACCCCGAAGGACATTTGTTTATGTTCAAGTAACAAAGCCTTCTGTTGGCCGCAGTAATATATGACTGTCAGTAGGAAGAAAAGGTGAAAGTTTGTTAACTTCTGTTTAGAACCACATACGGAGGAGGTTGAGGTGTTTTCCATGAGAGACAGCTGTTCTCCTCCCATTCCTACATTGATTCCTTTCAGCCTAGACAAACCCAAACCACAATGGAAAAATATGAAGTGCCCATTTTAAATCAACCATGCTTTAAACAAAGTTTAACCAAACCTTAACAATACCGCTGTCGTATCTTAATTTGTGTGTGTGTGTGTTTGTGACTTGTTTGATAGGGGCATCAGATCAGAAAACACTTGCATGTGTTGATACCACAATAAGGTATTGCTACTGCGAGGCAAGCTTCACGCACTTACTGAGAGCCAGGGAGGTCAGCCCTCTAAGCATTTTCAACAGCAGAGGAAATGTAGCTAATCGAGGCCACATCACACCTGCCACCACCCATCCTTCCATCTGATACCTATCACTGTCTCTAAGAGATATGTCGTTTTAATTGATCATGCTGAATAATCTATGAACTCTACTGTGCAATGCAATGCATCACCACACACCTGGATGACATGCTAGAAGTCCTACCCTGTGATTGTTGGTGACAAAGTTGCCATTTACGGTGGTAATCATAGTAATTAAGCATTCTAAAAATGATGGGATTTTGTGTGTTTGTATGTATCTTAGCTCACTTTTCCTGTTTGAGGGAAACTGAATGCTCATAAACTGTGCAGAGGGCACATCTGTACCTTTGTGTATGATTTCATCTGTGTGTTTTCACGAGTTGGTGGCCGTGTGTGTTTTCTGGGTTGAGGGTCAATCTGCTGACAGGTAGTGTGTCAGGAGGGGGACAGTGGCGCTTTTGAGACAGACACAAGAGACGAGTCTCAGAGAGAGGGAGAGAGGAAGAGGGCCTCTTTCATGTGACTCTGCATTCCACTAAGGCACAGGCAGGCAGAGGCACAATACGAGACATGCGTCCCTCCTCGGTACTCCCTCTGCCTCCTCCCCCACTGCACCCGCTCTCCTGCCCTCCCCTCCCCATCCAGCCTCCACCCCTTCCCTCTGCCAGTGACCTTAACATTTATCAAAGAACCCCATGCTGGAATTCCTCTTCAGCATCTGTGTCCTGGTGGGACACACACACACATACACACACACACACACACACACATGCTCTGTCACAGACCAATCTGTTTTGAATATTGTGGCGCTGTGGAGGGGCTGTCCTCGTTGTTCCCCCAGTTTAGGAGGCTGTCCTCGAGACACTTACACACAGAGACATGGACACATGCTTGCACACACATTCTCTCCTCTTTCTTGTTTCTTTATTGTACCTCCTGTCACTTTGTCCTTTTCATTTAACCTTTCATTAGAGCCAGCAGACAGCCCTGTGTGTGTCTGCACAGCTTCAGGAACAATGCCAAAAAAGCCCCACTGTCACAGTTATTAGATTCCTCTGGCCTCCTTTTACCCGGGCAACTCAATATCGAGAGAGAAAGCGTGAAAGAGGAAGGCAGGACGAGGGAGGGGAAGAGAGAGAAAAAGGGGGTGCATCGTTGATGCTGCCACCCAACGCCTACTGTGAAGGATCCTCTTGACTTGTCAAGGACATGTGCCACATGTTGATAGTAGACAGGTTTCAGACAGAACAAGGAAGGGAATGTTAGCCACAATGGAAAGAGAGAAACAGAGGGAAGGGGAGGACAGGCGCGGTGTGACTGTCTTGTGCTGTGGCAAGCAGCAGCCTGGAGGAGCTCAAATGAGAAAAAAAAACCCCTTTGTGAAGCAACTTTTTTTTTAGTAGGCAGCAAGAAGCGGCAGTCAGGTCTCCAAGAACATGGACAATATTTCATTGATCTTATTGAAATCTTTTTGATTAGAGATTTCAATTGAACTATTTATGTAGAGGCTAAAGTGATCTGATAAGATGTTTGTTACATGTTCCCCAAGCATTTTAGAATATAACCTGTGGGACACGGGCAAAATGGTTCTGCACTTTAAAGTGTCTAATCTGCCAGGGACAATACAGCAGACGACTTAGAACAAAGTTCTTATTGAAAAAGAAACAAATACTGAAATGAACTTATAACTTTTGTTGGCAGTTTAGCCTCTCAGAGAAAATTCTTTTGGATGACAATGATTATTTCGACAACCGACCTTGAAATAAAGTATTTTATTCAGTGTTTCAATTTGCTACATATTTTCTTAGTTTTATAAATTAAAAGGGAGACGGTGCAAATATCTCTACAAAAGGAATTAATGTTTTGTCTATGAAGTGCTACATTTGCACTAGGATTGAATGAAGGCGGTAGATGAGACTGGAGATTGCACCCTTAGTCCCATCTGTGCAGCAAAAGCACTTGGGTTAGAGCTCCTGTTAAAAGTATGTACTCTGATAAGGATATTATTTATTTAACATGGTTTTCCTACGTAAAGAATTAAAAACAAACTCTAAAACAACTTTATACACACATCTACTCTTTGTTCCTCATTGAGAAGTTCTGGATCTATCAGACACAGGCCCCCTGCCCACAGGCGAAGACTGGTGAAGAATGATAAGTGTAGCATCTTTCAGTTGTTTCGGTTGTTTGTTAGCCAGTGGCTTAGACAATGCCAGTTGCTAATGCAAATTTTCACTGTCTGTCCTGAGAAGTTTATTCTGTGCTGAAATTTTCAAGTTTCTTTGTCTGCAATTGCCTTTTGAATTTTTGACGTTCCAGGCTTTGTTTGATCAATGCGAAGACATTTCTCCCTTACATAAAGAAATGTTGAAAACACCTCTGCAATGATACAAGTCAGTGACTGTTCAGGTTTGACATTTTATGGGGCAAAAACAGATCGTGGTTCAGTAAATTGTTAAAAACAAATTTTTCAAGTCACTGCAGACCTTTTTTCAATTTTGAACTAAGACCTTCATGTTACCCCTCATTATAACAAGTGTTGCAAGTGCCTAAACATAACCATGAAAAGTTTAATATTAATATAATCACTACAGGCGGACATTGATTTGAAATACTGGATATTTTGTCTTAGATTGCCAGTTATGTTACTTAAAAACATTTCATCATCTTAATAGAAAATGTAAACCAGATGGCAGTATACATTTCCTTAAAAAAATGTAATTGCTCTTTTAAATAAGTTGTATATGAAGGCATTTTTTTAGAGACAGCGTTGATAGTCAACAGATTTCTAATGCACTGTAAATTTTATGTAGCCTGGAAGAATCTCCCGTATCTTGGCCTTCAAATCCATAAAGTCTATTTGCACTACTCGTCCTTGTGGAATACAGGTTTGGATGGATTTTATCAAGTATTAAACAAATCTAGACTTCATGAAAAATGCGCTTTAAGTTAAAGGTTAAAATTTGGTAAGTGTGGGTAAAGAAATACCTTTGGATCTGCTTCGGCGAGGGCTGTACAGTCCAGTGAAGCTCTCTGTGTCCGTTTCTGTCAGTCCAGCCCAGTCAGCAGACAGCAGGCAGTGATGCTCCTCCAGTAATACATTAGCTGAAATGAATCAGGGCCCGGAGTGGAAAGGCATTGGTCACGCTAGTGGTGTGTGTGTGTGTGTGTGTGCGTGTGTGTGGGCAATGAATCGCTCACCTGTCTTTAGAGATTGAGCCAGTGCACACACAAATGAATGCATGAGCACACGCACACCCTGACCTGCCCTGAAGACAGAGGGCCAGAAACAGAGCAACAGTGTGAACCCTGAGCATCAGGATGCAGTCTTGATGAAGTCCATCTCTCACTTCTGTCACCCCTCTGCTTCCCCCCTCTGAGGCCACCATTTGCTCTCTGTGACTGAGTCTTTATATCCTCATCCCGTCACTTAGTTAGAGCGGTGACCAGCAGTCTGTCTCTCTACCCTCCTCTCTGTCATCTCCTTTTCCACCCTCTTCCTCTTCCTTGAGGCTGTCGATTCACCTGTCTGCCCCACATCTCTCTAATTCTCTGATTGGACTCTCTCTTTCCTCTCTCAGGGCTATAATTGATGGTGGTGTTATTGTGTCCATTTCTCTGGGCCTAAAGCCGTTCCTCCAGGTCAGCACTACTGTAGCGCTTAAGACATGCTGGGAATAGGGCAGGCAGACATTGAACCCCCTTTTTTTGTCTTTTGTGTGTGTGCATGTTTCTGTGTGTGTGCACATTTTTCAGAGCAATAAAACCAGGGTTACTTCTTTACTTTGTCTGTTGAAGCAATCAAAGAGCACTTAGTTGGTTTTCAAACTCAGCTTAAAAATTCAAAACCATCTTGACATTCAGTCTTGAACTATTTTGTCATTTTGAACAAGGGACAATATTTCCTCAGAACTCCATATTCCTTCTCAAGTGCAGTGTTTGCCCTTGGCCGTCATAGAATTTGCACACAGTGGCTTTGGTTGTGCTCACCGTGGCTGTGATTGTCTTCTTTGTATAGCAGTCCTTTCTTGTAGCGTATTTCAAATTGAATTTAAAACTATTTTTCAAAGTAATTACAAAGTGCGGTGTGAAGTAGTTTTAGCTTTCAAGTATCGGTGGGGGGGGTGGGATCTCTACTTGTTATGAAGTTTTATATTCAAATATTTTTTCTTATTTTCCTACTTGTCACCTGTACAATAACCAAGGTCCTCATGCTCAAAATCATTTGTATTTTTTTTTTTTTTAACTTTTCGTGTTATCCCCATTGAGGCTATTTTGAAGTTGGAGTTTTGAAAGATTTTCAAGGTTAAGTGGGTCTTTACTGATTTGATGTCTGGAAATGTATTCACATCTACCTATATGACCTTTTAGCTTGCTTTTGTGATGTAAAAGAATGCTGGTTGGATGTTTATTTCAGAGTGGATCAGATTTCAGCATCAATATTTGATAAAATAACGGATATAGAGTAAGTCTTTTTCCTATAGGCTCTTTCTTTATCTTTTTTTGGTCTCTCTTTGTCCCTATCTCTGTCTTTCTCTCTGTCTTTCTCTCACTCTAGGCCCCAGTCCCTTCCCAGCATGGGCCTTGTATTTATTACCCTCTAAGTAATCACTTTGCTTTCGCTTTTGATAGACTGTTATTGCTCTAACTAGCCGAGGTCCCTATAGGTATTTGGAGGCTTTCCAGTTTTATTAGACAAAGGCCTCATTATTCAAGACCAGCATTAAGACTACCATTAGATCCATTTGCCCCCTAGTCACATGTATCCAGTTGCAGCCAATTCATATTATAGCCCCACACACTTAGTATTTACAACACAAACATACTCATTCCCTCTTGTCAAAGTTAAATATAGACGATATTGAGAAAGCATTACCACTTTGTGAGAGGTTGCTGTGAAGTTGTCTGCTCGTCTCCACTTTTTAACAATAGCAGAGTTTTACACACACATTTCATTGACAATACGGTCAGCATCAGTGTCTAGGAACCTTAAACTTTTAAAAAGTCAAATCGAAGTTAAAATACATCCAACGTAAATGGGCATTTCCATCTGCAGCAGGTGACTCATATTTTAAAGCCTGCGTTACAAGGAGAAACATTGCTTAATGTGGTGCACTCCTGATTGAAAGATGTCAAAGCAGTAAAATTTTGGTTAGGGTTTTAAACACAAAAACAGCAGAGGCACACATTCAGTGAAAGAGAAAAGGTGAGTACATGGCATTCAGTCTCAATGAACAGTGAAACTCATCCAAACTCAGTGCTAAAATATTTTATTTTTAGTTTGGTTCATGGACTCAACTCTGTCAGTGCAGCTGCAGCTGTCTGCACAAATGCCACTTCCTTTATCTTCAACGACAAGTGTTTCTCTCTCTTCTTTGTCTGGTGCCTGCTGTAAAATTTTGGCTTTTTGTGTTCACCAGGTCCCACTGCCTTCATGTCAGGTAGCGGTGTATTTTCTCTTCATAAATGTTGGAATTCAACAACATCATACTGTATCCATCACTGTTGTGACACTTTGGGTCTCTACTCTACATGACTAAAAAGAACGCAAACAGCCTTAATTAATAGAGAGTATGGCCTTAAGTTTTTAAAATTAATGTATGTACTCTGCTCCGTGCTGGAGAGCCAGAAGTGCCCATCTGTGTACAACACCAAAGAATGTTTAACAACCATCAGCATTTAATGTTTTAGCAAATTATGACTGATCAGTCCAGTCTAGTTTTTTGGGACCAACAGGACGGGATTTACGAACATTCATTCATTCATTCATTCGTTCATTCATTATCTGTAACCACTTGAGCAGGGTTATGGAAGGAGGGGGGGGGGCAATCCAAGGGCACACCTTGTCAAGTCGCAAGTTCATCACAGGGTTGACAGAATTTACGGACAACTGCTCTTAATTCAGGACTGTCTAGTTTTTCATGTCGTCTTATCACCCTGATACAGCAGCATTGCCACAAAAGAAACGTCACAGCTGTAAATACAAAAAGGTCGAAAGGTTCATACTGTGAAGATCACTCATAAGCGTAAAAACTCACCAGTTTCAGTCTAGAGCACACTGAACACACACAAGTTTCAATTGTGACTTCCTCTTCAAGCAACCCATTCGCCCTCCACCTGAGGGATCCAGAACACAAACAAATAAACAGACGCTCAACTTGTGGCGGGGAGGCAAGGAGATTTAAGGTGTCCCAGTTTTGATTTCCTCCATTTATTTGTTGCAGCTTTTTAATTTCTTTGTAGCCACCTGTGTCTCCAATATGGTGCTCATCCCTGCTAATCGATGGCCCCTTATTGGGTTTCTACGTTTGGTCAAATATTTCATCGCTCTCTGGCCCCTCAGGCAACAGGATCCAAACTAATAAGAAATCTTCTCAGTCTCTCGGGTTGAGTCTACAGATGAAAAAAAATGATTAGTGCAGAGATACTGTAGTATGTATCTGTGACCGAAACCAGATTTTCAACAAGTTTGCCAAGTTAAAACTAAGGCTTCCAACAAAGAAGTTGACATGTTGACTGATCTTGAGGAGGATGTTAGCCTTCTGTCTCTTTGTTCAGCTTTCTGTCCTGTCCCTCTGTCTGTCTGGGGTTTTTACAATCAAAAACAGCTTTTCAAAACTGTTTAAGACAGTAGATGAATTTAAAAAATGCTGATTTTGCATGGTGGTGTGCCTGGTAACAAAAAAGCTTTTCCAAAACACTGATGTACTGTGTATTTACAAAGCCAACTTACTCTTCTTCTCTTGCTTCTAAAATATTACTGATAGTTTAAACGCAGGGGTGCAGAAATTTGCCATTCATCGAAGAGAATTTGTAGAATTTTTAAGCCACAGTCTATTCAGAATTTGACATCTGTCCAGTTGACTTCACCTGGACGAGCTGTACGTATGATCACAAAGGTACAAATCATCTGGCCCTGGCTTTATCAGGCTGCATAGTTCCAAGTCTGCATACAGTGGGATTGAGATGATGTGAGAACAGAGCAGGTCATTGTCCAGAGTATTCACAGCAACCGAGTGGTTGATGTCTGCACGCTACTGCTGATTGAGGTGGGAATCTCTAGGCACACCATTTGATTCAATTCAGATTCAGAAGGGTATGAAGCAATGATAAAAATAATAATAGATGCATCTCTATGAATCTTGACATTGTTGGAAAGCATACACAGATTAATTTGTGAATTGACTAATTTGAAAGAATGAGAAAAATAAAATGACTGAGAGTGCTCTGCTGTGTTGCTATTAAAGTTCTGTCTCTAGCAGTGGAGAGTAGCCTCTCTGCTGCCCCGTTAGCTTTAGGAAAAGTCAATGTTGTACAAGACGCTGAGCAGGCTCAGGACTTTGAGGAGAGGCAGACAGCACCGAGTTATTTTCTTCATTACAGAACTGATTTACTTTTTTAATGCCACTATGTGTGTGTGTGTGTGTTAGCTGGTTTTGTTTGTTACTGCTGTAACGTTTGTCTCCTTTGTGTAGAAAATTTTTGCAGCTTGCGGCATTCTTAAGTGACGTTTGTCTCTCCAGTGCAATTACTTAGCCATTAAATCAAAATACGCTTGAAACTGCTAACTTTTGTGAAGATGAAATATGGAGAGACTCAGAGTTTTAAGGCAACAATTGCATATGTGTGTTGCAGACTGTCTAGGTGCAGCATTACCCTTGCAGTTGAGTTTTGCCATTTTCAGTCCATCAAATGACACTGTCCAGCTTTTAATTTTTTTGTCATTTGTGAATCGATGCTGAATCTTCCACGTCCGCGTCAATATGCATTTAAGATAAGACTTTTTCCTCTAACCCCCTAGCTTTTGGAAACAGATTTGAAATGCTGCAACTTTATTTTCAATGAAATCCAAAAAACACTGTGTGCAGATGCTTCATACTGTTTTTCTGCCTGCCTTTGTATTGCTTTTCACTCTTTTGTTGGTACTGTGGACATGTCCAGATACATGTGGTATTGATGTCAATGCAAAAACAGACATAATTACAGATGGGTCGGTAGCCTCTTCCACCTTCATTGATGTGCTGTAAACAAAAACATGTCAAAACACATTCTCTATGCAGAGATCACCCCTCGCCTAAACCCAAGAGAGAGAACACGTCTGACATGGACAATCCCTGGTTGTGCGTGAAAGCGCAACACCTCGCAATGTCTGTACCTGATTCTGGACATTGTCTGGAATTCATGTGTTAAAATTGCTTTACATTGTAATACCGTGCACACACACACACACACACACACACACACACACACACACACACACACACACACACACACACACACACACACAGGTTCTCAAATTCACAGTGTTAAAAAAGTGTTTCTGTAATAATAGTAGCTTATAGTAGCTTAACATACAAAGAGGGTCAGAGAGAGGGACAAGGTGAGAGTACTACATTATTGTTCTGAAGTAAGATAACATTTATAGTATGTGAGTCTATTCACAGTCTGTCACAGTCTATATCTGACCTGCATGTATATAGTGTGTGTAAGACAGGGAGTTGAGTGCGTGTGTGCACATAAAAGAAGGCAGAGCAAAAGGAAGAGAGAGAGTGCCACTTTAGAGTAAAGCTGTCATTACTTCGGCTGGCGCACTCCCTCATAAATACTGATAATGAGATGTTTTCAGCAGCCTAATCATTTGCCAATGTAGCAGTAGGTAATGCGAGAGGAACACACTCTTCTGAACAACTGGTCTTATAGAGTGAAACATTAGTAAAGAAAGTAGTAAAGAACTGATTTTTTGTAGTGCCCTCTGAATAGTTGTGCAGAAGCAAAAAAAGAACAAACAAAACAAACAAACAAAAAACAAAACAAAACAGATGACAGAGAAAATCTCTTTTAGCAGTTTTTATAGACCCAATGCCATTGCATTAACATGTGGACATAGAAGATTCTGAATCACTTCACAGATGTCAAATATCTATTTACTAAATGCTGGTTAATAACATGATGTGGACAGAACAAAAAGGCAAAACTCAACGGTCAGGGTAATGAAGCATTAGGACATTCTACAGCATGCACTGAGTTGTCTTGCAACTCTGAACATCATCTTCACTAAGGGTGGTTGAAAGCATGTTTTGAATTAATCGTTAAATAATTATATTTGCAAGACGAGCTATCAAAATTTGAATTTACCACCAGTCAAGTTAGACACAAGTAAAAAATGTCCAGATAGCTTCTTTCCTCTATCCATCTCAGCGCTTGAACATCCTTCAATGTTGAGTTTGAAAGAGAGACTGGGGTTTAGGATAATACTATAACGTTAGCTCATTTCACACAGAAATCACTTCAGTACTGCTCCAAAAAAGTCCTGTCTTTTTTTTTTCTTCCACTGAACCAAACAATGCCACGTAATGCCACCCCAAAGTATGATATTATATCGCATACTTATGTTTTAGAACATAATGAGGCATTAACATGCGTGTAACACAACAACATTGCCGTCTAGTGTTTCTTATACATGTTGGGCAGCACTTTGTAATCAAGAACAATGGCATAATGAGGCAATAATCATTTATCATCTCTGTTATTTGGTGGTCAGTTGTTTTGTTTTTTTTATATTCTTCTGTTCTTTTTGGATTAGCTGCTAAATGCAACAAGGTATTATTAAACTCGCCTGGGTCACACACTTAACACAATATCAAAACGTTACGTCTCTGTACCGGGGTGCCTGCTCAGGTTTTTACATAGATATTTACCTCGCTTGCTGGCTCAGAGGTGGAAACATATTCCACATCGCTCCTTTATCACTTTTCTACAGAACGGTGAGGTGCAGTACCAGGGCAATATTCCTGCATTCAACAGGCAATACAAAAGAAGTTGTTTTCTCTGACCTTATTGTTGTTTTCTGTTTGTTCTTGGTTTTTGAGTTCGTTTGTGAGGCAGTATGCGACACACCACAAAAAACTACTTTCCAAAAAGCCTTAACTAGCAATGGTAAAGCTCATCACCTATTTTTAGCAGTTTTACTGCTAAAAATAGGTGATAAGCTGCAAAGAAAGCAGCCCATAGCTTGCACTGATTTGATGTCAAAAAGTGGGCATATGACAATACCAAGGGGCCAGACCAAGAGGGGTGGAGCTGGCACACATCACTCAGTTAGCAACTTATGACCCTAATGTGTAGTAGCAAGCAATAGCTATGTTAAAACATTGTCATAAGTTGGAGAAAACCTTGCGTAATGTGCTTGCTTGTGTGTGGGATTGTGTATTTGGAGCTTCTTTCTCATATTTGTACCAACAGACTCACTGTGTGGTGTCCTAAAAGAGTTTTGCTCTCAAGGACGGCCACATGAAAGGCCTCAGATGCCCCTGCTGTTCTTTCCCCCTGGCTCTAAATGAACTGACATGTCTGCAGGCAGACCCAGAAGAAAAAAAAAATAAACACGAAAATTTCTTGAAAAGCAGCTATTGACTCTCACACTATATATATAGCTGTCCTTTGGGCCATCACTTTAATGTATGTTCCCTAAAAAGCTCCATGAAAGCTTTGTACAGCATGTCATCTTCCGCTGCCTATCTTCCACTGGCCATTAACCAACATCCTTGATCACTTTAATAGTCCCTCCATACTGCCTCTCTCCGACTCCACAGTGATTGGACAAACACTGGAGTCCCTTGCGATATGAGAGGAATACATTGAGGAGCTATTGTGGTTTTCCATGGCCTCGCTGTGTATTGTTTACTGGGTCTGCTTGATTGCCCTCTGTCCAAATCAGAGGGTACAGGCAGGCAGGGCAGGGGTCTACAGGGACACACTGTGTTGTGGACTGTCCCAACGTGCTAAGAATATTCACTCAACCCATGGCTCTGAGGGGGAACCCATCCATAGCTCAGTAAACACACACAAACACACACATGGTGGGAGTGCACCAGGGACCATATGGCCTTGCATAAATGTTGGGGTGTGTATTTTTGAGAGTGTGTGTGGTAGGAGGCCATGTCTGTCTCCACGTCACAGATAATTATCCCCTGTGTGACTTTGCTTTTCACTGTGGGGAAATACAGCAGACCCTCCACATTGACAGGGGCACACACAGCTCGGACATGATACTCAGTGTATGATATTTGAAATAAAATACTAGCTAGGAGCTTGGTTTGAATATATACATACATCTTGTCCTCTGGTCTTGCCTTGTCTTTGCTTTATTTTTAATTACCTTTTTCATCTCTTACCACAACGCTAGGTCACATAGCTCATTGCTGGTGGCAGCCATTTCCATGGGCATAGGAAAAAAGAGCTGCTTTTCTCTGCTGTAATCTTCACAAACCTCTGATTTTTATCAGTTAATCCCTTGCTTAAAACTCACAATTAACCTAATTAGAAGCTATATCTTTGGTCATTGCACCTTATTTGCCAGATAGTGGGAATATTTCAAGAGCAAGGTTACATCTCCGAGTTAAAATTCAGTAAATGCTTAAAGCCAACGCAGTCATTCAAACTTTAAATAGTTTTAGTAGATGGAATTTTTTTCTGCCCTTAATCTCCTGTGCAGTTAATTTCAAAGCTGTTTGTTTTTTGAAGCTTTGTGGAATTCATGTTTCACGGCCGTAATTTGATATCAGGTCTGTCCTCAAGGCTGCCTTGGCTAACCTTGCTTACCAGGAGAGTAGCACGAGCATGGCTTATCAGAGCAAAGCACAGTAAGCAAAATCTGGATTTTTTTTGCCCTAACAAAACTGATGAAAGGAGTGGATTAAAGCAAGCTAAAACAATTTTCATTATTATCATTTAATTTAGCCTGATCAAAGAGGTAATAGGTTGTTTTTTTTTTTTTTACCAAAGAAAGAGCAGGGATGCTGATGTGTATCAGTCTCTATCTAGCTTTGACTGTGTTCATTTGGATAAATGAATCCATAAAGACAGACAGCTTATGTTTGCTAGTCCCCACTCATGTTATTACGTTATGTTTGAAAACCAAATGTATTTCTTCTATTTCTTCTTCAACTGTAACGTATTTGTTTTAGTTTTTTGTCTAATACTACATTTTACAAGATTACATTGAACTAATCACAATGAAATTTCCTTCAGGAAATATTTATTTTTACTGAACAGCACTTGAACACATCATCACAATGTAACTCAAAACAACCTTCGTTCCAAACGAAAAAATAAAAAACAAAATCATGCATCAAGTAGCAGTTTACTAGTTCATTAGTTTGATGCTTCAGTTGTAATGAAAGGGTAGCTGACAACAGCAGCTGGAAATTCTTCAAATACGTTGGCGTGTTGGTCCGTCAGGTGCTTTACTGAAATGTTGTGTTAGTACCTTCGGTGAGTGCTGCTCTGCTGTGTCTCTTTCAGCTTTTCATGATCCTCTGCCTCAAATGCAAAGTACCTTAAAACATTCCTCTTGCTGTTTTCTTTTTTCCAAACTTGGTTGTGGAAGCTTCGTGGCACTTTTTAGACAAAACAGAGGAGCAGACAGCAGTGTTTGTTAGTGGGGGAGTGTGAGGCTGTGTGCATGCAGTGTGTGTGTGGCAACTTGTTGTTGGAGAGAAGAGAAAGGAGAAAGCACAGCCGCTATTGTTAATGTGAAAAACAACTTTTGGAACCGTTTAAAAATATTCATTATTAATATATACTAAAAAATGATTTCTTTGACAAACACTAATACAATGGTAGTTAAGGTAGGGGGCGTGTGTTGTCTAGGCGGCAGCCGGTAATTACAGATTGCTGTGGGAAATTGCTGTGATTGCTGTGAATTATTATTCACAAAACAACAAAAATGTGATGCGCGATCACAATCGCTTCTAGAATTATGTAACTCTTTTTAACAGGTTATTTGACAAATTGCATGTTTACAAAAAGGCAAGTCATTACAAACACTCTCAATGCACACTGCACGTCATTTTTTATAAGGTCACGGTAA
>JAPZDX010000019.1:2478157-2491301 GCA_029783625.1 Naso annulatus | reverse complement strand
TTTGTCTTTATGTGGTTGTTTTATACACACCAGACTTTGTTTTCTTTCATGCAGTCCCTGTGTGTGGATTCCTTTTGTCATTTTCTGTTTATAAAATAATTAAAATAGCATATTTTGTGTATTTGGGGAAAAAAGAAAAAAAATATGTTAATGAAAAATCTGCACAGCATCAGATCATTCATTTATTTCACCATTTGATGGATTATCCCTTGTCCGGATTCGTTACATACATGTTTAAGTCTCGTAATTGGTCTGTGAGCGGTGTGGAGTTTTAAAGCAAGCAATAGCAGTGTTTTGGTAACCTCAGTGCCGATAAAGACACGGGAAGGGGCTCCCCTCGGGGACCGGCTAATTGACTTCATGTGGCCGAGGCAGGGAGCCCCTTGCGCGGCTACACAACAGCAGAGGAGCCGTGAATGAACACGGGCTCGCCTGGAAAAGTAATGATGATAACGGATAGCCTGCACCGGCTCAGTAAAGTCCACATTTCCTGCCGACATTTCTCGCCTGTTGTCATGGACATTACACTAAATTTCTCTCCAGTTTGGCAGTTTTTAAAAAATCTTTTCCAGTAAACAAGTTAGGGCAAGAGAGTCATTTTCAAGGGACGGGGGATTTTGTGATTTCGTAGAATAAATGTCAGGTAAGGAGAGGGAAGAGGAGTGATAGTCGAGATTTTTTTTTTCTTTGCGTGTGTGTGTGTGTGTGAGTGAGAGAGAGAGAGGGAGAGAGAGACAGAGAATGTGCGTGTGTGTGTGTGCGCGTGTATGTGTGCGTGTGTGTGTTAGTGTGTGTGCGTCCGTTCGCGCGCCCATGCGTGAGGGGGAGACAGTAAAGATAGAGGATGGTTGTTAGGTTGCAGTTAATCATAGCGGGACCTGCAGGCTCTGTACCATGCACATGCTGTTACGCACTCAGGCCACAGCGGTTCTTGCGCAACAACTTCTCCGCGGCTCTGTGTTGTAAACGATAAGAAACTTATTCTGTCAGATCGACGGTACAAGAGCCCTCGGAGTATACTTATTATTATTATTGTTTTAATCCCAAAGGTTTTAAGGTGAAGGTGAGCCTGATGTGTTGAGACTGAAACATACATCCCTCTGTAACTTTTGGTAGATTTTCCCTCTTTTCTGCATTTCACTCTAATTTTAAGAGAGGATTTATATTTTGACCGAAATCGATCGCATCCCTTCACTTTTCATACACATCACGCAGTCTCATTTTACAAACCTCTGTCCTTAAATATTCCCAAAGAAACTACCGGACAAATTGTTGACAAGTGAACTGAAAGAGCCGGGTGCGTTGCAGTGCGTTGATGAGAGCGCGCATCCTCTCTCCTCCTCGCCCGGCATGAAGCAGGTGGATGGGCCCATGCGCTCAGCATCTGCTGGGACCCCACGTTACATCCCCAATCCTTTTTACAAATGCGCACCGTTGTTTCAATATAATCAGCTGTGGGACTCGCTGTTATTTATCCTTCCTCGCACCACTTAGAAGAAATCTTCCCATGTTTAGTAGGCATGACATAAATTCTCCGAAGGAAGCCTGTTCCTTGACAGACTCGCCTTCTTGGAATCTAACCGATAATGACTTTGTGTTTGCCGAGGCTGGCGCACCCTGGGGTGTTGGAGGAGAGAAATGCGTTATGGGCTTGTGTTTCAAAATCTCCCCTCTCTCCCTTAAAGATCAACTAGGTGACACGAGGGATGCGGCGTTTTTATCGTTGTTAGGCCAAATTATGTTTCCATCTGATCGATAGAGACGCAAAACGGCGCTGCGCAGTGCGTTCAGGACCGATGCGGCTGAGGTGAGGCGCAGGGCATCACCCAGCCAAAAACATAAGGCAGCACCTTTTACATTCCTCGTAAATCACGCACACAGGAGAGTCTTCAGAAATGAGAAAAATAGCACTTTGACACAAATGCTGGCATCTTCCTGACAAAATGAAGTTGACTCGAATAAGCTTTTGGCATACAGCAGGTGTCTAATCATTTCGGCGCATAAACATCAGTGAGCGATAAAAGCAAAGAAAGTAAAGCAAAGATTTTAATTATCATATAGGAATTAGAATATCTGGTTTTGAATCTTTTCTTCTTCTCTTCACGGTGTTTTATGGCACAATCAAGACATAAAAGCAGCACCTGCCTCCCTCAGCGTGAAGGGAATTACTTAAAAAAATAGATGTCGATTTGAGAACGAATGTCACCTCAAAACTTATTTATGTCCCTTTTAAATGATTCCTCCATTCAACACAATTTAATGTATTTTCTTTTTCGTTTTTAACAATTACTCTAAAATAAATAAATAATAAGATTTCCATAGATTATTCACTGAGATGTTTGCAAGACAATTAAAGATTTCCCACCAAAACATTTGGCCAGAGGTGACGATGGTACAAACTGGAGAAAAAGGGTGAGAAATTGGGGAGAATTAAATATTTTTTCTAATATTTTATTAAGTTTGTGGTGTTAAGATTGCATATTGATCATATATCTACATGCCATTGTTTTTCATTCCTGCGCTGCTCTCTGAACTAACGAAATTAACAACAGTGATGATTAAAACAAGATTGGAGGCGAATTATTTGCACCTTTCAGAAAGGCCTTAATAGGCTTTTAATCTTGGAGGAAACTTTTTTTTTTCAAACTACATATCAGCAGATTCACAACCTTCATATCCCACGCAAGTGTCAACAGGAAACAACATGAACATCAGGCAATTTACATAAAATCAATGAAATGGATTCGATAAATACTGCCTATTTTCTCAGCTTCCTAATGTTCAGGAATCGCTGCGCATTTTACTAAACATTGCAAGAGGGAACTTTCATAATTGTTTTTATGGAGGAGAAAATGCAAACATTAATTAGGAGTTGAATTACTTCCCAGGCATTACGGAGTGATAATATTTGGAGCCTTAATTGACCCGCTGCTTTACATGCGTGGCTATGAATATCGACCCTTGCAAGTAAAAAACCCCGGAGTTAAGTGATACTACGAGCCTAATTGGTTCAGCAGGGATAATTCCTCCACAATACAGCAGCTTAAGGCCGCGTCTTTTTTTTTTTCTTTATATTTTCCTCCTCCGCTTCAAGTCGGAGGAATGTGGGAACGCAAAATTAGAGAGGCTCGTAAAAATGTGCCTTAACCTCCACCTGAGGATCTGATGCTGCCACACGGGCTTACAGCAGACCTCGGAGAAAATAAATAAAAAAATCAGTGTATGTCTTCAGTCTAAAACTATCTCTAAAATAGCCTCTTCCTTTTCTTTTGCAAGGGTGCTGTAACGCGGCTTCCTTTGAAGTGCGACAGGTCGACTATGGGCCGAGACCTGGAAGAGGTACAGTGGCATTACAGCTTCTGTCTGCTCCATCTCTCACGTAGACTCCTGTATCCACATATCGATAGAAGGCTTTATAATTTAGAAAGATTTTCTTGAAATAAATCTGCGATTTAAATAATAATAATAATAATAATAATAATAATAATAATAATAATAATAATAATAATAATAATGTTTGCATTCTTTAAATTTCACATGCATTTTGCCAATTTGTATTTTTTCCTCTTTATTTTAAAACTAAACTCCCCCACAGCCTGCAGCATGTTCTTGTTCCTTTGTCTTGAATTTGCAAATTTAAGATAAAAAAAACTGTATTAAAATTAAACAAACAAACAAAAAACAATGAGTGATTTTACTAAAAATTGCATTTATATATTATAATTAGTAATTTTTTTTTCCACTGTAAAAAAAAAAAAGGAAAAACTGTGGTGT
Organism: Naso annulatus; assembly: GCA_029783625.1. NCBI lineage: Eukaryota > Metazoa > Chordata > Actinopteri > Acanthuriformes > Acanthuridae > Naso > Naso annulatus. The sequence goes on along the minus strand of JAPZDX010000019.1, from coordinate 2,487,527 downwards.
GATCAGCTTAGAATACCTGCTTTAAATACAGTATCAAGTTATTGGAAAACATACAGGCATTTTGGCATGGATCTTCTGCTAGCACTGTAGTGTCTTTTTTAAAATTCAATCCCATCCCGACTACAAATTTTTAAAGTCTGGTTTCAGTTCTTCTATTTCCATCTTTCTTTAATATTTCTTTGTGTCTTCATGTTTTGTCATATTTAAATGTTTTGTTTGGATCAATTTAAGTCATAATGACTGATTTTCCCTTATTCTGTATATTTGGTTAATGCAGTGCAGCCTTTACAATCCTCTCCGTGTATGTTTGCCTTTGAAAGTGAATGCTGTTGGCTTTCAGGGATCGATGACAGACATATTTGTGGAATAACACGCTCTGCTTTGTTTTGTCTGACTGAAGAAATGAGGTTGATATTATCCTCTTCAGTGCAGATCACAGAACGCGCTAATATGCCCATTAACACACTGATACACTTACAGTGGCGAGTGTGTGTGTGTCTGTATGCACACGTTGTTTTACATAGTGGGGTACAGGCGTGTTGCATGTTGCATATGTGGTGCATATGCATTGCTTCTTACCACTGTGTGGAACTGGGAGGCAATGATTTGATGCATATGTGTGGAATTATCCACAGTCAGTGAATGTGTGTGTGTGCGCGAGTGTGTGTGTGTGTGTGTCGTTACACTCAACTGTTATTATTTCCATGTCTGTCTTTGATGGGTCGTTGCACACAGAGCATATGGATGCCTGTATGTAGCCTACATGTATTTGGTGTCAAGTGTGTATGTGTGTGTGCACTCAGACACTGAAGTTTATGCATGTGCATGTGTGAGTTGAGGCGTTTGTGTCTGTGCTTTTGCCATTTATTTTTCTGAGTGGGTGGCTAAATACTCATATGCCAGTTATGTGAGTGTGTATGCATACATGAGAGAGAGATCGAGCGTGTGCAGTTTTGTGGGTGTGTGTCCTCTCCTTCTGAGTGAGTGTGTGTGTGTGTGTGTGTGTTTGTGTGTTGGCTCTGGCTCCATGTGTGTGTGGGTGCGAGGTGAAGTGTCTTTTGGCTGGCCTTGGCTGGAGAGCTGGAGGAGAGCAGAGGTGAAAGAGGAGATTTGCAGAAAAGACACGCACCACTTCCCCCATTACTACTTTTTCTTTTTCTTCTTTTACTACGTCTCTTTCTCTCACTGCTTCTCCTTCCTCACTCACTCACTTCCACCCCCCCTTCTTACTCCTCGCACTTCAACCCCCACTTTTCTCTCTCGTCTTCTTCACTTATCTTTCCCACCTAAAACTCATCTCCACCACCAGTCCTTCCCATGCTAAATAATAAGTGTTCTCCAGCTACTGTCTTTATAGTAGATCTCTTGAGATTAAACTTGTGTAAGAGAGGGTCATTTTGGGCACTGCACACATTTACAGGATTACACTTATTCTGAGACACAAGGACAAGTGTCAGTAGAAGCGTAATGTCTCTTCAATAAAAAAAAGTGGTGGGCTGCGTACTGTTGTACCTGAATGGAGAAGGTGTTAAGCTACTTCTTCGATAGATCCCACCGAAAGCACCTGCCTCTAACTGTAAAGTTGTGGTTGGCTCTTACATTCTTTAATGCAATTATTGCAATGCTGCTGGCCAGTTTAGAAGGTGCCAGATAACATGAGCAGTACGGGAAATCCCACTGTGACATTCAGTCAGTGAGCATCTCTCTCAGTCTTTGTGCATATGCAACAATGATGATGTGAGTATTTCCTGAAGGCAGCATTATTTCTGCAAGAGACTGCACAGAAATGGGAAAGTAAGATTGAGTGGGAAGGTGGCTGCAGCGACTTGTATATTTACTGTATGTGTGTGTGTGTGTGTGTGTGTGCACCATTAAGAGCCCATCTAGTTTGACGGAGTGGGAGGATGTACAAGGTCCCATTCATGCCGTGGTCCCCACTATATTTACCCAGGCACCAACGAGGGAGATATGACGTCTGCAACATTTTTACTGGCTTTCTTAAATCTTTTTTTTTTTTTTTTGCTTGCATCACCAAGCATGTCCTTTCATTTTTATTGAAACGTACATTAATGAACATCAATTTGTTTTGTTCTTACGCCATTAAAAAACACAACTTTCAGTTGCATCCACAGTGCACGTCTACAGTTTACATTTAAGGGGATAAAATCAATATCCACGATCATATATATTGCATCATTTTTCTTTTGGTTTTGCGGAGACTGTTGAGAAAATCTGTTGATATGACTTCTCATGCAGACACATTAATTCTATTTTTCTTTGCCCCACTGTATCTTACCTAAATAAAAATAAATTAGTAAATTTTAAAAAATAAAAATGTACTTTTATCTTTATGTTATGTGCTTGATTTTGTCACCCCCCTCTCAAAAAAAAATTTTTTTTTTAAATCCACCCTTCACATGGCAGTGATAATGTGTGTCCCCAGTTCACATAGTCACCTCTGTAGCCGTGCAGTAATGCCCTGCAGGACCAGCTTTACGGATAGGCACCGACCCTGAGTCTGTGTGCAAACTCGGGGAGACCAGCGATCAATAGGCGTCATGTGAGCATCACTCACGGGTTCCATGTCAGCTGTTTTTTGTTTTTTCTTAACAAACGCCTGCCACACCACTGTAGTGAATACCCGAATTATGGATGGGATACAGAATGTAGACACACTATAATAGAAGTCAAAAGGCTTTTTTTATCATATGTCTGGCGGGGCATTGAATGTGTGCATTGAATGTGTGTGTGAGCGTCGAGGAACGAGAGAAATGCAAAGAGCCATCTGCTCCACTCTTATCAGAAGGATCATAGTAGTGAGATCTACTAGAGCTGAATCTTTCCAAGGGACCTCTTTTAGTCCTGTGTGGGCATGTGAATGTAAAAGGAAAGAAATACAATATTTATTTCTTATTGTTGCTCTTTAATCACTGTTATAATACAAGTTGCTTTTAACAAAATAATCAATAAAGTACTGGCAATCTGAACAGGAATCTCAACATGTAACATTTACGAGATTCATGTGGTATTTTAGGCCTTAAGTGTTTTTTGACCAAAGGGATTATTTTGTTTTGACTTGTTTTAAATAAATCTAGTGTTCAGCGAGAGCTGAATATGGGATTTAGACAGCCATGTGTGTGACATTTCATTAAACCCTTGCCAAAAATAATACAGAATATTACAAATTACGGAAATGCAAGTCAAATTGTATCGTAAAGTGCAAATTTTCTTTTAATGTTGTTACTTGTAGATTCATTTTACATATTTATCCGTCTTTTTGGCTGACGGCTGTTCAAGCAGCTGAACACGACTATTTTCTCACAATTTTTACTTCTTTCATTTGCACTGTGTATTTCAAAAGAGACCAGTTAGTTATTTGTCTTCGGGTAGTTTCCTGCCGCAGGGAGAAGTCGCCGGTGTGAAGAGGAAGTGTGTGTTTGAAGGGCCAGTCGTTCAGGATGTCACCACCCCGCCACTGGCTAATGAGGGGGACATAAGCGCAGAGCAAGAGCAGCAACACACACACTCACACTCAAACACACACTTTGACACGGCAGGAATGCAGCAGCTGTCACCAAGGTCCAGGCAGTTATGAAAGGGTTGATGTATAATTGTGTGTGTGTGTGTGTGTGTGTGTGTGTGTGTGTGTATATGTGGGTGTGTGTGTGTGCCAAGGGTCAAGGGGGTGTTGAGAGCAGGGAGGGGCCCATGTTGGCGGTGGTGACCCAGAGATTGCCACCAGCAGAGAGGATCATCACACATAATTGACTTAAGTGAAGAGAAAGAGAGTCAGAGGAGTCATATAGATTTTGCGGTTGCTTGTAGTGTTTTAAGATGTGGCCATATGGCAGGGACATTGTTGTGACAGGCGGTTCTTTCCCGTTCTGTATTGAGAGGAAGGTGACATTAGGTGTGACCTGTGCTAAGTGACAGGAACTTGGGCATACTTTCACCACGGCTTCTCCCTTTTCCTGTTATTCCTCAACTCCTGTTATTTTGTGTTCCTTGGAACTGCGCCAGAGCAACGGGCAAAATCGACAGCCTACTATTTTTACATCCGTCTTAAGGACCCCTGTCTGCTCACTCTGCCTGCCAATTTGCCCCATCAGCAGTGGCAGAGAAGAAGAGCTTTTAAGGCACCGAGCCTCTCATTTTTCTGTTGGCGATGCGGCTAATCCTGTCACTGTTATTTGAAAAAGCACTCAGGGTGAATTGCTATTATTATTGTTAAAACCATCATCATCATCAGGCTTATTTATAGTTATGGATAATTATGGTAATTTTGTTCAGGGCTCACAGATGACTCCTTCTCTTTCCCCCTGCTCAACAGACATGTACTGTTCAGGGTGTGTGTGTGCATTTTTGTATTACACACTTTCATTGCACTGGTAAATTACTAAAGTTGCCGTGCAAAAAAAAAAAAAAAAAAAAAAAAAGGTTTTCCAAAAGGTAACACATGTTTCACATGTGAGGTGAGGAGAACCTGTTACATCTCTTAATGCATACCTTGAACTGGTTTCTGTGTGTGTGTGTGAGTGAGTGTGCACACAAAGAAAGGAGGAGAGAGAGGCTTTCTCCCTTGCTATTTTCTGTTTCAATTCTTCCTCTAAAGTCTTTTTCACTCCCATGTTTTACTCTGCGTCTATCTCGCCGCTCTGTTCTGTTCCGTCTCCAGCTTACATTGGAGATTTGATTGCTAGAGGCCCAGGGAGGATTTTAGGGAGGTTCTGGAGAAGGGAGGCTAGTGGTACAGGCTGTGGTAGGCTTGTAGCCAATGTACACACTCTCTCTCTCTCTCTCTCTCTCTCTCTCTCTCTCTCTCACACACACACACACACACACACACACACACACACACACACACAGATATTAAGTCCAACAGGCAAAGATACCTGCTTTCACACACTCCTACAATGTCCTTTCTCTATGCAGATTGTGTAACTTGCTTCCCAACAACGCTGTCATTTTAACCCTCAGAAAAACCTCAAGTCTAAATTCATTAGCTACTTTTTTGTGTGCGCAAAGTGTTAAAGCAACATGTGTAAGCATTTGTTTGTGCTCTCTGCTGACTTTGTAAAGATGTTTGCGCTGTTGGATTAATAACATTTAATGGCCACTGTTAAATGCAGCTGCCTTGGCATCCCACTGCTCGTGTTTTTCTGGCAAACTGAGACTCTGGGTGGCTTTTGTTTTTGTGAGTGTGTGTTATGTGTATATATACGCAGTGCGATGAAATACCACAGTGTGTGTGTGGGCTGGCTGGGAAAGGCACTGTGTGTGTTGTCACTCAGCATACCTGTTAATTTTTTTGTGAACACCCCCCCCCCAAAAAGAAAAAAAAAGAAAAAATTGAACCTGTCTGAATGTGAGCCATCACACTGAGCAGCGTTTCACTTCCTTTTCTAACATGCTATAATGTCAATTAACTCACAAATGATCTAATTAACCTACGGTGATATGCCTCAATTGGTCTGACCCTGTATCCACGGCAACCAGCCTGAGGTGAGAGGTCACCATGCATGACCTCTGGCACCGCACATTGTTGGCTGTCCACCTCTTGTGACATTTGTTGTGTGATTGAAGTGACGGCTTCAGTCTCTTAAAACGGGGCAAAGTGAGAATCCTTGTAAAGAAAACGCTTTGTTTTTCAGTGTGTGTTAAAGGATTTTGTGTTGTTGATGCACACACATGCGTGCCGGCACAAATACAACCGCACAGACGTATTCACTTGCTCTCTCTGTGTTGATGTTTTCTCTTTAAGTGGCCTGAGCTGCCTCCTCCATTGTCGGGAAACACACTCAGCGATAAGTGCTTTGTTGGAGCCCTGTTCGCTGCATGATGTGTGTGACTCTGACTGGCATTTAATATTTCATGGCATTTAATCCATTTGCTATGTTTCCTCCAAATACAAAAAAATCTGAAGCTTTTGTTTTCTTTATCCAGGCTATTACTTCACAGCTTGTTGATCAGTTTGGATTTGTAAAGGGTGGCAACCAGGGATTTATCACCTATATTTACTGCTATTTTCCTGCATGATAGTTAAGCTAATAAATTTAGTATTTTCTTTGTGACTTTAACAGGGCCTTGTGATGGCAAAGGAGATAATTTGGACAAATAGAAATAACTCAAAAACATATAATTAAAAATCTGGGCAAATGGCTGAGATTTATTACGTGAAGAAGTGATGTGTGAGCACTTAAAGAGCCGTCAGGATTGCAGGATGTAGCAGCAAAGAAGGAAAGCGCATTATGACAAAGAAGAGGAAAGGAATCCGACAGCTTGTGCATCAGTCAGAAGGTGAGGACGAGGCTCTCTTTGAGATCAATTGGTAATAGGCTGAAGTCGCAGAGGCGATTAGAGGCGTCGACTTGCCTGTGTTGTAAATGCTGTCAGATCTGTTAAAGGAAGCCTAATACCTCTCAGGTTGAAAGCTGTAATAACATCAACTGTAACTGGATCTACAGGGAAGTGCAAGTGAGACTGCGTGTGCATGAGTGAGTGGAAAAGGAACGGGAAGAGAGTGAAAGTGTGCAAAGCCTAGGTGTGCATGTGTTTGTGTGTATACGGCGTGGTACAAAGCAGCAGCAGCACGCATAAAGGCGAGAGCCGTGGGGTTGCTCCTGGCATTTTTTCGGCCACCAGATGCCTGTCACTGCTTTAAGGAAAAAAAGAGCCGGGGATGAGGAGGGGAGAAGGACAAAGAGGAGGGAGGGGGACGGGGGGGAGTGGTGGGGGCACCGCTGTTCAAATCATGTCACGTAGCGCTAATTCATCCAGCCTCATTAGAGAGAGGGAAGGGACCAGAGGGCCTCTCTCAGGACAGGGCCCTGGCTCAAACACACACACACAGCCACACGCAGATATATGCATACACACATTGTCTCAGTTTTTCTCTTGCACATACTTACACACAGATGCAATTTCTCTTTTTCCTCACACACACACACACACACACACACGCACACAGACACATAGACATACATTCACAGATGACACTGGCACATGGCGCAGTGCGGGGGCAGTTTGGGGAATAGAAAATTGCCTTCTCAGGAAGGCCCCGGCCAATTAAGGACCTGACCGTATTGAATGTCAAGTGTTAATTTGGGCTCCCCCTCCTTCCCTCCCTCCAACCCCCACCCTCACCCTTCAATTTCCCAGCAGTGGTGGCGGTGGGGGGCGGGGTTGTGCGTGCGCGTGTGTCCCAGGGATGAGCAAATACATGTCAAGCCAAAGTTGATTGCCTGCTCCGTATTATGTGTCGCAGGCAAGTGGCAAATGTGCTCCCTCCTTTTAGCCTTTCGCGCACCCCCTGAGGGACGCCGCGATGGAAGGAGGAGGAGAGAGGGAGGATTAACTGTACCGCAGTGATAAGAATGGGGGGGTTTACACTGGGGAAGAGGGGGGTGGTGGTGGTTGTGGTGGTGGTGAAGGGGACAGACAGGGAGAGAAGCAGAAAGAGGGCACAGGGTTTGTTTGATCACATAGTACTGGGTGGTGACTTTGATAGTCTTTTAATTGCCTTCATTTTCGCAGAGGTGACGTCCCTGGCAGACTCTCTCAGAGCAAATAGTTATAAATAGAGAATGAGTAAATTTTCTAAAGTTTTAGAGAGCCATTTGTTTTTTGTTTTTTTAAAGGCTCTATTAACTTTATGAGAAACTTTAAATGATGTCGACGTGATGGCTCTGTATTACACTCACAGTAGCTGGCACGGTCCAGGGGCAGACATGGTTGTTTGTGAGTTGGTCTGATGGTAAATGCCCACCTCCTTACCTCCATGATCTAATAGACATCCACTTAGTCTTAATGGGCAGATTCCCTTTCTCCTCTGGTGATGACTGTTGCACTCTTTGAAGGTGGAACTGCCTGCTTGTCTTTCCTCTTAGCCCCCTTCACCCCCACCCACCGCTCCTTTAGCCTCCGTATCTCATGTTCGCTACCTCTCTCCTAGGATAGAGGGGAGTATTTCCAACAAAATAAATATTAATGCATCGCGCGCATTCACACCAAAGCCCATTCTCCTGCTTTAGCCAGCCCTCTGGCTACATCTGTTAGCGAACGGCCCTTTGTTTTACATTAATGTCAGTGTTTTTTACGCGAGCTTGTGTTCCCCAGTTTATGCGTGTGTGCATGTGTGTGTGTGTGTTACTGTGTCCGGTGATAGTAGTGATGTTGTGAAATTGAATAGAGAGGGTGAGTATTGATCATTTCCCCCTGTGTGTTATTAGTGCCTGCTGCTACTGACAAAGAGAGCATGAGCCACCCGCACAAACACAAACTGACAAACACACTCACTTACATACACAGCCAATGTTTACTCAAGAAATACAGTATGTTATTTGCATGTTTTGACAACTGTAATGCATTGCATCCATGGGAAAAACTAATACGTCCTTGCTTCATAATATTTTATGGAAATATCAGCATTTTTGGTGGTGGAAACCTGTAAAATTACAGCTCTCGTATTATTATGACAGACCGGGTTATGTGTCACTGACTTATATGCATCAAGGGTCTTTTCAAATTGAGCCGGTTTTTGCCCTCTCAGCTCACATGCAGCCACACACACATACAAAATTACATTCTTTATTATTACAATCTGTTTTGTCAATCTGCTGTAAGTGATAACACGTTTTGAGTAAGCAAAGGTCATGGTGAAGTGTAATTCAATCACTGATCACTGATATCCAAACAGCCAATCGGTACAGGCCTCCAGGGCCAGGGGAGAGAGAGGGAGCTAAAACCCAGACGAAATGCTCTGTCTCTGGGTAGATAGTGATGTCTGCAGGGCCTCTGGAGCTCCAGTGGTCAGCCAGGACTGAGAGGTATGTCAAAGCCCTAATTGATCACCCTGACCTGAGGAGCTGAGGACAAAGGGAGAGGGTGCAATAGATAAAGCTAAAGGGAAAAGAAAAAGGGAAAAAAGAGAGGAAATTGTGCGACTGGTGGCTTAATCTCTCTGGACTGGCCATTTTTCCCCCCTGGATGATAGATTTAGTAGGCCGAGCGTGTGACACAGATGGATAATGCAGAGGTCTGTGGTGATAGAGTTATAAATTAACACATTACTGGACCTTAATGTGGACTATTGTGGACGACCACACAGCAACATCATCAACCCTCCAGGCACACACACACACACACACACACACACACACACACACACTAACACGCCTACAGTCTCACTGATGCGTCGAGCTGAGCTCAGGGTGTGGATTGTACTCCTCAAGTGGCATTGATTTGTTAAAGTGCTGAATTAGCAGCAGAAGTCCAGCTGCTGGTGCTTATCTTCTTTGTTTTCTTCTCTCCTTTTTCTGTATTTTACAATGTCGTTGTCTTAACTTTTCCTCCTCTTTCACTCCTTCCATGT
>JAPZDX010000019.1:2455230-2471095 GCA_029783625.1 Naso annulatus | reverse complement strand
CAACATATTTTATTAAAAATATCTCTCTCTCTCTCTCTCTCTCTCTCTCTCTCTCTCTCTCTCTCTCTCTCTCTCTCTATCACACACACACACACACACACACACACACCCACAGGGTAGATTTCCATAAAATATTAAAGGAGGTGTTTCCTGTAATTATAGCACTGTTTGCCTCTGTCTCAAAGCCTGATCTGTAATTAAACAGGATCGCACACGCATCTGCCAAAGTAAAGCACGCCCGAACACACCTCCACGCCCCCAGACACACTCAGACACACACACCCACACACACACACTGATCGAGACTCAGATTTGTTAGCAGATCGCTGTTATTCATGCTCTTTCATAACACATGCTCAAATTTGTATACAGACACACACACACACACACACACACACTCAATGGACTCATTCATAGGCAAGGGCTCATGCACATCAAGGCTTGAGCAAACAGACACTTTCCACCTACACACACACACACACACGCACATACAAATGCACACATAAACACCCATCGTTACCTCATTCCCACAAGGAAAAAAAAATCAGGAGTCTGTAATATGCTATCTTTCCTAGACACCCTATTGTGATGCTATCTCCATAACTATCCATATATTGATCCGACTCCCTCCTTCCTTCTCTTTAATTCTCTCTCCATCTGCCCCACTCCCTCCCACCCCTCACCCACACAGCCCTTATCTAATCTGGCTATGCCACTAATGGCAGCCATTCCCAGCCATGAACAAGTGCCATAATGTGCTCTGGTAAGCCGTTATGATGTGAAATGACCCTATTGATTGGCTTGCATCCCCACTGACAAAAAAGAAGTGGCGGCAGTCACTTATTACTGTTAATGAGCTGTGGGATGCGCCCTAAGTGGCACGGCACAAGTGCACACTAACCCACACACACAAACACCCGCATGTGCGTACAAATGCAGACTCGCACACTTTGCATAATTGTGTAGGCATTACTCCTACCTGTCTGTGTCCCGCCACATTTTGCCTCGTTAGCGACAGGAGGTCCCACCGTGTGGGCGAGTGACGAGCTTTTAATGGCTGCCACTTGGCATTGTCATGTCGCGTTTCCGATGACTGTTGCATCTGTTTCTATTTTTGCGTCTGTTGTACACACCTGGTGGGTCGGTAATGAACAAAGCAAAAGACTGCCACTTAGTCTGACAAATGAAACAAGCTTTTGCTTTTTGAGTAAAACGTGTTTTAGCACAGAAGCCCAGATGTGCACTGATGCAGGCAGTGTAATTGGAGCTGTAGCAGCCTTAAGTGTGATGATGGCCAAAACAAAAACTGGGTTTGGTTAGACACCAGTGTGACAAGGCCACAGGCATAGAGTTGGCTCTGAAACTATCCTGTGTAGATGTAAAAGAAGGGTTTGTATGTCAAGCTGCCTTATGAATAAGCAGTTATCTTCTTCTTGCTTGTATGTGTGTGAGTGTGTGTTCATGACCGCCGCTTGTTTTCCAAGCTGGCACTGCCTCCTGGGGATAATCCATGGGACACATCCAATCAGCCACAGTGCATGTGCGACACATGTTTTCTTATTCAATCTTCTTGTCTTTTCATCTTCCGCCACCACCAGAACGCTTCCTGCTATTTTCTTCCCAGCTCGGGACAAACGAATAACAGATGTGAGAGGTTGGAACGTACCCTCCTCTTCACTTCTCCCCCTTCCCCTCCCCCTGTGCTGTGACTAGTCTGCGACAACCTTTGCACTCTCATTCTCTCCTCTCGCCCTCGTTCCCGCTTTTTTGTTTCCCTGAAGCCTGCCCATCCCTCGTTCGCTATGTGGGGACATAAAGCTGCACCCATCTCCCACTCACTCCCTCTGGATGACTCTGTGGCTTACTCTGAGACTGTTTGCGTCTTTTGTGTCAATGTGTGTGACCTGGAGAATATTAGTGTACATGTGCAGACGGGTCTTGGTCCTCAGGGTCCCCCTTCTACGCAGTGAATCAGAGATTTATTTAGTTTACGGGAATGACAAGTCAGTTTATATTGGAAGAATAACTGTGTCATACAGTTGTTTTCGCAATTCACTGCGACGCATCATTTATTTCAGTGGAACTTAGAAGGGGAGCAGCAACAGGAAGTGCTGTGGAAAGTAAAATACTTCAAAAGAGAAGTGGAGTTAAATTCAAATTAAATGCAATTTGTGTGGGTTTTTTTTTTTCAAATAGCTGACCAACAGCTTGGAAATGCAAACACTGTAGCCTTTCAAAATCAGGATTTCCAGCTCTGTCTTTGACGTTCTGAACAGATCTTTTCACTTACAGTGGGATTTTCTGCTATTCGCTTCACACAACACTCAAATGTTCCCATACAAATCAATCAGGAACTTTAGTAATTAAACTATAATTCAATACATTTGCTTATTTATTAGATCCTCAAATGAATAAACCTATGGTGTATCAATGTTGCATACTTAAAAAGATTTATTTATGCAAGGCCGCGGCTGGAACAGAGGATATAGTGGGGTGTCTGGGAAGAGTCAATATTTTCATATGTAAGCCTGTGAAATTAATGACCTAATATCTGCAATGAGAAACCTCGTTTTAAAGGCATAATCCTTTCGCTGTTTCTTGGGAAGACAAGAGCAACTGAATCAATGAAGGTTTAGGCTCTGAGAAATTATAACTGCACACACACGCACATGCATGGCTCACACACACAAACACGCACGGTTGAATCAAAGACAACACACGCAGTTTTATTCTACCTGAAATGCCACAGCAGGGACAAGTGTAGTCTTATTCTATTATACAAACCTGTGACAATAAGTACTATTAAATTGCTGTTAAGTTTCTTTTATTTAAGGTAATTAAGCGTGATTAAATAAAATGTTACCTACAGTCTTACTTCAGTGTGGAACAAAAAACAGTGCATGACATTTGGCAGTTCTTAAAAGTAGCAATCAGTCATTGTATTAAAGCCAAGGGCCAAATATAAGGGGAAACTGTACCTGCACTTTATATAGTGAAAACACATGTTAGAGGAGTGATTTCAAATTTTACTGTAATATGCACCAGCTCACAAACTGTGCACTTTGAGTATTCATTCTCAGATTATATAGCAGACCCTCACAAAGCTTATCAGTTACAATGCCAGGAAAGACAAAGGTTCTTACGCATTCATAAAAGAGCCGTAGTTTCCAGCATACACACACGCACAAAGAGGCACACTCACAGAGAATTAAAATGCCATTACTTAGCTGGAATGGAGGAGCTCAACAAGACAGAGGAGACAGGGAATGGGAGAAAAAGAGAGACCAAAATGGTACTTAATCCTTTGATTATCCAAATGAATGAAAATCACATCAACGCATGAAGACAAGGCTGTGCATCTGTCTCAAAATTAGCTCACCAATTATGTGAGAAAGCTAATGAAGGCAGGGGTTCAGTGTGGCGATAGCTCGCAGCCATCAAAAAGGCTTTTGATTCCATTTGGAGCGGAGACCTTTGAGGGCAGTCTGGTCTGGTGCCAGCTGACCTTCTTTATCTGACCTTTGACCTCCATAGTGGCTCAGGAGGCGAGCTGATAGCTGATTTGTTGGCTTGCCCGATAGCCCAAAGAAAGAATGAGTGCTCTTGGAAATCTTGTTTTCACTGAACTTCTCAGTACTTTGTAGATTTCATAACAAGCACATGATGGTTGGATGACTTGTTAACAAAGTTGCAGCCTTGCAGCACACTGACCCTGCACTCATGCAATGTGACTACCAACACTGTCTCTCTACACAACGTTTTAGTAACCATAGGAGGCCAAAGCGGCTGAGGAAAATAGAAAGAATAAGATGGTAGGGGGCATGTAGAGGACAATCATTAGACTGCACAGAAGGAGGGATGAAAAGAGACGGCTGGGTGTGAGAGGAAGAGAGCGCGAAGCTCAGTGGTCCCCGAGCATCTGGCAACGCGTTGCGGGGAGCCACGGTCCCTGTCATTAATAGTGATGAAATTATTTAAGCCATCAGGACTAAACGAGCCAGTTAAGAGACACTCAACGCAACACTTCTGTCTTGAGATGGAGAGGCATCACCTGCGTGCGCTGCTGGCACTGACACACAGACAGGGAAAATAGATGTGTGCATGTGTGGAGGCTGACAGGATGAAAGAACTACATTATCTGTGTACACTCCTGTGTTTTATTTTTATTTGGAGGGTCATTCCTCATCCTTTCTAAGGCACAGAAGTTGAACCACTGTCAAAATTACTTAAATAGCCTGCTTTAAATTTAAATGTGTTCTAATTTGAGTTGCAGAGTGTTTATTAGGTAAACTAAATAAGGTCATTTGTTACCGTATTTTGGAAATTTCTTTATTTGGGTGAAATGTATGGCTTTTAAAGTGTGATTTCTGATTATCAATTTTATTGTTATTTGTTAAAGTCATAGAAATTCAGGCACCACAGAAGTTAGCAGAAGGCTTTTAGTTTTTTCGTAACATCTGGGCACCAGCACTACAGCTCTGCACAGTAACAAATGGACAGACACGTTAATTGCAAAAGCAGAGGAAGATGAGGAAAAACTTACACGATAAGTACTAATAACTTAAACAATTCAACAACATCATTAAGAATAACACAAACTCAAGAATCAATAAAGTTCAAAATCAGAGCACACTGTTTATGTTTATTGGGTTTACAGAATGCCACAGCTCTTAAACCTTGTGGTGGTTTCTTTTCTAAAAAAAAACGTGTATCTTGGTTAAATGGAGACCCATTGTGTTGACATGAGGACCACAGGACTGAAAAGCATTATAAGCTCACCACTAAATAAGTAGAACAGTAAATGTGGTCCTTTTTATATCAAGTTCTAGCCTCAGCAGCAGCAGCTCTGCTGAAACAGTTTGAACGACAAACAGGTCAATTATCTAGTCCAGGCACTACTTGTACATTAACTCAGTGTTCTCAACTATATGTCCTTAATGTCAGTGAATACTCTGCATTTTATTTTGTCTTTGTCAGTGAGAGGAACATAAACTGCATACGTCTCTGTATGATGAAAGCTGGCAGAATCAAGCAACAAACTGCATTACTGGTGTGCCACAATTTACAAGAGATGTGCCATCATTAGAGCTGTAGCAAGAGAAGGACCAAACCGCTGGCTGAATCTGCCGTGAAATACTAGACTGCTGCAATAAAACCTGAGCATCTGCACCAAACTGGAAACAGATGAACCCCGTCAAGGATACATTGTGCCTTTTTCCCCTCCTCGTTTCCTACGAGGCTGCGGGTCTTCTCTGGATGAGTGGTGTGAATTGTGATTTTGTGCATAATTACATGTGTGGATGTGCGTGCACAGCGCAGCAGCATATGCCGATCACGTGTGTGTGAGGCAGAGTGCGTATGTACACACTGGTGTACTCTTGTCGGCCTTTCTGTGTATCATGTTATGGCCTACACTAGTGCTGAGGCCACAAAGGAAATCCATTGCCAACAACAGCACAGCTACTGGCAAGGAGCCATACCACCCCAGAGGCTTATGGGATAGGGTTTACAACCAGAGACAAAGTGTAGGAGGGTGAAATCTGTAAGGGTCACCCTGTGCTATATTTTCTATAGTGCCCAGTTATTTTTCTGTAAACTGTCAAATGCTTTCCTAGAATTCCATATTTCTCACATTCTCAATAATGTCTGTTTTCATCTCGTACATGTGGAGATAAAAAGCAACCCTCGGCCTATAGGCAGCTCTGCACTGGATGTACAAAACAAGCTATTAATTCTAAGTATTGCACTGATGTAGAGCAGAGTACCAGAGATTTATAGACTACATTAGGACTCAGACGAGAACATTATGGTGCTTATTGTGAATTAGGGCATGGGCTCTCTGCCGTGTTTGCTCCTGGGGAGAGGTCGTGATATCCCGTTACTTCCTCAAACCCCTCACTCAGAGGGGACAAGTGTGCTTTTTCCATCTCAGTCCCAGACAACTTATTTCCAGTGTGTTGGCTTTTCGTTATATAAGGATATCTGATCTTTGGAAGGCCATGGTGGATGGCTGGTTACACTACACAGATGTACAATGGTGATTGGTTTATTAGCCTTATAAACATAATGATGTGGTGTGTTTTCCTCTTTGGAAAAGCAGACTAAAGTAACTGTGAGATGGCTGGGTTGGTCTTTTTCTTATTCTCCTGTTTGCTCAGTTAGATGATGTGTTATGTTTGTGGTGATTCGTTTGAGTGTGTAAATACTCGAACATTTTCTAATGGTGTAATGTAGGATGTGAACCCAGAGCGAGAAACCACCATGCTCACCACTAAGCTAGCCTCTCTCCCTCTCCTTTGTCTTGTCATCCTTTTTCTCTCTGTCTCTCCAGTGAGCATCAGCGTTGCCTTTCCGTCAGTGGCGGTGCCGCCTATTGACAGAGCAGTACATTCTAGACATATCTGGGGGATTAAGTTGCAAATTTAAGCAATGGGAAAATCAATGGGTTCCTCTTTTAATTCATGAGAAAGGCTGTCACTGTGAAAAAACAGTAGGGAGATGTGGCTGTTAAGATCACATTCATCCAGGGAGAAGCAGAGGAGCAGGAGGAGGAGGAGTAAAGAGTGAAGACAGCATCCTTTAAATCTCTCCATCAAATGGGGGAAATGCTGATGGTGGCTTGCCAGAGATTTAAACTACCGCAGGAAAAATAGGCCCTTTGTTTCCGCCTTTGTCTTTGGTCGACGCTGCTAGCTAACTGCTGAATTTTGAAAGTGATGTGTTTGTTTGTTTTGAAGTGAGTGTTCATTTCTCTTTATTAGAAAGAAACATACTCTGGTTTGGTAGCATGAGTGCGTTTCTTGTCCATGTCCGTGCAGAAACATTCGTAGCCAGCAGTTTAGGAGAGGCTGCTGCAAAGGTTTTCAGCAGCAAATAAAAACAGATATCTTCCTGCACATATATAGACTGATACACACAGATTGTATATTTTTTCTTCTGGATTTAAAAACTTTTGTCAATGCAAAGTAAGAGTACAACAAAGTAATTGTACTAGAGGTGACAAAGGAGACGGATGTGGGGAAGAAAATCTTGCAATGATTGCAGAAAAAACACTGTTTTGTCAAACACAAGTCACCTTAATTCCTGAACGCCGGACACTTCTGGCCAACATTCAGTGAAGTCATCACTTTACTGGATTTACGACTCCTCTAAACAAGTCGCATTCATCCCCAGGTTATACTCTGGCACTGTGTATCCCCTGCTGACTTCAGGGGATTTGATCTTTTTTAATGAACAGCTCAATATCTAATTCATTAAAGTGGCTGTTTTATTTGATGCATTCTCCTTACTCCAGCTGGACCAAGGGAGCAAGGCAGAGGATGAGGGCAGATGGACCCGTTGATGGACGTCCAGTTGCACACACACAATGCTCCGAGCGTGTGTCTGCTTGTGTCCCTCGGAGAGATTTGGGGGCTCTGGTCGATCGCGGCTTCCTCTCCGCAGGGGCTGAGAGCAGGCGTTTTACTCAGTTTGAATGCTGTAGGACAGCAGCTGTAATTGGCCTGGCACACACATTCTCTCTTGTCATTAGAGGCAGGCCAAGAGAAGAGGTCAACAATCAGTGTGGGCCGCACTGCTAGTGTTTTCTCTTTCTCTAGGCGTCTATCTGGCAGTGAAAAGGTATAAAGAGGCATGTTAGGTTTTAGCAGCCATATTAGAAATGTCACCCATGGCTCTATTTTGTGTGCATATGTGTTGTGACTCTCTTCATTAGCACCACTAAGTGGTAGAGATCTCTCAGTTTATAGGCCCCTGCTCACACTTTAGATGCTTTTCAGTCACTGGCTCGACTGGATGAGGGGGGTTTGAGTTTGTGATCAAATCACTGGTTGAGAGTCCATTGATCAAAACTTCTGATCTCCCACATTACTATCATTTCTTTTTTTCTCACCTTTTCTGAAGAAAATGTTTCACTCACAAACCTTTCACACTGAGCTGAGGTGGCAGAGCAGTTTCTCTGCTTGGCCATGGTGTTTTGCGTGTATCATCGCATCTGATAAGTCTATGTAAGTGCTCTTCAATTTGGTCCGGCCAAATACAGACACGCTACTTTACACCACCACCTCATATTTGCAGGTCCAGATTGGGCCTCTACTGCTCTATAACTGGCATGTGTCTGACTTAGCAGCTCCTCTGCGGTCCCCTCCGATCAAACATCTCTGCATAGATTTCACTCTTTACACACTCAACCCTCTGAGAGACACATGTATCGTAGCAACAGATACAAGAGGTACAGTTCATCCAGAGGTAAGTTAAAAACATGCATTGCATAATAACAAAAATAGGGAATCTGATATACAGTAGGTTGGAGGCCCTGAAGAGAAACAAGTATAGAGAGAAAAGGTGTATTAAAGTGAAACAGAGGACCTTGGTGGAAATATAAAAAAGGGTCAGAATTAGAGTGGAAGGTGCTCTCTGGCGGGGGCCTGGAGGGGCGGCTGGGGATGTGTCAGGTGCATGAGCCGCGCTCTGTGCCGGGCAGTGTTGTTGTTACACCGAGGGCAGCGCCACAAGTCCGAAAGTATTGATTTCCCGCCTTGTCGAGAGGCAGAGAACTGTCATGTGGAGAGCACTGACCTTGGTACACACACTAAGACAACTATTCCCCCTGGCCCCCCACGGCACAGAGAGGAGAGAGGAGACGAGCAGATGCAAGACACAGCAGCGGCAAGCAACAAACAGCAATGAGCTACCGAGTCTCCTGCGCAGGAGGGGGTTGTTGGTGGGGTGGAGGAGGAAGAGGAAGTGGAAGAAGAGAGAGGAGGTGAGCTTGAGAGGAAAAGAGGAAAGAGAGAGAGAGAGAGGGGGAGGACTTTCATAGAAAAAGAGGGAATGAGAAGCGAGAGAGAGAGAGAGGAGCTAACAGTCAAAGCAAGGGCCAGTTCCCCTGAGTTGTCAGTGGGCAGCCCAGTGTCTGGTGATCACGCTGTTTGAAATGACAATGGCTTGACTTGTATTTTCCTCCAGAGACCCGACTCAGATCTATATGCCAGAGGGAGGGAGGGAGGGCTGGCTTAGAAGAGCAGAGAAAGAGAAAAGGCTGGTCATAAAAGGAGACAATAAAGGAGCAAGAGGGAGGTAGGAAATAGTGTGAGAGAATGGATGAAAAAAGAAAAGTGAGTGGGGGAGAGGAGTAAGAGATTGACTCCTTCTATCTCTGTATCACTGCTGTAGTTGTAGCCTTTGACATCTACAGAGAGAGACAGAGAGGAAGGAAGAGAGAGAAGGCAGAAGCAGCAGCAGCAGCAGCAGCAGCAGCTCAAGTGAAATGTTTTTCATGTGGAAGCTCCATCAGGATTTGACAACAAAAAGGGCTCCCTGTCACCTGCAGCTACACGGCGGGGCTCATCCCCAGTCACTGCGGAGAGCAATGTGCAGAGACAGACAGAGAAAACACAGCCTACAAAGAGCTCTCCTCGGGTTAGATCAGGGTGACAGACACTTAAGAGACCCGGCTTTAGTCACACATCTCTCGCCTCAGATCAGGGTGTTTTGCTAACAAGCTCGGCAGCAAGTTCCCCGCGCCTGTGCACTGAAGCTCATGAATCAAGGCCACTTTTTCATGATGAAGAGTTCTGTGTAGAATTGTAAGGGAAGCTATTCAAAAAGTCTCTTTTTTCGGGGAATATCAAAGAAGTGGAGTCCTAATTGAATTAGTTGGCTTATTAGGGTTTGACATTGTAAGCTTGGCTATAAGTAACGAAGTGGGGACTTGGGAAGTGGATTTAAGGAGCAGTGTTGGTTTTGGTTCTAATTTTACACTCTCCTGACACACATTATTCCCCTCAGCTGCAGTTAGGCCCAGATATGGTAATGCTAATAATATGTGTGCAAAAGGGTTTAAGTGGCTCTCTCACCTCAATTGCCAAGCCTGTGGAAACACAGCGGTCTATAAACCTGAGGGCTGAATCCTTATCAATGGTGTGGACTCATCCTTTATGGATGAAGAAAAAATAATGAAATGGGTGTTTTTAAAGGATATTTATACACAAAATAGAGATACTGAGTAATTGTTCCATTCAAAGAAAAGAACAAGCAACCTTCCTCATCCTCCGTTCATCTTTGTCTGCTCACAATCCTCTTATTTCCACATGTCTTCAAGGGAAAAAAACAGACTAAGCACACCTTTGGCCATAATACTGTTTAGTGGCCTTGACGCTGAGGTTTGCCTCTGTTAGTCGGCCTTAATTTGGTCAAATCTTATTGCTAATTACACTTGCTTTCATTATCTCGATGGGTTAAATCCAAGGGCTTTACCAGTATTATCTTTACTCAGCGAAAGAAAGAAAGAACCTTTGATCAAGATTAACCACATATGCTCTCATCTGGTCTCCACAGAAACACACACACACATCCACACAAGCACATTAAGAAGCTGCACAAAACTAATGAATCTGTTTCATCTGCCTTCTTGACTTTCTCTCTCTGTGTTGTCAATATTCACCTCCTAATGCCCTGAAAATGCAATTTCTAAAAAGTACAACTTCATGCTTTTGGAGAAGTGTATCAAATTATAAAATACGCTGACAATAAATCTTTTTTTTTTTTTTTCTTCCTCTCAGTCAGTACTAGTCCACTCTTAATGCATCCCACCCGGTCAGCAAAGTGTTAAAAACAGACTGGGGCAGTGATTAACATCTTAATGTTTTGCCTCATGTTGATTGTCAGCTTCCTCAGGGAGCACAAAAGGAACTTTGTGGCTTTCACCACATCAACAGGAGTGCTCCGACCATTTAAAAACACAGAAACAGAAACGCTGGCATTTATTACACCTCCCCAAAAATATAGTGGGACAACTGGCAGCAAACAAATAAATGAATGTAAGCCTCCACAATTAGCCTTCGCTCTTAGTGGATGCATAATGGATCTCACTTCACAAAACGATTACATGCCACTTGAGATAATGACAGATTGTGCTAAAAGAAGCTTTACCCACTCATTCAGCTCTCTTTGGGGGTATCTGCGGTGAGAAAAGGGACATGCCAGTGAGGCCTGCGGGCTGCCTCAGCCTCCCTGGGTGCCAGAGGGTGTCGAGCCAAGAAAATGCCCTGCCTGACACATGATAAACTTGGGGACAGGTGACCAAAGTGAAGCATGCCATTCCTTGCATTCCAGACAAGTTTGCGAGTAATGACAAGCCAGCAAAGAGCCCACATGTCACTTCCACCTCTCATAAATCCAGCAGCAAAAACGGGTCAACACTCTCATTGGTGTCAACAGGTATGATGGAGTGAGGGAGCATCAAAGTTAGACATTTTGACGATGTAAAGGCGACTCTTTTTTCTCTCTGTGCTGAGCTCAGAGAGGCCTTCATCGTATTCATTCCAACATCAAATTTGGCATGTTCTCAGCAGCTATCAAAAATAGTGTTGAGTGCAAATGCCAGAGTACTACACAGCAACTTCCACGCCAGAGGGTGAAGAAATACAACCTGACCGTGAACTACAAAAGTGTATAGTGACAGCACAGGGTTCAGCTGAAGTTTCAGCTAAATATTGAGAATGAAGAATATTAACTAGGGCCAGACCTGACACTGTTTTTAAAGGAAGAAAAAATAGCAACACATAAGTATGAAGATGTGAATGTGTGTATTTTAAACATTGATTAGAGTTTAATTAGCAAACATATCCTAAAATATTGACAACTTTGGACTTCCAAGTGAAGTACACTGTGGCAAAAGGACCAACACTGAGTGTTGGTTTACTGGGGGGGATTAAAATGGAGCTAATTTCTTTACATTATTCAAATTTGCATCGTCTGCATCTAAAATCAATTCAGAGACGGCAAACAATTTTAAAAAAGACTAACAAAATCATGCAGGGACACAACACTATTGCATTTAATTTTTCATGCTTCTTTGTTTCTGTTATTTATTTATTTTTTAAAAACCTTGGTCTTGTATCTATGCTACATATTCCCCACTGCCCATGACATACTGGAAATGCCTGGTTAAGTGCTGTTCTGACATTAGCAGAGTGTAGTCACAGCATTTGGCCTGGGGACAAATGCTAGAAAGGCCCTATAAATATGGATGCCACCCACTCCTCCTCTTTCCTCCGGCTCTCCCTCGGATCCCTGATGAGTTTGCATGTGTCTGTGTGTGTCTTTGTGTGGCGCGCCGTTTGCTCTGTCACACCATGTCCCCACTGCTTGTTTACTCACACTGACAGAGATACACTGGCTTGCCTTCGGTGCTCACCACCTACGCCTGCGAACCAAGTGCCAACGAGCTTGCTAATGCTCCAGCTTCTCCTGTAAATAATGCATTTGCCAATGCCAGGCAGCTAGCAAAGCGCCGCCGCTCCAGCTGTCTGAGCTATTTCATAGCCTGATGGGTCTGTTAGCTGGTATGTCACTCTCAGTTTGCCTGCGCGCATGTGTGTTAGCGAGTGTCACTGTCACCCGCTGTCACATCGTGGGGCATTGCACCCAGAGAGCTCAGTGCTGCGTGAAAATGATGCCAGTCGAGCCAGGCGTCTTCCTGTGTGCCCACCTCTGCCTCCAGCGCTGTGGCGGCCCTGTGGGCGCCCCGTGGCTGCACTGATGCCAGCGCGTGTGGAGGCTGCTGGGAGGGTCTCCGTGGGGAGGAAGTGGGCCATTAGTACAGTCCTTGCCCTGGCGTTTTACTCCACTTCAGTACACATCACAGAGGGCCGCCCTCTCACTAACTAGCTAACACATGCTAATTAGTTTGGCGAGAGAGCCAGTTCCTACTTGCTTTGGGAGCATATGTGTAGCTCCAGAGCAAAGCCGGCTGAGAGGACCTGGGCAGAGACTGACACTGCTTCATTAAGTTTTCTTTAATGTACTTTAAATAAATATGGAACAGTAGCTTAGTGCTTTAAAGTGGCCTGGAAAATATGAATGATGGAGCCAGAGATCAGTGTTATCTTGGGTGACTAAAATTCACTGCTTCAAGCAGGCATCTCACATAAACTGTGGTGCTTTCTGACTTTGCCTACCTTCTAGATTAGTGTGTTGTTTGCCATCTGCTCTCCAACCAACTCGTCTTTCCTGGAACGTCTTCATTTTCTGGAAACAAGAACAACCACAGCCTTAATGAAACTTAATGATGATAGTCATAACACAACAATAATCCAGTGGTCTGGAAAACTAATCAATGCGTCTTCTCTCCTTCCCCTAATGACCTGTGAAAACAAAGCAATAAAAAGGCGGCGTGTGTTTATTTTGGCCAAAGCAACATGCTGATAAGAGTGGCTGGCTGATTACCGCAGAGGAAAGCCAAGACGGTCACAAAGATTAGGGCACCACACAAAGCTAATGTCACCACGCAAGGTGAAAGTGGGTGTGTGTGCATTTCTAAAACTGTCCTCTCAATGGAAAGTCTGCAGACTCATTTACTAAACAGTATTCATTTTACCACAGTAGGCTTGTTATGTATGTGTTGAATAGATGAGGATTTCCTCTTTCATGTTAATACGCCATGATTTTCTCGTTACTGTAACTCCGGTCGGTGGTGGTAGCTTGTCATCCTAGTAATGCCATGGTAAACACATATTGTTTTTCTTGCA
Organism: Naso annulatus; assembly: GCA_029783625.1. Lineage (NCBI taxonomy): Eukaryota > Metazoa > Chordata > Actinopteri > Acanthuriformes > Acanthuridae > Naso > Naso annulatus. The sequence continues at coordinate 2,457,563 of JAPZDX010000019.1, read as the reverse complement.
TTCTGTGTGAAGTGGCTGACCGGCTGAGCCCTCATTTTACTGCGCTTCTTGTCTTTTAGTCTTTTAGGGTGATTCCTCCCAGACTCTGGCCCTTTACCACAAATCATTGTGGTGTGCTTTCTGCAGCTTTGGGACACAAATGTGCCCCCAAAGTAGTGCAGAAGCACCGTTGCTCAATTTAATCTTTTCTCTTTTAAGTGAGAAATACAAAACCAGGCAATAATGTTTTTAAACAGGCTTGTGATTTCCTTTTTTTTTTCTTTTTCTTTTCTTTTTTTCCCACTGTATCATGGAAAGTATTGGTTTGATTTAGAGATATTAATTTTTTGTTCTGCACAGATGGAGGAAGAAGAAAAAAATAACATTTTGCTCTCACATTGTAGAGGGAGTATTAAAAAAAAGCGGGGGGAGAAAAAAAAGAGATCACAAGGTGTGTTGGTGCTTGTGTAAAAACACAAAAGCGCAGTCCTTGATCAGGAGCAGTATCATGTTTTGTCACCATAAACTTAACAGTACGTTTATTTGCTTCTTGCCATTTATACAACTAGGAACCAATCTATGCACAATTTACATCAGTGGAAATTAATGTATGCACATGTACTTCACAGGCACACAAAGAAGAGCACCTTAACACTGTTCTCTAGGGTCCAAACCAAATGTGAGTCGTGCATACTCTATTAGGACAGACAGATTTTCTGAAACTCTCAGAATGACTTAACAAGCCTTGTAATAAATGTATTTTTTATTCCCTGGTCAGATCATATGAATTCCTAAACACACAACACATCGCACAGGACAACATGGGAGATCAGTGTCAGGTGGATTACATGGAATGATGGGGTGATGTGTCTTTTTTTCCCCCGCATGCTGGAGAGCCTGGTGTCCTGATTAAAAATTTCAGCTCCACTGCCTTTCTAATTAATTAGCGAGGCCACTCAGAGGAGCGCTGTGGACCAATTAGTCTCTAGCAAGCCGATGATGCCTATCGCTACAGCATCACTGTACAGCTGTCGCTCCCCGCTCCAAGGACGGCTGGGAATGGACCCTCAGGTGCTCGCACAGGTTCAAACAGCAGTGTGCGTGCATGCACACTATATCAGATGCATGCATGCACACAGCATAATAATAATAGTAATAATTATAGAAAAAGAAGAGAAATACAAAATATGCTTGTATAGGCAGTCATGAAAATAGGATAAAAAAAGTATTTCTAGACTGAACTTGTCTTATACTCAATTAAAGTGATCACAAAATGAAAACATGTCTTTTTAGTTGAACAAAAAGTAAGTGCTTTAAATCTGAAATGCATGGAAACAGCTTTTGTGATGACTCAGTGAGTCTAAAGCAGTCTATCGTGGGAGTTTGGCTGCAGACAGTGATGGAAAAATTAGCTGATAATTAATTCGTCACTCAGTAGAAACTAAATCCACAATAAATCTGACAACTAGATATCACTTAAGTAATTTAATAAGTGAAAATACTGTGTAATATTTTTGACCATTGGTGAGGCAAAATAATGTTATTAGGCTCTCCACGTTCTTCAAGTTCTTTTTCAGTTCTTTAATCGGACTTTATTTGTTTTGTAAATTAAAGAATTATTGGATTATGTGAGAAAAATAAGAATGATTTCTACTGAAACTTCAAAATGTCTGACAAAATTTGAGTTAATATCAAAATTGCAATTATCAGTTGTTTAGTGCAAACTAAAAATGGCATCTCAGTTCAAAGATACTGTGAGGCGATGCAGCTTGAAAACAAAAATATATACATTTAAAGGAAACAAAGATAATGCCGTCCTCCTTTTGCTGCATTAAGCTTTATGTGGAGTAAAGACTCTTGTGTTGTAATGCCATGAATATGCTTTTCCTACCGAACTTTCATTGTGAGCTACATGGCTTTGAAAGTCAGGACAAAAGCCACCTTTAGACAGTGAAGCTGAACGTCTTTCATCCTGACCCCCTACAGCAAAGCAGATGAAATAAGATGGACCTGTTTCGGTTTCTGATGGTGGATTCATCCTGCATGCTGACCACAGGGCTGGGTGGGGAGGTTGGAGGGTGAGGAGGTGTCTGCATTTCTTCGGAGGGGTGGCAGTTTGCTGACTTGGTGAGAACGGTTATAAGACCGAAGAAGCTCATTTCCACTTCAAGGGGTCGTCGGAAACATGGCATCAGCAGGCCTTTCTGTTAGCTCTCGCTCCCTGTACGGTCGCACGTGTGTGTGTGTGTGCGCAGTAATGCATGTTTGTGTGCACACACACTGATGGTTTAACATTCACAGATATTAATAATGTCTCCACATCGCCTCCTCTCCCAAAGCATAATGCTTATTCG
>JAPZDX010000019.1:2398452-2412173 GCA_029783625.1 Naso annulatus | reverse complement strand
ACAGGATTATGAATTGTGTAAGATGTTTTCTAGCATTTCCAGTTATAAACTATCAAACACATGTTTTTAATTGTAGTTCACCCAAACATGAGTAAAAACTGAATGCTTTACAGTGGATTGAAATCAGACATACACAAAAATGTAAATAGGTATTGAGTAGCAATGTACACGAGTTATAATCCAACATGAATTATTGAAGCAGGTAGGCACAATAGCCCAGGGGAAGATACAGTCTGTGTGAATTATCACTGATCAATATATAGAGTTTAATGGTAACATGGTTCCTAATTACACCCTCATTTGACCACATGCTCACCTCTTCTCACTCCTTTTTGTTTTCTTCTCCATCCAAGCTCTGCTCCCAACCCACTCTCACTGACAGGCGCTTTTGCCTACACACAGAGCGACTACACAAGTGCTAATCAATGGGTTCGCATATTAACACACAGATGCACAGCAGACAAGGTAAGGGCTTTAAGACCTCTAACCCAAACAGCACTGTCCCTCCAGGTTAATCAATAACAAGAAAAATAGCATTAGCAGCCCATTGCACTTTTTCCATCTCTTTCATTCTTTCCTAATCATTCTTTCAATGTTATCTCAGCGATTCCTCTTTTCTCCTGTGGCAAAAAGGAAAGTTTATTTCCCAGAGCCCCTTAGAAATCCCAGAAGCCTGTGTGCTCCCTTCTCACTTCCATACCACATCCAGACACCCTGTTAGAGGCTATTACTATCGTTAGCTCCCCCCTCCACTCCAACCAGACTCAGACAGAACGTGGACATTAGCTAATCCATACTTATTGCATCTGGGTTCCTTTCACAGCCTTGTAATTCATATTGAGATACATATTAGCACGACATATTAGGCTGGCAACAGGTCTACGAGGTGAGATGCTACACCAACACTAAATCGACTTAGCTGGAGCCTCGCGGGACATTGTAGGCCACTGCTGCTAGCTGACGACTAGGGTCCAGTCTGCCTGTATTGAGTTTCTGTGATGACTGTTTAGCTTGTAGTGCTACACAGAGCAGGGAGGGGGAATGGAAGGTGCTCCGGCTCATTGCATTTACTGACAGGAACCCTGCAGACCACAAGGCTATAGGGATCAATAGCATTACACTGCACAGCTCTGCCAGACCCGGCCAGACCCAAACACAGGAAGATTGCATTACACATGGGCTTAAATCAGGACAAGCCTATAGTGTTATTAGCGCAGCACAAACACATTTAATTTGCACTCAAATTCAAGAAAGTGTTTAAATTTCTAATAAATCATCACACATACTCTTCAGACAAATTCTGTGCTAACACTAGTGTACAATTGCACACGACATCTGTCCCAACATCTGATAAGACACACACAGACAGGTTGTGTTTTTGTCTAGTGATCCTGGCCCTGAGCCTCCAGGTGGCCCTGCATCCCTTCTCTGAACAAACAGAGCAGCGATTTGCTCCACTTCCCTCATGTCACCGAGGCCAAGTCCAGACATTGTGTGGCCCACCGCCCTGCTGACATGGCCACCCAGCCTGCCAGGGATTTGCCGCTGGGTCATAGAGTTGACATTTATTAAAGGAAGTTGCATGGAGAGTAACAGGGAGTTGACAGTCCTCTTGTCACGTCGCACTTGAGAATCAGAAACCTGTGCAGAACACACCCCTCTCCCTTTCCAACAATAAAAGAAACAATGAAGCTGTTAAGCACTGTATGACTCTCCAAGGGCCCACTACAATGAGAATGACAGCTTTCATATTGCTGCCTAGTGCCACTGGAGTTGCAAATCCTTGCTGAGAATTAAAACTTATGACCCACTGAAGAGGTGATTTCCTGCCAGTGTAAAATACAGATGTTTGATAAGGGACAAATATTTAAATAAAAAACACATGCAAAAAATGAAAGCGGATGTTAAAATTACTCTAATTGGGCAGTATGAATATTTGTTAATGAATATTGGCGGGCCACAAGGGGGAAAGCAGAGTTCAGCGGACTGTGACGAACAATGAAAATCTAAAAAAGAGAAGTCGAGTGAAATGGATTGAGTGTGTTGTGGACCAGATGTGCTGTGGATGGATCAAACATCTGCTGTCTCTGCAAGGCCTCAACTGTCTTGAACGATCCCCATCATCCAACCTTTCTTACAATGCGTCCCAGTAAACCTTTTGTTCTTCACTATTTGCCCCCTTACACAGATCAAGACATGTTTTTAACCTGAGTTTGAAAAATGGCGTTGATTTTATTGTAAGCATTCAAAATGAGAACTACTCATTTGAGTTATTACATGGCATACGCACGCGAACATGTTCAGTGATACAACAAAAATAGTGCAGGTTAAATTTTTGTTTCTGTCCTTGTTATCGATCCTGTGTGTTTTGATGGTCTAGAGCTTTTCTTGGTGTATAAGTTACAGTACAAAGAGGCAGCACCAGATGGTAATGGTATTTAGTTTTGCAATATGTAATCATCATCTTGAAACTTATGACAGTAGACAGGCCCAGGGACCTGGACCTATGACGCGAGAGACTTAAGCAACATTTCCTGTTGTACCCACATGATCGCAGACACCAGCATACACACTGTCACACACACACATCTGCATGAATGCACACGTAAACACAAACATCCTCTGGGATGCTAGCGATGTGAGCCTCCGGGCCACGGGGACAGATGTGTTCTGGCACATCGGTTAGTGTGAATTATGCTGCAGCCAAATTGGCACCCTCTGCCTCCAAGATGAATGAGCCAACTTACATGCCAGGCGACAATTCTAGTCAGGCTGAAGTTTAAACTCACACACACACATGCTCATATAAATATGAACAAACACACTGACACACACACATACATACACTTCCAGTTCCCCAAACAGTTTGTATCACTGACTCCTAGTTAACATGTCAGACTCAGACTCCTTAGGGACACCCAGACCCCCTAGTGGCCGTCGGTATGTGACTCAAGCTTGCAGTGAAATACTGTTGGGGAAAGGAGAAGGGTGGAGCGAAGGTACTAGAGTGAGAGGCTCGAGTTAATGGTCTTGCATCTTCCTGGCAGCATGTCAATAATGGCTCTGATCACATTAAGTAAAGAGTCCATTAGCTTATTCTCTTTCCTCCTGCATGCTCCCTAGCAAAAGCACAGGAGAAAGCTGAAAAGCTCCTCTAATGCAGTGTGGCTGTGTGTTACAGACACCTCTGTCTGTTTCCTACTAGACCAAAACAAAATGACTCGGAAGGTTTACCTTCAGTGCCGTCCATTATATATTCACATCAATATCCTTTTACAAAGTAACATGATGGGTGGATTATTTAGTGTGCATGGAGATCAGTGATTCCTTCCAGTTAGTAAATAGGACAATTCAAGAAAAATGTAACAAATTTTCAGTTAGGTTTACAATGTCTTTGAACAAAGTATAGTCTAAAACATCTTGTTATAAATTGGTTTTACAAACTGGATCTCTCAATTCATCAGCAGCTAACGCACATTTATGCTCTTTTAATGATTCAAGTTTCACCTCTTTAAGCACAGTTCCATACCAAAGACTGTGTTTTGTGACCCATTACTAGCCTAAGATTATAATGAGATAAGAGGAACAGAAATGACAGATATACCAAGACACAGTACAAGCATGCAACTACATGGCCAAAGAGCAAATTGTGAGCATATGTTAATGCACCTTCTTTGCACCGGCATCCTGCCAAAATAGTAATCAAGACAAAGGAGATGTGATATAAGAGGGAAAGAAAAGCAGGTTGTCAGCTCCACCTCCCCATCTATACCAACACACACACAATGAACAGGCAGACCATTTCTCAGCCGCCTCACTGCTCTCCATTGGCCCTGGAGGGGGCACAGCGGCCCCCACATCTGTCTCCCAGGCCCACGACAGACCTGGCTGCTGTATCCAGACCCCAGCAGATCACACGAATCATCCTCAATTAATGTGAACCATCAGGCGTTCCCTTGCTGCTTCTATCACTCCACCCCTCTTCTCTGAGGCGTCCCCTCGAGCTCAGTGCAAGGCCCGCTGAGTTTTACACACTGACCACCGCTATGGTTCCTTAGCACAGTTGGGTGAGGCAAGCCAAAGTTATTGTGTATGGTTTCTGAAAACTGACAGGGAATCAATACATCAGTCCAGAACCAGACGTTGCTCACATGCAAGTGCTACGAGGCGGTTCTTCAGAGGATCTGAACTCAGAGAACAGCCGACTTTGCTCCGCACCGCACTGGGGCCTGAAATGGCTTCCATGTGCCGCCCCATCTGCACCTCTGCTGGGCTGTGGCCAAAGGACTGTCCTCTCCAGTTTTTTTTTTCTTTCTTTTTTTAAGACATAGAGCTTTTAAACAAAAAGGGTTGTGATGGGAGGGGGGAGGGGTCACTGGGGTTGGATGAAGCAAAGGTTAGGAGACCTTTTATAAAATGACAGGCTGTTTTCAAAAACAGATAATGAAAAAAGACAAGTTAGTGGGAGAAGAAATGGAAACTGTTTACTAAAGGCCACCTGGAACATGGGATGTGCCAGATTGTGACTCACTCGTCTGTGGTAAAGTCCTCTGTAATAGCCCCCACCTGACCCTCCCCTCCCTGTCCTCACAGTCTGCAACTGCACAATAAATCTCACTCCAGTCGATTAGTGTGCCCTTAGCAACAACCAACACAGAGTCATGAAATTTTAACCAAAGCCATGAGTTTAATCAGGGTGAGAGGTGAAGGCAGGGTATCTTGCGGCCTGTTGGTTGATCAGTGTGTCTGGCCCGGAGAAATAAACCCTGTGGCTTCTTCATTTTTGCTCTCACCAGAGCCCAGCAAGCTGTCCACTCTGGCAGTATTGAGCATACATTTGACCGAGGCAATGCCCCTTGCATAGCTGTTAATTAAAGGACAAACTAGGAATCAAACTTGAAAAGGAATTTTCCAAATTCTAATCAGGAATAAGGGACTTTTTTGAATCAGCAACCATGCCAGCTGTTTTTAACGAGGTGAACAGTCTACTTTTTTCCATGTAGCAACATATGCCACTGTACATAACCAGACTTTCCTCCATCAGTGCAGAAATAAGCAGTTGTCATCCCTCAGCAATAGACTGAAAATTTTGGACTCACCGCATTTATTGAAACTATTGAAGATAATATACTGTAATGTGATTTTAAGCGTCTGTTATCTATTATATTTCATTGTTCACCAAAGCAGAACCACAAATTGTCATTTATTTAAACCAGATCACTTTTAAGAAAGCATTGATGCCGTCTGCTGACATACAAGATGATGCCAGTATATTATTCATTGTGAAAGAATATCCAAGCGAGAAGGTGTGGGGAAAGTTGTGAACAAAACTGCTGGTATGTTTCTGTGCTTTTCTTTTCAATTTGACATATTGGAGGACAGCTGTAAACCAAGCAATACTAACAAGCTCCCTTAAATTCCTGTTTTTTTCCTGTACATACTTTTAACAGGTACAGTTGACTAAGTGATGGCGTCTTTTAAGAAATTGGTTAGTGATATGAGCTGTAATAAGCAACCACAAGGTGACAAAATTGTCATTGATCAGAGATATTGCTCTGCACTTCTTTGATGATAGGATGACATGTTTTTACTGATGTCTTCTTAGTTATACACTTGTGTCATTGTGTGCCAGCAGACAGCCTAAGAGCATTAGATTGTCATCATGCTATCGAGATAGAAGTTAATTTTTCTTTAGTTTAAAAAACATCTAAGTTGGATACACAGGGTCATGTCAAAAAACAAATTCTTTTGATATGCAGAGCATAAAGGAGGAATTTACCATGATCACAGTGTGCAAAGTTCAACCTCTACGGCTCTTACAAATGTCCTCCACCCACATCTGGACTTAGCTTCTGATTTCCCTGTGGTCCATCACAGGAGAAGTAGAAGAGCTAGTTGTTCACACATGACCTCTGACCTGCCACTGGGGAGCCAATGGGGGAGCAGCCTGTGTCTTGGGAGCTCTTGCCCTCTGATGTGATGGCTCCAGGCAGTGGGCTTTGCATGAACCCATCCCCCATGGCACCCTCGCCACTAGATCCTCTGCATTATTCATAAAGCTCAAGAAGGGGGGCAGAATATGGAAAAAAGGAAGCAGCAAGGTTCAAGACCTTCTCAGATCACAAGGAACTTCTGCTTAACCTCCCTTGAAGTGGTGAACACAGGGATAGAGCAGTTTTTTTAAGGAACTGGATCTGAAAGCAGGACTGGAGATCAATGGGGTTTCCCTTGAGGCTTGGTGAAGATCGCATTCACTCAAAGGTGGTTGGTGAATCAATGTGGTTCCCATGATTCACTTTGCCATTGTGAGAACTGATCCTCCCTGTTGCAAGTGATACTGTCTTATGATCAGTTAAGGTGCCATTATGTTAATGTCGAGCAAGTGTAGTGACATTTTGCACAGACTGTACATAGACCATCATGCCAATTGATATGTAAACATAAAATATAAAAATCAGAGGAGTCATATGACACAAGCTCTATGCAGGTCAGAGATGTCCCATTTGATCTACTGTGCACAGACACAGGTCACTACTTACAGCTACTATTTTCCTTTTATGGTGTGTGCATTGCATGACATCTCTCTCCATTGTTTTAAATATACACTCAGTCACTGAGTATGATAGGTGATAATTAGTGAAAAGCATATACATGTTAGGCTGTATATCCCTAACGCACACCGTGCAACCTAACAAAGCTGCACACCCTAGCTCTTAATACAGCTCAACCTGCTAATTGCATAATTGCCTGATTTGTTTTAACTGACAGTGGTGCCCTGGCCCATGACAAGGCCATCATTTGCTCATCCTCACTGTCAGCAATTTGCAAGGTGGATACCTCACTACACACCCACCACACAATCCAGCGCCACAGTGTTAGAGACAGCAATGAATTAAGAATGCATTGCAGAGGCAGAGAGATGAATAAATACAGCCGTTGCTAGGTTAATTCTGAAAGACATGGAGGCAGGCAGATAAAATAAACTAACAGCAGCAGGCTGTCCAACAGATAAAGTGGGTACTCCATCGTCTCTCTGCTGTAATTATTGGCTAATAGTCATTAACCTGGCAAACAGAGGTTTAGCTGTATTGTTTAAAAGACTCTGGGATGCATAATGACAGACTAATATGTCATAGCACAGGGGGAGATGGGGGAGGGGTGGATTAATGAGATTTTACTGAAGGGAGTGTACAAGAAGAGGTGGGGCACGCCTGGAAAATATAGGAGAAAGAGGGCCACATTAAGCTAATTGGAAGATGAGTGCCTACTTGTAAAAGTGCTTCTAATGGCATATTTGTTTCTTTCACAGCATCACAAGGCTAATGCAGGGGAGAGGAGTTGTGAGACTTACTCTAGTAAGGACTACAGGGGCCTGTGTATGTCTGCCACTGTGTCAGCTCATTCCTTGAATACTCATTGTAATACAATACATGTATATTTTTCTCATCTTCGATTGTTGTTTATTGCATTAAAGATTTATGTCTGTAATTTAACATTGCTGATATTAAGTGATATATTTCAAAATATAGTTGTTATAAATGAGGGACTGCAGTGACTTTAAAAAAAAAGCCATAAACTGTAAGGCTTATGTAATAAAAACCCATAGTAGTTTCCACATTGACCAAAACTAAGTCAAGTATGTTCCTTCAAATCCTTGTCTGGCTAAATTAATTCAGTCTTTGGATTTGTGTACTGGGTGCTTCAAGCCTGACCCCAGTCCATACGCTTGTTGACCAGCCTCCAAACTCAATTGACCAGTGAGGAAGAGTGCTTGGATTGCCTCCTCTTAGACAGGGTCCAGTGCATAGCAGAACTGCTGACTTGTTGTAACAGTTGCTGGCCCTTGCCAATAATAATGGGCTGCAGTTTGGCCTGTGTCATTGTGTTTTTGCTTTCATTTGACTTCATGAGTTGGGAAGAGGAGGCACAGGGGAGGAGTAGTAGAGGATAAACTACCAGTGTTTGTTTCCTAAACCTAATACAGTAGTTTTGATGTCTGAAAGTAACTAAGTAGTTTTGGGTATTAATTCCTAAACCTGACCAAACTGCTGAATACTGAAAATATCATCATCTTAGTCAGAAATAAGATGTCAGCACTGACTTTGGTCCCACACTGTTGCCAGCCTTAGTCCTCTGGTTAATAGTCCAGTGTTTGATGTCTTCGTCCACAGATTTTCTCAATGGAACTCCCATTAAAATTTTCTCTTTTTGAAAAGGTAGTTATTTTTATGAATGTAATATTAAATTCATATTATTAAATCAAACTGATGAGCAAACATCAAAGTGGGGCAGTTAGTTTAATGATATTAAAGCCGGGTAGGCAACGTCTGGAAATCCAGCTAGCTGTAGCATATGACTCCTAAGAAAGCAACTCCACTGCACCCTCTCCTCCCTGTTTTCGCTCCGACTCACATTTTATTTCGGTTGTTGTCACTCTTTCTTTAAAGGCCAGTTTACACAAAAGATTCATGATAAGATGAAACGGTTGCAATAAACTGGTCCATCTCATATCCACTCAAACTGGCTGTCAGAGTCACCTGCAGACACTGCTGTTGTAGAGGCCGTCTGTAGAACGTAAGGTACATTGCTTGATCAACAGCCAATCAGCTAATAGTGATGTCTTCTGTCGCTGAGACGGGCAGCGCACAGCAGCCAATAGGAAGATATGCTCTCTGAAATTACCACGATTGAAAGTTTCATCACGGTCTGACTACAGAGCCAAGCCTTTGTATGGGGCCACGGAGAGGTGCAGAAGTCTAGTGTTCTTTCAGACCACCTGAATTACAATATACTGAAAGGTTATTATGAAATTTTTGTGCAATGACACCAAAGACCACGTACCTCAGCTTTAAGGTGTCTTAAACTGTCTGAAATGTAGGCTGTCAATGATACTAAAAATGCAAGTACTCAATTGTGATTTCCTATTAATAGAACAGAGTTGTTATTTATTAGAATAATGTACTTTAATTGCATTTTAGATTTTTCAAGCTTTTAATCAGAGTTGTAACTGTACAAATGAGCGTCACAAATGATTTTTTTTTTTTTTTTTTGTCACCAGAAATTAATAAGAGACTAATCTATTCCTTTAAACTACTATGTCTTGAGAAATGTGGTTGTGGATTTATTTAAAGATTCACTTTCTAATTTGCTTTCATTTTTTTGTTTCAATTAAATCAAATGGAAGTACTAATGCCCAGATGGCCATGCAGTATGAAATAACAGAGCCCAGGCAAGAATTTAAAGTCATACCTCCGGGCAAAAACTCCAGAGCACACACAGAATGAAAGTGTAAAATGTTTTTTAATGTATATTTAACAACAAATACCCCAGTGACTATTGATGTTTCGTCTCAGAAGAATCTATTTCTCCAGTATATCTAAGGGCATGATATGAAACCACTCACACTTTTATTTTTCTCTGTTTTTCTGCTCTTCTTCCTCTGTGTCTCTCCCGTACTATCTCTCTTTCACTGTCTCTCTTTAAACATTTATCTTCTGTTTTCTCCTTACAGGCCCTTTGTGCTTTGAGATGTTGGTTTTTACAGCTTTTTACTTGCCAGAGTAGCCATTTATCTTTTATAGATGCCAGCAGCTAGGAGGACATATGAACTGTTACCATTTCACTGTGACTAATTGTCATCGCTTGTGTTGTTCCCTTGATGTTACTTGCGCCTGGTCCCCCAGGAACCTGTGTGTGAAATGAAGTATTAACACTACGTCTCTCTGTTTCTCACCTCTATTTCTATCTTGCTCATACAAACACTCATAACACACAATCTTATATAACAACAGTAGAATGAGGATAATTTCAAACTTAATGAGTAAGAGAATTTACAGGTTTTACCAAAATCCTTTTACCAGAATCTTTAACCATCTCTTAATGTATGCATTTTCAAGGAGTCTGAGCTTTTATTTTTTTAGCCACTCACAGCACATCTCTAAAGACACTGTTAAATTCACTGTGCACTGTGCTCTAATTACCCCCAACACCCATTGCAGTAGTTCTGGTCTCGGAGGATGGAAACTGGTTTCTCGCCATTCCCAAGCTTCTATAAACATACATTTTAACTCGTCTTTTCTTTATTTTTTCTAATATTTGTTTATCTCCATTTTGTCAAATTTTCAGAAGTAGTCACTGTCAACTGAAAATGAATCATCAGGGGACAGTTTCCTAAAAGACTTGGTCATTCCTTAAAAGTGTATTTCATACTGATATTTAAGGTGAAACAGATTGGGAATCTTTTAAATGTACTAAGATATTGATTTGATAAATACTTAAAGAAATGCTGCCCTCGATAACATAAAAGCAGGATTAAATAAAGCAAGTCAATGAATGTAATACAAGCTGTATGCCTCAATCAAAGCACTGAAACACAATCTTAAATAAACATGAGGGTTTTTTTTTTTAAATGTCCAAAGCCATACCCTGGTACACACTGTAGCAATTCCAACCTCCCTCGAGCATTTTACTGCCTTAGAGATCGAGAACACGCTGAGAAAAGGCCTGCTAACCACAGTGTGATTAGGAAGCTGCATTAATTATTCTATTATTTCTGTTTGCATTTTTTTTTTTCTGGCTCACACAATTTTGTTCATATCCCAAGGTACAGATTTTGTACAGAGGGAGTCACAGCAAGAGTTCACATCTTTTACACAACTGTCTTTGTCAGTCCCCAATTAACATCCCAACAATGTTCAAATTACAGAGACCTGCTAATCGCCCCACCTCAGTGCTTTTGATTTGTTTTGTTGTTTTTGCTTGAGACTCAATTAAACTCTTGCCTGCTGTCATTCCTGTGTGATTAATGATCACATTTGCAGGGCTGATTTATAGAAAAAATTAATAAGTGAAAAGTGGATGGAAAAAGGGGATTATATGCGGGAGGGGGTGTTTAGTTTAGTAACTTGTCGCTCCAGGAGTCTCTGAATTTCATGAGCAGAAAAGCTTGCCCTTACAAACTAACCCCTGCTCTATCTTCTCCTTTGACCACAGTGATTATGCACAATCAATAATGGTTTGTATTTTTGTCTTTTCTCTTGTCTCCTCTGGGGCATCTAGGATGCTGCAGGCAAGGTGTTGGACCGCTGGACCATCATGTCTCGAGAAGAAGAGATCATCACCCTGCAGCAGTTCCTTCGCTTTGGTGAGACCAAGTCCATTGTGGAGCTAATGGCTATTCAGGAGAAGGAAGGTCAGGCAGTTACAGTTCCCTCCTCCAAGACAGACTCTGGGATTAGGACATTCATTGAAAGCAACAACAGAACCCGGAGCCCAGGGCTTCTGACACATCTGGAAAACAGTAGCCCATCCAGCATTCACCATTTTGAAAATATTCCCAATAGCTTAGCCTTCCTTCTGCCCTTCCAGTATATAAACCCAGTCTCTGCCCCAATGCTCGGCTTGCCTCCCAATGGCTTGCCAATGGAGCAGTCTGCTCTCCGCCTTCGAGAGCCCAGCCTGCCAAACCAAGGAGAACAGGTGGAGACCAGTGAGTCAGAAGTATCTCTGTCACCTTTCCGTACTGGCCAGAGCCCTAGCCGTGGAGCCCTGGGAGGCATTAACAACAATATTGAACCCAAGACAGAGCCCAACAACAGGGCATCCCCCATCTCACCAACCCCTTCCACCCAGCAGGCTCAGCAACAGCAGCAACAGCAGACACAGCTCCAGCAACAGCAGCAGCAGGGTCAACAGCAGTCCCAAAATCAACCTCAGCAGCCCAATAGTTTGAGTGACCACCAGGTTCATCACCACTTCATAAAGGACGAGCCCTCTAAAACCATCACCCATGCTTCCTTTTCCTCCAAAATGCATCGCATGCGCCGCATGGGAGCAACCTCACGCAAGGGTCGTGTGTGCTGCAATTCTTGTGGCAAAACCTTTTATGACAAAGGCACACTTAAGATACACTATAATGCTGTACACTTAAAGATTAAACATCGGTGTACCATAGAGGGCTGTAATATGGTCTTCAGCTCACTACGAAGCCGCAACCGCCACAGTGCCAATCCTAATCCACGGCTGCACATGCCAATGCTGCGCAATAACCGCGACAAGGACCTCATTCGTGCCAATTCAACTCCTGGTACACCTGTCATCTCAAGCACCAAGAATGGTGGGTTCACACTCACCAGCCCCGGAAGGCCACCACTGGGCTTCACAACTCCACCTGTCGACCCAATGCTTCAGTCACCCCTGCAAAGCCCACTGGTGTTTCCCACACTGAAGTCAGTGCAGCCAGTCCAGCCAGTGCCCCCATTCTATCGCACACTACTGTCTCCTGCGGACCTTGTCAGTCCTCCAGTGTCACTGCCCACCAGCCCCATCCTGCCCACCACCACCAACAGTACAACCCTGATGGACCAACAACAACAGATCCTAGCAGCAGCAGCTGTGGCTTCCCAAAATAATGTTCATATGTCAGAAGCAGGACCCACATCCCACCGCTTACATACAGTTAGTGTCAATCATGACCTCACCACTGGCAGCATAGACCCCACGCCCAAGAAGAAGCCTCGTAAATCTAGCATGCCAGTCAAGATTGAAAAAGAAGTAATTGATGTTGCAGATGAATATGATGACAAAGATGATGATGACGATGACAATCTCCACCATAATCACCACCATCACCAGTCATCCCTTCTTCACAACAGTATCAAAATGAATGGTAATTGTAACAGCAACAACAGTGGCAATGGTACTGGCAACCACAGCGGTGGTAGTGGGCAGCAGTCCCCTTCCCAGGATGAGATGAGCCCTGGCCTAGCTCTAAGAAGCATGATTAGACAAAATGAAGATGAATGCCGGGAAGGGACGGGTAGTGACAGCAGGGGTGGACATGATCTTCAAGGCTCTGGTGAGCTACGTTGTATGGACAGTTTCACCTCTGAGGACCAGGATCATGAGAGAGACTTTGAGAATGAGTCTGAAACCTCTGATTCCAAGATGTTCTATCGTGATGAGCTGATAGATGTGGAGGAACAGCAAAAACACATTAGGGGCGGAAGGGGTCTGGACAAGGAACAGGATGATGAGGGTGGTGAGGATGCCCATTTGAGAAAGGAAATGGAAGGCAAGAGTCATTCTTCACCCTCACCTCATCAGCCACCTATCAAGATCAAGGAAGAACTCAATGATCCTACTTATGACATGTTCTGCATGGGCCAGTATGGCCTCTATAATGGAGGCATGGCTGCGGCTGCTGCCGCTGCAGCAAGCATGGCTGCTCTGCACGAGAGCTTCATCTCTTCAATGGGCTATGGTTCCAGCCCACCCAAATTTCCTTCTTCTCAATCACCAGAGGGAGATCCATGCTCAAGTCCTGACCCCAAGATTTGCTATGTGTGTAAGAAGAGCTTCAAGAGTTCCTATAGTATGAAACTGCACTACAAGAATGTGCACCTCAAAGAGATGCATGTGTGCACTGTGGCTGGCTGCAATGCTGCCTTCCCTTCCCGGAGGAGCCGAGACAGGTTAGTGCTAGAACTTTGTGTACTAACATTTTTTTTGATGTTATTATGACAGTCGCAGGTAGGTTCAAAGGAAATACTGAAATCTGTCTTTATCATATATAATAATCTAAACTACAGCACTATATAATTCTAAAAATATACTGGGTTTTGTAAGGATACAGCAATTTTATAAGAACCATATTAAAACTTAGTTTAATTAGTATTTTAGTGAGCTATATGCCAGAGTTAGCTGCATTATTTGATTACTGT
>JAPZDX010000019.1:2323931-2338096 GCA_029783625.1 Naso annulatus | reverse complement strand
TGATGATGACGCAGCTCTCCGACAGTCAAATATATATATATAGTCAAATACTGAGGCAGAAAACTAAAAGTAGCTTGTTTAATTAATTAATTTTGTGAAAATCAGCATTATCTTCTCATATCTTTTATTTAAAAAACTCAGAATGTAGACTATTACTTGATGATGTGCCGATACCGGCTGCCCGATTCTCATGCCGACAGGTGAATAAGGGGAGTACTGGCACTTATTTTTTTCCTCGTCAAGCACTGGTATTTGTAGAACTTCATGGTAATATCTGTAAGCTTTTGTTACAATATATTGAGAAGGTAACAGGTGTTCTGCAGGAGTTGGAGACAATTTGTTTAAAAACCAATCCTGGGGAAAGAGTCAGGGTGAGATTGACACGGGGCTCTTCCTCTCAAACATCAGTTACACCAGGTTTTGCATCCATTTTGTCCCCTTTTCTTCTCCTGCTGTCACCAGCTTCCGCGCTGCTGACACATGCATTTGCATCGCATGGTCGTGTGCAGGAAAAAATGTGACCACAGGTGTCAAGAAAACAGTGACAGTAATGGAGGAGGGAAGCTCCAACAGCGCTGCACTGTCTGTCAGTCTGTCACTAACTCATCATTAGCCCGCCAGCCCAGGCGGTTCAGGTCGTGACCCAGTCTAACGCACACACACCTTCACACTTCCAACAATATCACAGAGTTCATCTCAAGTTTGACAGACAGGGACATACCCAAGCTGTCTCTGCGTATAGCCAGTGGGGAAAAATGCACCATGACGCATGACTTCCAATGATAAATCTATACTGGAGACAGCACACTCAACGGAAAGATCAATAAATCATTTACAAACGAGATATATTAGTCCATGTACTGTACCTTCATATGATTAATGAAATTTTTGTTTAGACAGAAATGAGCGACATGTTTGATTTTGAGGGTGTTGACCAGCCGTTCAACGCCACAAAGGCAGAAGTATCAAGTGAAGTTAACTATCGAGTCTTTTCCTCATTTGTTTTTCTTTTTGGGCTTTTTGTACCTTCATTTGATAGGAGAGTTGAAGGTTTGGACAGGAAATGGGAGACACTTCAAATTCTGTCTTTGTGATCTCACTAGATGGCGTATAACAAGCCTGCCACTTTGCTTGTCATGTCATGCATTTTAAGCCCGTCACGTTTCATGTACGCTGCCTGTACTCTGTAGGTTTTCGTCTCGCAGTGAAGGACAAAATCAGACGACTGTCAACATTCATTTTCATTGGTGTCATTGTTTACTGTGATGAAAGGGTTCCCGGTTGGTGAAGCTCAGGCCCAAAAACTACTTGCTTAGGTTGGGTTTGGGAAAGGATTTTGTTTTTTTAATATGTTATGTAAATTGAGTTAAAATAGGTCAGTGGGTGGTTTTGATTTTGTATGAGACATGAACAGCAGACTCCTGGATGAGAGTCATGTGTTTCTTTGACCCATCTGTCCACACAGCCTCCTTCACTTTCACTTGCTCTTTCTGCTGCGTCACCTAACAGTCACTTCTAATTCATTGTGAAAACACAAACTTGAAATGTTTAAGACGCTGGTGAGTCCAGGCTGATTGTGGACAAATTAGTTTGTTTAACTGAAAGCAGCATCAAATCTGGAAAGAAGTAAATTCATAATGTGCTGTTTTGCATTAAAGGAGAGGGGATGCTGAAAACTTTCTACAGTCTGTTTTAGATTTATTAATTATTTTGTGATTTCATTGTTTAACTACTTAAAGTTAGGGCTAGGCAGAATGGCCTAAAAATAACCACCCCGATTTTTTCATACCACATTTGATTTTAAACTTTTTTTTTTTTTTTTTTTTAATTACAAGAGACTGGGAAAATAAGAAAGCTACTCTCTTGTGACATCACAGCTTCTGTGTAAATCACATTCACCGAAATGTTAAAATTGTGATTTGATTAAAGCAATACACAAGCACAGTATTCCAGCTATGGACTGTCCTGTAATTACAGAATAAGCTAATTAAATGTTGGGCAGTGGAATACGATAAAACAGTGCAATATTATTATTAATGAGAAAAACTATTTTGTAATTGTTATAGTTATATTATGGTGATCTAAACATTACTTTTTATTTGTTTGTACTTTTACATCGTTATGTGGCAGTATAGGTGTACTGTAGTTTCAGTAATAGTGTTTGTTTTTTTTTAGTTTTAGTCCATTTAGAGTAGATAATAAATATTTTTACTATGCCACAATTTCTTTATTCACCTAGAGACGAGGACTGATCCGGTATGTTACAACGAGCATAACATAAATCAATTGAGTTTTATGTGTTAATTATTACTAATAATGACTTTTATCAGGTAATGTTGATGACTCATCTGATTAGTTATCTCTTAATTATCTCCTTGGTTAATTGTGAATACTGCAGCTTGTTATTGGTAAAAATATTTCTTATACAGTACAGATAGATATTCTGCATACTGAAGTGAATTTACTTTTTCAAAATGTTTTGATTTATAGTTGTTTCTTTTAAAGTCTGTATTTTTAAAAAAATGAATAGAATACAGACTGTGCAAGGAAAATGCATTTTATCACAGAGGTGCTGCCCATGACTTGACTGCTTATAGCCTTTTAACTTAACTGCTTGACTTGACTCTTTATAGTACATTTAACCCATTATGATGGAGGAAGTAAGGAGACGTAATGGTCCTTTAAGCAGTTTACAAAGCTGTTAGTAGAAGAGTATGGAGTAATAAAGAGAAATCAGACAGGCGAACATTTGAACAATGGTAGAAATGTTTAAGGAATTAGATTTTATAAGTGTATCTGATTGCATTAAGTTGATGCTCAGGTATTAGGTGATACTCGTGAGGTTAAGACCATAAGAATATCTGCACGGTTTATATGAAACGCTCAGTAAGTGCTTAACACCAATTAGAGGACTTCTCCAATGAAGCTCATCCAACTATTTTGTTTTAAAGAATATTTTTAGGATCACTCTTACCTTTAAAATTCAGCAGTGTGGTTCACTGAGATGTGTAACTTCATAAATATTGCACTGATAATCAAATTAACATAATTATTTCAGAGCTGCCTGAGGCAAGTGGTGGTTCATTCAGTGTAAAAGGGCTTGTGTCTGGCTGCGGGGTTAGATCTTATCGGTAATATCCCAAACATCCTAATAAAATCAACTACATTTATTTTGATTTTAAAAAAATACATTAAATTAATTCACAACTTTTTGACAAAATTGAAACTGTTGGAAGATCTTGACACAGAGCATGCAGATTTCAACAGTGATACAGAGCTCTGTCTATTCTGTGCTTCTGCACTGTTTAATACAAACACAAACCCACAGGATTAGCCTAATCGGTGGCTGTGGCCAGACAAAGTCCTAACAACCTTGTCAAATGCTTTGTGCCTTTCAGAATAGAGACTGTGTTCTGGCCCATCAGTTTCATAAGGCCTACATTATGGATCGTTGAGTATGTTGAGACACCCATAGCAGGGGATCTGCTGCCATGCCTGATTCCCACACTGCTCATCACAAATATTACATCAATGGACATAACATGGTGTAAAACACAATGATCTCCGGGCCATGGCCATATTCCTCTCATCTATCATTCAATCTTCACTAATTAGGGTCTTTTTGTCATACTGAGAAAGGGGTACAGAGTAGCACTTCTGGGGGTGGGAATGGTACAAAAGAGAGGGTCTCATTTCCATCTGACAGTGTGATGGAGATTGAATGTGAGCTTTAGGAAGATAAATGGGCATCCCACAACCCTCCGACACTATCTGCAAGGCTGCTTTATAACCCTCCTCAGGGAATCGCTTACGGTTAATATTTGGGGCCTCTTTCGTTAAGTTCTGCTCAATTTTGTCAATATCTTGTCAGGTTGCGGACTCATTTGCCTTTAAATTAGTGAATACATCTGGAAACCAGTGAAAATGAGGATAATACAGTCAATATTTTTAGCATTCAATTAAGGTGGAATCACAGAAAAAAAAAAAGTTACAATTGACGGTTAAAACCACAGTAACAAGGATATAAATTAGTTGCTTGGCACATAAATTTAGCTTCAGAAAAAGCAGTGAGTCAGGAAATCTTTCAGTGTTGTCAGTGATCATCTGATAATATTAAGAGACAATTTCAATTTCAAAGGTCAAATGCTATGTATGATTTTCTTCCAAAATAACTACAAGATTTTTTTTTATGATATTATGAGTATTTGACATTATTATTATTATTATAAATCATCTTTTAAAGGGCTTCCTTCCAATTTAACAACATTTCTTATCCAATTTATTATGGACAATGAACTGCAAAAAACAAATCTTCCTTAAAATATATATGTTTTTTTAAGAACTCCACACTGAACAAGAATCAAACTATTTGTGCTAACTTTTCAAGATGCAGGCGATTCTTTAACTTAGGAAAGGGTAATTTTTTAACTCCCTCTAAAAATAATCTTCATTTGTGACAGAGTGTGGGCGTGCACCAGAAGGGATGAGTGAATGTAATTGGATGTTCTCGTCAATGTGTGTAGCGCAGTATGTGCATGCATGTGTGTGTGCGTGCGTGTGCGGGGAGGGGTCGGTCTCTCTCCCTAACAGCCCCAGCGGCCCTGCTTTAGGCCCGGTGACAGGGCTCTGTCTCTCAGCCACACTTGACTGGGTCCCGCTGACACTCAACTGTCAAGCCGGCAAGCCCTCAACCACCGCCCTAACATGCTCTACAGCTTCACCCAATTAACTTGCTTTCACTTGACATCGCGGCAAAGAGCTTCATAATAGGTGGTCAAGGTGCAGTGTGTCTGCTTTCGCTCCTCGCTGACGACTAGCAGTCCGCATACACACACGTTCAAGTGTTGCCCCCACCATTCACCCACCTCAACTACCTCTCAATGCTTTTGTGCCTCTGTAGATCTAGCAGGCCTCCCATGGCTGCCTCTGCCTGCTCACTGCACTGTGACAGCGGGAGACCATTGATCCAGGAGAGGGGGCTGCAGTGGTGTACAAACAGTTTTGCACAGAAAACTACGTATACTAATCCTGCTGGACACTACTCATTCCTCTCACTATAGAGTACAAAGCTATGCAGATATGCACATCTGTGTGCATCTGTGCTTGCATGAATGCTTGTGAGCATGTGTTAACATGCGTCCATGCATGCTTTGCAGTTTGGTACGCATACGTGCATGATACTGCTGTGTATTTCCAAATGTGACTGCGCAAGTGTGTGTGTTTGTGAAGCATTGTGTGGCTATCTCAAGCTCTCTCTCTCTCTCTGTTAGACATTCAGTAAGTTGGACACCAAGACTGGGTGAAGGAAGGAAAGCGATTTGACCCCCGACTGCGCGTTTGGGGAAGAGGGTCTTGAAGCATGTCAGCTCCGCTCAGGCTCCACTTCCCCTCTGTGTCCTTCCTATTTTTTCCCCGGTGCCAGGCCCAAACTTTGAAAACATCCACCTTAATAGGACCTAGTCAGCGAGAGCTACTCTTCCGTCTATCAAACTGTGATCCGAGGTGTCAGCCTGGGCCGGCTTTGACAGAATGTCTCCAAACGAACAGTACAATGGTGTTTCCCTCCCCAGCACTCGGCTACTCTAGTGTAGCCCCTTGGCTGCCTGGGCTCTCCATTTCACTACACCAATCCTCCCTCAGTTCGAATGCTTGATTTCACCTCATAGAACACCTTGCAACAGTGGGTTGACTGACAGCCACAAGCAGCCTAATTGTCTTCTTTCCCAATTTAGAGCGCATTGGACACTTCAGTCTTATTTCCCGTCTTAGGAGATGAACTTTTTCCTAAAGATTGAGGAGACGGAAATTAGCTCATCCTTGTTTAATCACAATGCCTTATCAAATATGTAATATAGTTTTGCCAGAAACTGCAGTGATAAAAGCAAAAAAAGAACCTCCTGTAGCTGATATTGTACATTTCTAAATTTCATGTGGAGTTGTTATAGAATTTAGGAGTATAAGTTTTATGCGCCTGCAGTGACTTGACCCAAAAGTAATGCCTCCTACCCCAAACCTCAAATCATATATGTACGGAAAATAAATATTGGGCTTAAATTCCCTCAACATAACAATCCCACTCCACCCATTCTTCGCTCTGCCCAAAATAATACAATTCATAGCTGTCAGGCCCTATGGCATCCCAAATTTGAACAGCATCGATCGAGGATATTGACCATTCACCGGATGCAACTCCCTGTGTCTTCACACAGTGTGCTGAAATTATATCTGCCCTTCCTATTAAACAATAGGCCTCCCAGTGGTCCACATTACTGCATGATAAGTAAAAACAAATATGAGAGGTGAAAATTAACATTAGTAACTATGAGACATGCATAAATTTGCGCCGCTTGCAATACCCAGATGAAAATTACTAAAATGTTAATGAGGTATTCCATGCAATTACACCACCTCATTTTGTTTGGACTTTGTAACACTTAATACTCCTGAACCTTTAAATCTTCAATGTTGTGCCTCTAGGCATCCTACTCACTGTAGACATCCACTGAAAAGACTGAGAGAGTAAAATAAGAGACTCAGAGAGCTGACTGTTGCTGAGGCCTAAGCATTGTTTGGTTTGGTGATCTGATTGTGCTGTTGAGTTTTAACTTTTAATACAAAGTCCAGGCAGCATTAGAGTATGCTTCAACTGCCAGAATCTCTCTGATGACTTCCACAGCTGAGGCTTTGTCCAATAAATTAAAAATAACAGAGTCAGCTATGTGTGAATCAGAGCTTTTTTCTTTTTTTTTTTGCACCCCAGACCATTTTAGGTAAAGGAAAATAAAGTCCTGGAGAGCAACTGGAGAATAGTCTCGTGGTTTCATCCAGAGTTTCGCAGCACACCTGAGCTGCAGAATAGTTCTGGTACCTGTCTCTCTCCTCTCAACAACCAAGTGTTCCTTTTTGACCCCTTTGGCTGTCAGTGTAGTTTGTCTTTCAAATTGTATGAAACTACTGTGGATTACCATGAGGAAGAGGCAAACTGCACTCCAGTTGCACACTGCAGCCTCTTAAAAATACTATTTAAAGTTTTTTTCTATGTGTGTGTGTGGTGTGTGTGTACATGTTTCTCCCATTTTGCTGTGCTGGTGTTAAGATGGCAACATTTGCCCCTCTAACCATCACTGAGTCAACAAATGAGTCCACACTACTATTGGAAGAGCTCCCAGTGGTTTCCCAAGTTCCTGCCAGTGCTGGTTGAGACAGACATGCACATACTCGCCCAAACACACACACACACACACTAAAGAACTAGCTGGTCCCAAGGACACTCATGTGGTTTCACATCTAGTCAACCACCCAAACAGACCATTTTGGTCTCCAGTTCACTTTAACATCCATATCCTCAAAAAGAGCACTGGCACAATATTATTAACACTTAATCATTTCCTCTGGCCTAAATGATTTCTTTATGGTGCTCTGGAAACAGCAGCCAGAGTCATGAACTGGGTTGTAATCTTGCTGAATGTCAGAAGTGTCTTCAGCGAGCATATGGACACACACACACGCACACACACACACACACGCATACACACACACATGCAAAAGTGGCACTATAAAATAAGCTCCTCACAGGCTATGTATGGGAGTTTTGACTGCACATTCCTTTTAGCTTTTCAAAGACTCAAGTACTTAATATGAGTGAACCTTGCTCATATGTGTATTAATAATAAAACTGGAACTTAGTGTAAATATTTCTGCATCGCCCCCTCAAGTATTACTGCCCGTTTTATGTTTTATGCTTCAAATTTCATGCCATGGCTGCTTCCTTTGGTGAATTTTCAATTAATATCAGGATAAGCGGTCTGTTCTCAGGAGTACCATTAGAATAAGATAAGTATTTAGCTTCAAGGAAAAAGCCTTTGAAATGAAGCCCTCGCTAAAATAGTGGAAGCAGCAACATATTTGAGAGGGAGAGACTTTTTATTTGTTGGAGCAGGATGTGGTTAGGAACAATTTCAGAAAAGATGTCACTTTTAACAGCCTGGTCTTATTTGTGGTCCCAGTGTTTCCCATGAACCACATAGTTCACTTCACCCGTTGCATTAAATGAAACTGTAGTCAAGCTAAATTCACTAATTAATTCTACCTTTCAGAAACATATGAGCATCCAACGGTGGCTTCGCTGAAACCTTGTTTTAAAGAAAGAAATAGTCTGGAAAAACATTAAGCAAGAGAGGGAGTTAGGAAAAGAGACAGACGGGTGTGAACAGGAAAAAAAGGAGGGGGGCAGTATTTTAATGCCTGTTGTCACCACATAATGTCCTCACTACGACAAAATGCTGAACCAGAGAAACAGGAGACGACTTTTATAAAATCCCCCTGCTGCCTCCAACATATCTCGGGGATATTCCAAGAGCAAAAGGTATAAATCTAAGTCTTTCCACATCCAAGTACCTCTCCTGAACACTGAACTCACATACACACACGCACACACGCACACACACTGTGACGAACGAAGTCCCTCAGGACCTATGACTGCAGTTTGAATACATACTTCACACTTCTGAGCCCCTTTCAAGCCAGCCTTGGCTGGCTTTTACTGAGACTAAAATAATGTGCTTTCAGCAAGACATGGTGTTTGTCCTCTTTAAACTGGCCTGTTACAAAGTTAAATTAAGAGGGTCATGTCAACTTAACTACTTTAAGACCGAGGAAAATGAGTCACATGTCTCAGTTATTTGCAGGAGGGTCAAATCTGGACTACTCTTGATTATTTTGTAACACAGATGGGGGAGCCAGAGAATCCAATGGCTGTTGTTTAGTTAGTTGTCTCTGCTGTTCGCCTGTTGCATTCCATGGTCATGCCATGATTTGTTTTTAATTTACTTTCTCTTCCCACAGATTACATTTTCTCCCCATCTCTCATCTTGTTCTGTGCTTGTGGGGTGTGCGCAGACTGTTTGTGAATTAATGTGTGTTCTCGTGGATTTATTTATTTGTTTCGGTCAACCACAAGCCGGCAAGCTGAGGAGAAACTGTCATTTTGCGTAAACAGTCATGAAACGCAAGGGAGGGGAGCAGGGAAAAGACAAAGGAGGGGGGGGAACAGAGATCTGGAGGAACAAAAGGAAAACAGAGGTGTATGTTTGGGAAAGACAGCGATTTTCCTGCAGAGCCTTGAGGCGCAGTGACAGAAAAGGTGGCCCCCACCTGGAGCTTGTCGATAGGAATTTAATATCTGCTCTAACATCTAAACTGCACAGCAGGAAAAGAAGGAGGGAAATGCTCTCTCCACTTTGTTTATGTCAAACACAGGTCAGTGTGTGACTGTGCTGCTGCTGCCACCTGAGGGACACGTTTACATCCTGTCTGCCAGCTGCATTCCCCTCCTCAAGTCACACTCATAAACATACAGAGACATCATTTCAAAAATACTCACAACATAACAAACAGTTTGTCGTTCACATATTCTCCGTCTTTGTTGCCTGCCCCCAGGGTCAATTAGGTCGTAAGACCAGGCCTGTCCCCATATGGAGGATTTGGTCCCCCGCCCAGTTTGATTTCCCCTCAGCCTCCCTGATTAAATCAAGCTGGACATTTCTGTGGAGGTGGGAGAGAAGGAGGGAGGAAAAACAAGGGAGGGAGAGAGTAGCTACTGCCAAGCTTCATGCAAGCAACGACACACTGTTCCACACAAGTCACACAAAAACTTGTCTTCCGATTTCTGCGTCCATCTTTCCCTCCCTTGCCTGTATCCTTTCTTTTATTTCTTCCAAGCACTCCACACTTAGAAAGTGAATTAATGTATATGCTATATGACTCAGAGAAGCAAAAATGTCAACTGTAGTGGAAGGGACTGGCAAAGTCCTTAAAAAGGACATAAATCTAAATTAGTCTGAAGCACGTGGTGAAAAGACTCAGCAGTTGCTAACACATTCATGGTCACCAAGCTGGGTGACGCAGCAGGGGTGCAAGAATGTGGAACAAAATGCCAGCTGGCTGCAGACTGCAGGACGTTCAACAAACTCCGCTCGAGTGTCCAGTCCAATATATTGCTTAAGTGGCTTGTCATTTTAAGTATTTTTATTCATTCCTGGATATTTTCACATGGACATCTGTCACCATATAGACACTGATGTAAATAACCAATATAAGCAACAGCAAATGGATCCATCTATCTGTGTTTGTTTGTCTGTACAGTCCATCAGACAATCCCGTCAAGAAAAGATGAGTTAGACATCTGGGGTTTTTGTGGAGATGTAGAAAACAATGAGCTGGGCTAACCCAGTATTGCGCCGCGTCTCAGGATGATGACATCATGACATAGTGAGTGGGAGGTAAAGAGCAGAACAATAATCATTCATCCCCATCAACCTCTGGCTCTGTTACACAAACCCTCATTGATCTTCCTCCCCACTTTCTGACAGTCACACTGGAATAAACAACTAGATAATGCTCTTAATGCACACATACCTAGATACACTGAAATATCACACAGTATTGTCTTGTTCTTTAGCATGAACAGATTAAGAAATGTGCATGCAGATGTCCACACAAAGTTGCACATTCTAGGGATATTTTCAAGTGCATGCATGGATATGTATATGAATAGAAACCTATGGGTCAGCGTGTGCACTTGCGGAGATAAGATGAAACTGTAAACAGCCTATCGTTGTCTGGCTGTTGTTTTTTCCTCAGGAGCCCCTAAACCAATTTGCACACCAACTCCTTCTACCTCTTCACGTACAGCCCCATGATGTTTAAATTAGTGGAGGGGGGGTGTAAAAAGAGAGAGAGAAAAAAAGTTTCCTGAACATAGTAGAAAATTATTTTCTCTGGACAGTTTTAAGAGTCGACATCCTGTGCTGGAGTTCTCTAATCATCACCAGTGCAATTTACAATCAGAACACACAGCGAGCCAGTTCAGACCAGCTCATCTGTTGACTTTGGCCCCAGCTGAGCTCTGCGTCCTGCTCTGTATGCGTGTCTGTGTGGGCCAGTCGGCGTGCTGTTGCCATTTGAGACTTGGGTGACTCGGCACTGGGCCTTGACAAGGGTGGGGTGAACCTCTGCGGGACTGAGGCGACCGCACACATACATATGTTCCCCCTCCCATTCATACACATTTGCATGCCAATCTTTTTTTGCACAAAGGCACACACCATAAAACTTCTACTGAACAAACATGGAAATGCACGTCAACACACATGCGTGCGTAAGTAAGATTTGGGCATAACTGAACACATTATAAACACAGATATGCACGCCACCAGGAGACTATTGCAACACACACCACCTCAAACACAATTTGATCAGATGTACCACAAAAATTCCCACACACACATGCTGTATATATTTCTATACATGCATACAGAAAAAAACTGCTCCCTCTGCATATCTGCACAGATTCTCAATGCACAGCTCTTCCGTAAATCTGTGTGTGCGTGTGTGTGCCACTCAGGATGCTCTCCCACCCACAGTTCCCTTGGCTGGCCTCCACCAAACCCAAGCTCAGTGCGGTGCTGCTGCCTTGCCGCAGGGCTGAACACAGCTCACTGTGTGTCTGCCCCCTCACAGCCCCAGACTGTCCCGACCAATGTGCTTCTGATTAGGTGGCTTAATTACAGCTGTAAAAACAATGTTGATATAAGCCTCAAAATTGCAGTGTGTCAGATACTATTAGCCAACCTTGGACCCCAGCCATTGTTATCCAACTCCTCCAGCGACCCTTCCCACCTCACTCTCCCTCCCTCCCTAGCGCTGGCTCCTCCTATGCTTTTCCTCACCCTTGTGATTTTTTCTCTCCCCTTCCCCTTTTCTTGACTCTTTCATGTCACAAGCTGCAACACAGACAAATTCTGAGAGGCCAAATGGCCTGCAAATAAACAGCAACAGCATGCCCATTGACCTTGACCCAGCCAGGAAAGGCTAAGAGCCCTCAGGGGAATGCCAAAAAGTTGGAAACACTTAACAGAAAAATCAAAGAAAAAAAAACTTACACTTCAGCTTATGTGTGAATTATGCTTTATTTTTTTAATTGGCTCTTTAGTTTGGGGTGCTTGACTTTTAAGAGGGTGTTCAAAATAAGGGCCTCTGGCTCTGTGGCAAACACTGCAAGGCAGTAAGGGCTTCTAGGGAGGGGAGGTCAGACAGTCTGGGACAGGACACAAGGCTGTGAGTTGGGCTCTTTGTGTTTCAGTGACAGTGACTAAGGAGCGGGAGTGCAAAGTATATGCCAGAAGTTTGGTCCAGGGAAAACTCAGCAACACCGCTGAGTGGAGGCAAGGAAGAAAAGCAAAGTAAAAACCTCAAGTATGCAAATCCTGGGTGGTCTAATCCTTGGACTGGTTTTAAGAGAAAGTCCCCTTTTTTCATCTGTCTCTATCCTTGAGGTAAATTCAACATCAATTCTCCTGAGAACCAGGTGCTGTGGATGAACTGTGAACATTCATCAGGCTCATGTACAGCTAATCAGCTGAGTTAAGACAACAGGCACTGAAGAGACCAAAGGGAGTTGGTACAATTTGATTTAAAAAAAAAAAAAAAAAAGGGCAGCAGATTGAGGGAAATGCCAAGGGTGTGTTTAAAACTCTGCTGGCCTCCATGGTGGCCCACCTTAGCCTTGTAGCCTTCTAAGCAGCTGGCACTTCAAGGTTTCCCAAAACTTGGGTCCCAATTTCACACTGGCAAGAAAAGCGAGACAGACTGAAACAAAAGTGAGGAAGCTAACTACCAGGCCTGTATTGATTTTTGCGGGACGGACAGGGTGTGTCTCTGCTCTTCCCAGCCTTGAAAAGCCGTCTTGTCACTAAAGGTGGAGGCAAACAGTATGCCATTGTTTGAATAATTGATGACTGATTCCTAAGTAATCAGTGTCCTCACAAGACAATGCATTCACTCTCTCCCTGGTGGAGAGAGAGAGCTCCGCCTGTTTTTGTCCCGATGCCTTTAGAAGCAAAAGGTAAAAGCTTTAATGCACTGAAGCCACTGGAAGTGCTGCCTCTGAAGGACTCCCACTGGAATCAGCTGGGATGGTGTGTCTCTCCTTATGAGGGGGCCTATCAGAGTGGCCTTCCAGTAAAGGGAGGGAGAGAGAGAGAGAGAGAGAGAAAGAGAGAAAGTAGGAAAGGCAGATAAAGTCATTGAGTGACTGAGTGAGTGTGTCGGAAGAGGAAGGCATATGCATGCATTTAGATGTGCGAGTGCAAGCTCGTGTTTGTGCCGTGAAATGTATACTAAGTATAAAGTTTGTTTAGATGGTGCACATAAAAGTATTTGTGCTCATGTACAAGAATGTCCTGACAAGTGCTCATGTGTGTGTCCTGGAATGTAAAGCCCCTTCCTCTAAACAGGAAAGGAGTACAGTTAATAGCATCACCACCCTTTCCCCTCGCGCAGTACGATGGCCACACAAAATGAACTTGAACTGTCAGACAATCTGATCCTGCCCTGAACTCTTTTCACAGTGAAATCCCACACAACGTCTGATTTCATAGAGATTTCACCAAAATTGCTCCCTATAAAGGATCTGGTAGGAGATGTTAAAATCTTCCTAAAAATCTCTTTGAAAATGATTTGCTTGCTCTCTACAAGACATGTGAACAGGGTGACAGAAAAAAACAAAAGAAGCACACGGTCGTTAGAAGGACGAGTAAGTAACTTTACTACTGCTTGTCCAGACAGTAGCAGGTAATTCTTCGATAAGTCTAACGTGTCTATTGCAAATGGACTCTCACTGGACTTCACTTTTATCCACACACTCTATACACAAACTGTCCTGTTATCACCTCAAATAGCAACTCCAAGGGTCACACAATACTGTGTCCTGAAAAGACAATAAGTGTGAAAAAAAACACACAACACTCCACATATTATAACATGTGTATATGTAATTGTGTAAGTCATTTTTGGGGCAAAAAATGCCATAATTTGATGGTTCCAGCATCTTTAACTTCACAGTTTGTTGCTTCTTCTTGGCCTTTGTTACAGTGAACGAGTGTTAACCTGCTGGTTGTACAAAGAGAGACATTTGAAGGCCCCTTGGGCTCTAGGAAAAGTGTAATGGGATTGTTTTGCAATTTTCTGATGTTCACTTGTTATGTTGTTTATTCTAATTTGAACATGTTGATGTAACAAGAGTTATGGAATCATCTTACCCAAAATTAACTGTTATTTGTTTTTTGGATGATTTGTCACTTTTCCTCTTCTTCTTCTTACTATTA
>JAPZDX010000019.1:2295338-2307687 GCA_029783625.1 Naso annulatus | reverse complement strand
GAGCAGGTGCCCCATATACAGAGGCTATGTCCTCGCCGCAGCGGACCCGGGTTCGATTCCACCTGTGGCCCTTTGCTACAGATCATTCCCCCTCTCTCTTCCCTGTTTCCTGTCCACTCGTCAGATGTCCTGTCCAAGAAATAAAAAAAGGCACAAAAAGAAGAATTTATTGTAACAGTCAAAAATGAGCAATGATTACGTAATTGCATGGCCTATTTCTTGAATAAATGTTTTCAGAGATATTTTGGTGTACTGTTTGGCTGTAATAAGAGATCATTTGTTTCCAGTCAGCTTCTGTATCGCTCCATTTTGCAAAACGGTCAAATGAAAACCAAGCATCACCAAACTCACAGTACATCACTGACCAGCAGGAGCAGTTATGGGTCTAGTGCGGGTAAGTGCATTCTGGGTGTCATAGGTTTTCTAGCTTTTCAGAAGATATGCCCATCCTTTTTTGTCTGTCATATACTCTGACTATGTCGCACCAGTCTTAAAAAATTCTTGCGTCTCATTACAGCATCTTCACAACACAGTTATATAAAAAGTCCATCTTTCCAGCAGCAGACTACTCCTTTAAATTCTAAGTCTCCATCTGGATCTATATTTTCACCAAATACTCATCATCTCTTCCCTGGCTATCTTCCTTCAGAACATTCCTTCAGATTTTACTGACGTCTCTACATAAATTTTCCAGGAGCCCTCTTACCACCAAAGAAACAAGCAAAACTATCAAACACAAAGGCCTCGGCAGATGTAATAATTACAGCAGCTACAACTAATTGAACTCATCTTAAATAAAACTGAACAAATGTAATTGGGGTAAACATAAACATACCAGTATAGTTTTAAACAACATGACCAAACATTAAACACTTTCATCAAATGATGTGTGTGTAGTCATACGGTGAAGGAGGTATTCTCAGTGGCTCTGGAGGGCTTCTGTTGTGATTGTAAGTCCAGACATCTAAGTGGATTTGACTGGGGATCTTTACAGTTATTACTGTGTGTTATTGGCATCATGAGGAGAGTAGACCTGGGAGGAAGGGTTCAGGGCAGGGGGGGTGGCAGGGGGGCAGATGAATGAAGTCTAGCAGCAGCCACGATAATTTGCAGGTTAGACAGTTTTAGGAGGGTGGATGGCCCGATACCCTCGGTAAGCATCCGAGAGCAGCAGAGGACCAGAGTGGAGCAGGGCAGACGGTGCAAGAGGAAGATGAATCAAGTTTAATAACAGAGGTTTCTAATTGCCCCCCAAAACCCTGCACCCCCACCACAGAACTGAACTCTAATTACGGTGAGAACACAGTGCACTGTCACCCAATATTAAGTTGTTGAAGAGCAGGACGAGATAATCAATAAACACTTCACTTGTGAAGTGGGAGAGGCGGGGAACAGTGAGAGGAGAGAGAATGAAAAAAGTAGGATGCCCCGTCCATTCAGTGGGAACCAGCAGCACCCAAAGCCCTCCTGGCTCATGAGAACACCACTGGGACGGTCCAAGAATGATTGCAGAGCAATAATCCTGAGCGCACACACCCCCAACACCCCCACACAAACACGCACACCCCTCAAACACTCACTCAAATGCACAAACACACACATACACATCCATGTGAGCATACAGAACAATGTAGAGCCCCCCATCTTCCCAATGGGCTGCCTGAGCACCAGTGCGTCTGAGAGGAAAGGTGAACACGGTCACCCTAATTACAGGGGCCCTAGCTCTCTCACACACTAACACACACTCACCAGGCATAACTAAAGACAGGCCAATTAGGGCGAGAGGGAGATAAGGGAAGTTTTATTTGTATACTAATTAAGCCCCTGATGAAATTCAAAAGGGAGGTGGTGAAGGGGATTGGGGGAGGGAGCAGGCGGGTAATTGTGTGTTTGAGAAAAGGTTGCTTTAGGTGCAGTTATCTGAGAAGCACAGCCTTGAGATAGTTGCCCCCTAATCCCATGCTGAGCCCGGGCCCTGCACTGCAAGGTCTCTCATAATTTTATCTGTTACACATGAAATGGCATTCTCTAAAACCAAGATCATCAGCAGCATTTATTGTCTATTTGGTCCTTGCTTCAACAAAACATAAAATGAGTTGTCCTGCCAACGACACTGTGTTCGGTTTTTTTCACTGGCTTGAGTTTGACCCCAAAAAAAAAGGGGGAAAAAAGAAAGAAAGAAAAAAAAGAATAAAGATCTGCCAAAAAATTTGTTGAACAAGTCCAGCTTTGACAATATTCGGCAACACATGACAAGTACTGTATGCTAAGAAATTTGTAATTCTTATACTGTGTCACCTGGCAGAGGTGCGATGGGCAGAAATGCCTCACAGGTAGCGAACACCCGTGCCTATGTCTATCTGGAACTTGGCCTACAGAACAGGCTAAATGTTAACGCTTAGCGGCAAATATTTGTTAATGCAAACTTGCTGTCAAAAGCTGAAGCTGCCTAATTTCCAAATCTTCTTTCAAATGTAGTTTTTACTTTAAAACACCAATTTCCATTGACCTTTTTTTTTTTTTTACATAATGAATTTTTTAAAACATTTTCCTTGTTTATCAAGACAAACAGGACAGAGACAGAAATGTAGTTGGTTGTTTCTTTATTCAGTCCACAACAATACACCATGTGTTTTGTTAGAAATTATTAATGAAATCTACAGCTCAATTTGTTTATCATTAGACATTTTGGTCTATTAATTCTGGTTTATTAATTTGATATATGATTTGATATTATCTCCCAGAAATATACTGTTGTAATTGTTTTACATAAAAAAAATAACTTGTTTCATGAAATAATAATCTAATAAATTAATAAATGAATGCAATATCTCAGTGAACAGGAGCAGATCCAAGAGTGAATGGTCCATAATTGACGCTTCCACTTCAGTCATCTTAATACATCGTCATTAACAGTCAATCTTAAAAGCAGATCTGTAAAGATCAACCTGACATTCAGCTGCTTCATCAGAAGCAGCGTTTCATCCCTTATTAGAGATTAGCTTCACAGAGACCCCCTGTGACGTGTTGTCACAGTAAGCCATGTTGGGTTGGGTATCAAAGTGGGAGCCCCACCGAGCTTTAGCAGAGCTCCCTCTTTATTGGCTTGAAAAGGAGACCGCATGTGGCAGGATCTTCAAAAAGTCCAGCAATCTGGATGATATGACAGTTCACAGCAGGCGGCTGTGTTGCTCATTTCTTATACCAATTCTTCACTGATTCTCCTCCGTTTTGCAAAGTTCTCTGCTTTGAATCTGCCAACCAGCAGATGAAAATATTAATGATGTAATAATTGAAGCCCAAATTCTTAGTATGTGCTATATACTGTGTGATGTTGAGTGATAAAGGGAATAAGATATGACCCAATTGAAGAGACACTCATTCATATAAATGCAGCATTTTTTACACTTGTGGCTTATATTTGTGTAAACCATGTGTATAAACTAGAAAGCTTTGAGATTTTAATTCAACACAGATTAAAATTCAAGCGTTTTGAGACAGACTTTGACAAGTAAAATCTTCTCACTGTCACATCCTACTATCAAGTGCAGTGCAATTTCGATTTCAAGACATCTTTAAGATTTATTATAACAGTCCAATGAGAAAAATAGTTTGAAACTCTCTGGATTACTATTGACTCTCAATAGTCCAATTAGTCATAGAAAATTTAGATCAACATTCGGAAGACAGAATGCACTGAAAAATAATCTCGTAAAGAGTTAGAAGAGTGATAACATTTAGCTATGGCCATTTGTGCATTGTGGATTCACTTGCCAGAGAAGCATGAAGGGAAGATTTAAATAATTTATTCAAGTTAAACCCATTAAGAATATCCATGTGGACACTTTTTTGATGTTAAAGACAGTATCTGATCTCAGGGTGCTTTCAAACTATATCTGGCCTTACTTGTGGTTTCTGTTTTCCCCTGAAGCGACAAAGATCAACTGGCTCCTATGTTAATTCTGTCAAAATGAACAGTATGGAGGTCTTTGCTCCAGAGTTGGTCAGTGTTTTACAGCAGTGCACTCATCATGAAGAAGGTGGATCCTTTACAAAATGTATTTCATAAAAAAATAAGGCCAAAGGAGCTCTAACTGTCAAACGACTTAGAGTCATCGGCTCAAAACTTTGATTAATATCCTACTTTTACCTCAAAAGTTTATTAGCTTGATATGAACATCACTTAAAAAAATCCCACATGAGAATTGCCACTTCCTACTTCCTTATTAATTCATATGAAATTAATGTTGTTTACTGATTTTCTGCAAACACATCAGTCCAATCTTCATCCATCTGATAGGTTTCCCCTCTTGAATTCCACAAAAATATTTGGAGGTGATGCAAACCCCAGCAACAAGCAAAGGGTCAAAAAGAGTTGTGAGATCTCAGAGAAACATAAATCATCAAAAATCTCTCGGAGAACTCCACTGTGAATTTCAGACAAAGAGCGTGCATGTGAGCATTTGAATGAAAGGTAATTCAACACGGTGCTTGACATGCATCGCAAAGAAAAACACCATCTAACTGTCACCTCCTACATCATAACAGCTGTCGGAGCCTTTTGGTCTTTGCCCAGTGGTCACTTCACTTTTCAAGGTAGAGGGTTTGTCTAAGCCCCCCCACAATGAGGCTGAGAATGTGAGAGTAGGAAGTTTGGAGTGTGAAGCAGATGAGGCAGAGGCTCACCTTTGGGGCCTGTCTGGTTCACCCTCCACCTAGAAATCATGCTCTCCTCTCAGGCAGGACCTCCGCAGGCCTAAGGCATATCTTGAGAGTACATGTTGTACGTCCATCTTCCAGTGTGAATCTCAACTCAAAAAAAGCCTACGAGCTACAAATTAGGGCTTGTCAAGCATGTAGCGGGGGCGGCAGAAATGGTCCTTGTTCACATATTCCTGCGGTGCCCCGAATCCAACTGGGATTAAAATACGACAGAATTGAGACTTGTGACCTTGTAGTGATTCCTTCAGCAGTTATTAGCGAGAGGCCTCTAAGAAGGGCTCTGGAGGGTCTTCCTACACAAGAGCCAGCGACAGGCGCTGCAAAGAAAAAACTGCCAGAGAAGCACAATAAAGATAATTAGCAATGAGACCACTAGCTGCCTGTAGCCCCTCTTCCATCAGCCTTGTATCCCCCCCGATATCTCACCCACTTCATCCTTTAGCTGTGCTTAACTCATCCTCTCAATCTCCTCTCATCCATTTAACCATGTTCTGCACAGTATCTGTCAGACCAACAAGCATCTCACACATTCGGCGTGGTGATGTTTACAGCTAGTGGAGTGGTTCCAGCTTCTGTTAAAGAAATCCACTTTATTCCAAGAGTGAGTTGAGAGACAAAAATGCCGCTCACTTTATCTCTCAGCTTTTTCATGTCTCTTTACTTTAGTTTTTTATTTAATTGTATTTCATTCAAATAGTACTTCACCCTCTTTCTTGCGTCTTACCTCTAAGTCTGTCTCTGTGCCTGTAACATGTGAATTTCCTGTTAGGATAAATAAAATCTTAATTCTTTTTGAGTCTGGAGCCAGCAGCCAATTAACTTAGCATAGAAACAGGAAAACTAAACTTGTGGTTCTTACATTTTAATCTTTTTTATCTTTATGTAAAACAAAGCTAAGTTGGCAGATAACTGTGGTATCAATTGTCTCCTTTAGCTCTAGGCAAGAGAGCAAATAAATGAATTTCAGAACAGCACAGGAGTGCATTCAGTGCAAAACTCTTCCACTAAGATATACCACAGGGCACCGCAGGAAGTCATTGGTAGCTGTGGCCATCTGTAGTATAATTCACGTATGTCGGATGCTTCTTATTCTTCTTATTCCCCACTTTTCTTAAAATTTCTTTATACTTTTAAGAATATATATTCTTAAAAAAGAGCAACTGTAACATGACCCAGTCAATAAAGTATTTCTGATTCTGACTTCTTTAGGCTTAAAATTTAAGTATGTGCTTTCCAGGCCTTAAAACTGAGCCCTCACACGAGACTTTGTAAGAAACGCAGGATAAGATTGTTTTTTTTAAAGCAAGGTCGTCTGGTGTTTAGCAACCCATTACTGGACGCACGACACTCCACGATTATCCCAGCCCTTCAGCCATGTTACTTCTGTTTGAAAACAAGGTAGTGTAATTTAGAATGCATTTCAGGGCAATTAAAATTTCTCAGGCACAATTACTTATTCCCCCAGTGGGGCTGCCTCAATCAGTCGATGTGTGTAATGGGTTTACGGCCTTGCCGTGGCAAACATGTCCCGCCTATCTGCCTTGTGCTCTTCTCAAGGCTGTGGTTATTAATTGTGGCTAAAGTTGATAAATAAAATCACCAGTGCTCTTAATGCTAATTAGTGTTTGAGATAATATTTATGATTTCATAAGCACATATTTCTCCAAAGGCTCAGGCATTGTGCCCCCTATCCATCGGTCATAGGCTGTCTTGGATGTAATCTATCTTTGGGGAGAGGAGAGGCCGAAAGAGGGGCCAGAGGAAACACAGGCAGTAAATACTAATAGTACTTAGTGGGTACTTTGGGAGCAGGAGTATTTCAAGCTATTTATTGAGCTGGGCAACTAAAGCAAAGATATGGGTTTTAATAGAGAGAAATACATGATAAATAAGATTGTCCTCAAAAATGGATAACACGCAATGCAGTATTAACACTTAGGAGCAACTTCAGACTGCTCTGTAACAACAGCAGGACAGAGACGGAGAGATGTTTTTAGAGAGCAGCAACTGCAGCTAAATAGTTGGAAACAATACTATAAATGAGAGAGTAGGTGAATATTATGAATATGGAAAAAATCTTCAAATCATAGAGGTTTTAAATGCAAACCCCTGCAGTGACTGTGAATTTGCCTCCAGTAATACTGGAGACATACTTTTTTCTTTCTGAAAGGCCGACAAAATTCATCCTAAATGAAAAATTTGATTAAGTTACAAAAGCTAGTGGACAGAGGCTAGCCCATAGACATCGTCTCGCACACTCAGTCCTTCACACAGTGCTGTGAAGAAGGAACTGCACACATTATCATTCAGCTATAGGCAAAAAATTCTCTGACTTGTTTGTATTTCTTTAAAACAGTCACTCTCATCAGTGTGGTGCTGCTAAGCCTTGAATGCAGTGACAGCGTCAGAACACACAAGCTTGAGGAAAATGCCGACTGAAATAGTCCCCCAACTGCAGGCTTATTCTCACAATCTACATGTGGTGAATCGGGACACAGATTCATATCAGTGCTAATGTTGCTCCATATCTGATGGAGGATGATTAAGGTATTTTCTGAGGTGATAGATAAAACTCATGTGTAAATGTTATGTCTACAGCCTGTTTCTGTTCAATCCAACTGCCACAATACATGTCAGCATTTTATGATTTTTCAAACCATGTATATGTACAATGCCAACATTTTATTCCAGCACCTTATGCAATCATACAGTCACTAAAAATGAATTAATAGGTTTTTCAGTTGAAACACTGGCCTATGTGTCTCATCAGCTTATATACAAGCAATGTAAAGTCATTTGAATGTGCATTGTATTGATATGTATAATACGAGCAAAATGTACGTGGGCCTATTCAGGATTTGCCGAATGTTTTTGCGACTGGTCTGTCCTGCTTCTCCTAAGTGTCCAAAATTTTATTATTATTGTTGTTGATGGATTAATCAACAATTATTTAAACAACTAGTTTAGACTGAAAGATTTGATTTCTTCCGTTAGTAAAATTTTTATAAATGTGATGTTTTTATCTTTTTGTCTCTGTTTCTCTATCATTTTCATGTTTACAGAGCAGCTTTGTATGGCTTGATCCATTGTGGCTTTGCAGTACTTTGTAGCCTGCAGTGTGCTGCTGAGATGATCTTGACAAGAACCGCTTCCTCTCACTTGTCCGGCTCACAGGCATTGAGAAGCACTTCAGCTACTTTTTAACATCACAACATGCTGGTGCCAGTGGCTCAGTGGTCTGACTATTGATCCAAGTCACCACATCAAGGTGAGCATCAGTGCTGCAGAGTCCATTGTGGGACCTCATCCTGAAAGAGCAGAGCTGTCCACAGCTCTAGGCGATGCCCGAAAGAGTGACAAGTGCTGAAACCACTTCAAGGGGCCTAACAGTGCCCTCAGCCCTTTCTAGTCCCCGCTTCAAAGCCGAGAGCAGCCTCTGGCAGTTCACCCCCTCCTCTTTCCCTCCCTCCCTCCCTCTCTGGGGTAGCTGGTCCTCTTCTCCTCTCCGAGGGCCGTCAATGTCAAAGCATGAGTGAGTCCAGTCAACACTAGTCCCCCCCCTTCGACACACGCACATACACACACACGAGCACTTGTTTTTTTTCCTTTCTCCCTTTAAGTTTTCTCCTTTCCTCTGATGCACAGGTCCCATCCCCTCTGCATGACTGGCCCTCACTGACAAGTGGAAATCACAGAGATCCTACTGGCAAAAGAGTGAAGAAGACTTCAGAAACGTGTACCCTACAGCTATCACTGTCCTGAACTCAAGAATGAAGACACCAAGCACATCTTCTCCACTATATGCTATAAAAACTAGTAGGAACGTGCTCACAAAAAATTTAAAGGGGGTTAGAAAAAAAGAAATTGCTGCGCAGTGATTTTTTTTTTTTTTTTTTTTAACTTTCTAAGATAAATAAGTGATAGAAAAGAGGGGAGAGAGGGAGCTTTACTTTGCCAAAAGGGACCTTGGGTTTTGCCCTCTGGGCATGGCAGCTTTCATTCTCCTCTTTCCTCCGTTCATATTCCCTGCCGGTTTCCGGAGTTATGATTGAGTTTCACATATTGGAGTTATATCTAGCAGCCAGCCCTGTTTATCTGCTGGGGCTGATAACTGTACGGGCCTGAGTATGAAGCAGAAAGCAGGGGGTGGAGGGGTGCAATAAAAGGGAAATACAAACAGGCAGACAACTCTTATACAGTATTCTCATCTCCTCCGGTCTTTTTCTCATTGATTTAGCATGTCTTCATCAGCAGTCTGACCTAGGTGCAGCTTTTTTGCTTTATCGCATGTTCCAGCTTAGACATCTGGTATGGACTTGACGAGAGAAAATACCAAGCACGTGTTGGTCAGAGCAGTCGAAAATGGACTAAACAAGGCCGTGGCATAATATATGGGGCCAGATGGATGCTTTATTAAAAGTTTTTGATTAATCTTTAATCCGATAGCTGCTTTTTATGTGTATGTTTTTCCTGAGTTCAACATTAGACTTTATAATTTACTGTCTATCTCTAATTTCCATCCATACTTAACAGAAGTAACAGATTCAATCAAACAGATCTCACTTAAGTTGAGGGGCTCTGCCAGACCAGCTGGATGACATCACAAGTGAGACCAGGTTTTTAGCACAAGAACATTAACTAGAAAACAGAAGTAATACGTGACAAAGAGTAGCACACAATTTGGCTGAGTTAAAGCACTACAGTGTCACAACATCTTCAAGACAGAGTCTGGTAAGACCTGGCTGTTGAGTCCATTTGAGAGGAGAGTGAGACAAAGAGAGTTGGGGAAGGTTGAGAGAGGGGGATAAAGAAAAAGGAGGACTGAGGGAAAGTGAGAGAGAGCAAGCAGTGCTTGCTGGACCCTGACTGCGTGCTAGGCCTCAATTATTCATGCGGCAGTGCACATGTCAAGAGCCCACAGACAAGCACAACAGCAAGGCCGAGCGCAAATCAAACAGCGCATCCGTGGGCAATGCCCACAATGCACCTGGAGGAACACACCTCGGCCCATTTCTCTGTTGTTCTCGGATAAACAGAGAACAAGGCTACCTGAGCACTGCCTGATTCTCCTCAAGAGCCAAGAGCTGCTGGAATAGTCTTTGTTTGTTTGTTTTTTTCCCCTCACTTTATTTGCTTCTTTTTTTGGCAGTGATGCTGGCGCCAGTGGGTTCCATCTTTTCATGGCTCATTAGCCCACTGTTTCATTCACTTTATTTCTGTGAACTAGCTATCATGCCCTTAGTGTTGTTTAAGTCCACTGCCTCTCTTTGCTGGTCCCCAACATGTCTACATTAACTACGGCTGAGGTTTGTCTCCTCAATTGCTGGAGGTTAACTGACGGCTCCAGTCTTCTATTCTCATCTTGTCTTAGTTTATCGACCACTGCCTTCCTGCCTACTCTTATTTTTTTACTCCATATGCTCCCGAGCCAGCTCCCAACAGTCATGCAGGCTTTTTTCAATAATATAATTGTATATTTCTAGACTCCAAAAACATGCAGCACCAGATATTTCAGTTAATCACTCAAGAAATACTTTGGATCTGGCTTTGCAGTGCAGCATGCTACATGTTTAATGATCTGTGTAAATTTGTCATACCATCCTAAAATAGCTTGATAACCAAACTCAATTACCATTTTGTTTGTCAGTTTGACATTGTGCTTAGCTGTTTCTTGTTTGTAACCTTAACATTTGCCACGCAAAACATAGAAATATGCTGATATGATAGTTGCTAGTCATGTTATTTGACTTTAATTAATCTATATAAATCCACCTCAGCTGAGCTTGTTGTCATTGTTGCTGCAGTTTTCCTGATGTTG
Organism: Naso annulatus; assembly: GCA_029783625.1. Taxonomy (NCBI): domain Eukaryota; kingdom Metazoa; phylum Chordata; class Actinopteri; order Acanthuriformes; family Acanthuridae; genus Naso; species Naso annulatus. The sequence goes on along the minus strand of JAPZDX010000019.1, from coordinate 2,297,147 downwards.
TTTTTCTATCTCTTAACTGGAAAAATGATGTACATACAGAGGAACTGGAGCATTTTTAATTTTTTCTTAATAATGAAAACAATTTAAATCACTTAAGAAGAGTTCTCTAAATAGCGGTAGACAGCTGTAGGGTTGCTTTCAGGTGCCATCAAGGTTTAAAATCAGTTAGGTTAATTCATACTTCGTCATAGTATTTGAAAATTTATTGATGATTAAAATATCAAGTTTGTTTTTAGATTTTTTTACACAGTTAAAAAAAGACTTACACATTCCAGTGAGCTTTTCTGGTTCAGATAAAGCTACAACTGCTGAGTGGTCCAACAGATACTGTACAAAATCTGAGATGCGGGCAACAATTCCAAGGTCAGGAACCAAAATAATCTTAAAATACTGATTCAGTACATAGTACTTACATGTGCACTTTAAGTAGATCGTCTCTTCACACTGCCTGTGAGGTGTCTCAACAACTTTATAGCCCTGATCCACTGCCCTCTCAGCCAAGGGTCAGCCTTTTAGTGCCCTCTCTGATTGGCTCCTTGCTGCGGCTGACAGGGAGCACTCATGGTTCATCTCAGGGCCCAGGCGCACTGCTTTCTGGATCCCATGCCCACATCCTTAGAAGGACTGTTAAGTCCCACAGCTGGCAGTTTTTAGCCACCGCATTTGCCCGTATGTTCAAACCTATGCTGTTTCGCATAATTAATTATTACCAAAAATACTTCTTATGTCTTTACACTATTATAAAATATGATAAAAAATAATTGTTTATACATATTTCTGAGAACAGAAAGTCATGACTAGGCAAAAAAAAAAAAAAGCTGTGATACAAAATCTGCTGATCCTTGTGTTTTTGTACTGAGCTCAAAAAACTGAGACATGTTTCTAATATTCTGGCCCCCTAATGTAATTAAATATGTATATAAGAAGGACAAAAAAATGAACAACAACACTACCTTAGTAATAAACATGTTTAAACCATTAGAATTCACTAAAAACTGAACATTAGGCTGTAAGCTTTGAAAACACAGATGTTAAAGCAACATTAAGTAACTATTTAACCTTAAAGAAATAGCTTCAAAATCACTTGATGGTACACTGACTTCTCCCTTGTTACTGTGCTATGTAACTTGAGGGAGCGGGTTGGAAACCCTGCATAATGTTTTATGACACTCTATGACTACAATAACCACAAAATACTGGTGAAACTGGATAATTATTATGGGGAAAATGTTTTCTGGTTTTCCCTCTGATGCTCTTGTTTCTGCTCTGCCTCAATTCTATGATTTTACCAAAATAATATGCAAGCCACTGTTGCTGTAGCGGCTAGTTTATTGCTTGGAGCACCGGGAAGTAATGTGTTTACACTGCAATCACAGGAGCTTTGGACCATTGTGAAGAGAAGGTACTTGTGTCCAGAGTGGAGGGAGACCTAGTGAAGACGACTGCTGGGGAACAACCAAAACAAAGCAGGATAAGCCAGTCTTCTCTCAGTATCGAACCATCCCATCAGCCTCTACAAACATAAGAGGATGTTTACAGATGAGACTAAAAAGAGAACAAGTGAGCAAGAGACTTAAATTATCTTGGGCGAGCTTTTAGTTGTTGGAGAGCTTTGCAAAAATTGCAAGATGGTCGCCCAGCTGTCCTTCTTGCTTATTTGTCGTGTTTTTTTCACATGCTTGATGTTTGACTGTTAGCAAATTTGTCACATGTTTTTGATCACAAGTCAGCCTATTTTGAGTCTTTAGGCTATAGCCAGGTGTTAGCATCATATTGTTTCTGGTTCAGGTAATACCGTTTTTAATTGTG
>JAPZDX010000019.1:2219310-2238914 GCA_029783625.1 Naso annulatus | reverse complement strand
GCCGTTTGCTGGATGGGGTTGTGAGTCTCTGTCCGAGAACGATCCTATTCTTAACCGTGTCCTACGGAGGCTGTGAGACTTGCTCAGGAAGCTGACAGCATTCTTTCCTCCATCACAACCTCCGAAGTTTCCAGCTCAGCTCCTCCTCCAATCACTGCGTCAGCCTCCCTATCTAGATAGTTAAACTCATCCTCAGGCATCATACCAGTGAGATGGATTGCTCTGTGCAGATGTTGGGCACATCTCTGTATACCCAAATTTAAGGGATCCTAATTAATTGCGGTAATTTATGTTATACATTTACATGTACAAAAGAAATACTAACTGGTATATTATTATCAGATTTTTTAAAATCGAGTACCAACTGTACATTTAACCTTGTTTATCTAGCTCGTTTTTTCACACATTTGAGCGATGTAAGGCAGAACAGGAAGTGCTCTCGGTTGTCCCAGTGTGTTTTGTCATTGGGGAATTTTTTTTTCTGATACAAACCTCTCACCGAACCATTATCACATCTTTTGCGTCACAGCAGAATTGTGGCTCCTACCCGCAGAACCATTTGACGGTCATTCCAAAATACATTATGAAGGATGACAAATGTGGTTTTGGTTTCTTTTTTTTTTAGTTTGACATAGGCATCCCCTACATGACTAAATGTTGCAACCAGCATGACCGCTGCTATGACACCTGCGGCCGCGAGAAGCACGACTGTGATGAGCAGTTCCAGGACTGTCTGGAGACCATCTGCAGGAATGTGCACAAAACTCTGGGACTGACCCAGAATGTCCAAGGTGAGAGGCTGAGTTCATGTGTTCAAATTAAATACAGGATGAGATGGAGATGAGACTTTGCACACAGGACGAGTAGAGGAACTTTCAGCTTTCAGTTTCCTGCATTTTAAGGTTGTTTTTTCATTCTGATGTCGGTGATTAAGAGGTTTTTTACAGTTTTTTAATTTTGGAATGAATGCATTGTGGCTCTGATAAAAAAAAAAAAAATCTGTCGATCATTGATCAGTAATAAAAAATTCAAATGCAAATCAATTACAAAAACTTGCAATTGAACTTTTTTCGTATTTTTACTACTTATTCTTATAAGTGTGCCATCGTCCACCACTTACACCGTTTTAGACATTTATACAATTTTATATGCACGTTTTATTGAGAACAAAGCCATTTCTGATGTAGTTCAAGGATAAACAGGAAAATTACAGAGTGCTTGTAAAAGTTCATCAGTAATTGTAAAACCCAGCATGTCCAGCAGTGGGCAAGATGGATCTATTTTTGAAACACTAGATCTGGATGCTGTAATCTGTCATCTAGATCGGAATGGCCCCAACTGACAGTCATTATTTATGCTAACTAACAATCACAAAATCAAGCTCATCCTGTTTGTCATATATAAAAGTAGAATGCCTGTATTGTTCTTTTATTTTTATTTTTATTTTGTGACAGCAGTTTATATGTCAAAACATACATAGGGCAAAAAGTAATGTTATGTCTCTGCTGGTCTTTTTTTTTTTTTTTTTTTACAATTTAAGAACTTTTTTTTGGAAGGGTAAAATCTGCACACAGCAAGACTGCAAAATGTATTGGAAGGGAACCTGAGAGAAAAATTTAAAAAGAGGTTCTCTAGAATAAAACATTACGTCGTTCATTCTCTACCTTCACAAAGTCTGACATAAAAGGACTTTATGTATTTGACAGACTTTGTCCATACTTTAATAAGCACAGTTTTGAGGAGAGAGTAAAAAAACAACAACTTTCCGTTACATAATTATATTACATATATATTATATCATTTGCTGTATGTATCTACTCCTGTACTGTGGTGGGTTCAGGTAGAACATCTGTATGGTTCTGACCTGAAGTAAGTTTTGTAAATTCTCCATGTTACAGTAACATTATAGCAGGTACCTGTTTTTAAACCAGTTCACCTTACTTCTCTGGTGTTCTTGCTTACTTTCTTCTTCTTGTTCTTTCTTTCCTGCAGCTTGTGAGTCAGCAGTGACTCTGCTGTTCGACACTGTTAAACACCTGGGATGTAAGCCATACCTGGACAGCCAGAGGGAGTCTTGTGTGTGTCAGTATGAAATGAAGAGGGAACTGTGACCCCATTTGTAGAGTTTACAATTGAAGTTTTGCCTGTGCAGTTAAATATTTATGTATATATATATTTTTATTCTGCATTTAAATATGTTTGTGATTTGATGAACTGGAAACAGGGTGTTTAGGGTGCTCCTGGGTTTTGGATGTAAGGGTCACACCCAAAACTTATTTTAACAGGAAATTCCTGATAATGTCCTAGAATAATAATGTCCTAAGTGGTGATATGGCACCGATTAAAGGTAAAGCAGAGACGCTATTCAATTGTGACATTTGTGACTGACAACTTCCTTTTAAATGCTAAACTAGTATGAACAGGATGGTTTTGTTTTGTTTTGTTTTGTTTTTCTGTTTTAACTTAGTGCATAGCAGGTCAGCATTCAAAAATGTGAAATTTGTCCACACACAATCTTGCAAATCAACATATCTGAAGAAAAATCTTCTCAATTCACATTTGCAATGCATAAAAACGTAGTTTAGTGTAAATTGAGTCAAATTGAGCCCTCTCTCTCTCTTTTTTTTTCAATTGTAATTGGATGAATAAGTCTGCAGGATCTGTTTCTACAGCATCTAAATCATTTGTGTTTTTTCAAAATTATACTAAGAAGGGGAATGCACTGGTTAAAGAGTGTAAACACTGTGAAGAAAATCTGTGTTGATCTGTCATAGCAATAAAGAAACATGCACTTTTGATTGTCCAGTGTTATTTTTTAATTCTTATTTTTTATTAACCATGTATTTTTTAAGACACATCCTTCAACACAGAGTTAGTCAGAGTATCGGAGACACAGAGGGTCTTTGGGCTCCTATTGATCCCTCAAAAATATGAATTAAACAGATTTTTTTTAATCATGTATGTGAAGTTAATGATTTAAGAAAAGGCTGCTAAAGATAAGGTCTGAATGATAAGTTAAACTCTGCTAATCTTAAACTGTAAAGTCCTGATTTTACTTTTTTTTAATTTAACAATCTTTATTGAACATTTTTCAATATTACAAGCATACAGAACATATAAACAATAGTTATTAATACAGTTAGTATAACATTCATAAATTAAATGTAGCAGCCAAGGGGATTTTCAAGTGAAAATAGTAAAACACATAGTTCAGCAGTTTTAATTGCCTTCTTATTCTTCAAGTCAGATAAAGTATTTATATAGACTCCTGTCTGGTTTCGTTTTCAAATATCCAAAACAGTGGTGTCTAGACAGACAACATTTAAAATATAGGATTTTCCCTTCTTTCATTATTTTTTGCAATATGTCATACACGGAAGTCCTGACTGTTGACCTTGGACTGACACAAGCGAGAGCCATTCATAATTTCCGATTCTCGATCTCAGCCAATGAGATTAAAGGGGAGGAGCTAAATCGCGGTTCATCCCGGCAGGGTTGACCGAGCGAGTTCATTTTTCAGAACTGGCAGACGGAGGAAAGTTTTGAACATGTCTAACACGACAGAGGACATCGGCGGAGGTAAAAACTGTGTTTAATCAAAGACAGACGAGGTTGTGAACACGGTTTGCGTAACGCTGTTGTTAAAGTTAGAACCATAAAAGCAAAGACGTACAATTTCCGACGTATTTGAAATATAATAAGTGAGGCTTTCTGCTATCGTTTACTTGAAATACACAAGTGTTTGCACGCTTTTTTTAATGTGTTTTCTTTGTTTTCAGTCAGGGACCAAGTTAGCACAAGTGGTGTGAGAGGTTTTTTAATATCATGCAACTGTTGTCAGTGTCAAAACTGAACTGCTTTTTTTTTCTCCCACCTTCTCAGGAGGTGTTGCTGGAGACAACAGGACAGTAACAGATAGAGCAGGTAAGTGTGTACACTGATTCACACGTAGTTAGATTAAAAAAATGTATGTTTCTGTGAATTTTTAAATACTAGAGAAGAGGTTTGCTCCTACCAAAACAAAAATAAAACAAACAGGGTTCAAGGTGTAAAGAAATAATGAGGACAATGATTAACTCAAACCTCCTTTGGCCTGATCTTGTAGACAGGTATGAACTTCCCATAAATCCTGTTATTATTTGTCATTTAGAAACTGATCAGCATAGAGGTGAAGAGAAACCTCAGAGGTGTTGAGCGTCACAGTTGAGACAGTCCGGCTAGCGCCTCCTTATCCCATACACATTCACTGCATGTTTGTTAGGTACACCAGGCTAAACAGATGTAGTTTAATTCAACAAGCCTGTTTTAGATACTTAAAATGTCCAGTTTCTCCAAGTGATGCTGATTTCGCTCATCACATGAAGAGCTGTTTTGTGTTAAACTGAGAGTGAGAGGCGCCTCTCTAATATTGTATCCATTAAATTTAACAAGAATCTACATCCTTTTCAAACTGTTCTTAAAAAGAAAATGTATTAAAGGAAGTGTATTAACAAAAATATCACACTGAACAAATTACCAGCTGCTTGTTTTTTCAGGTAATGTTTTGCTTACTTTTGACTCGCTACCTGCACTTTTTTGGTTTCAATTTGCATGTATCAACAAAAAACGCCTCACAAGCCAAGATGTGTCCTTATAAAAAAAAGTCAGAAACACCCGTGAGCTGCTGCCTTTCACTTTGCGCACAAAGTGTAAGCTACATACATATTTGTAGGGTGGGGTATGGATGTGTCACTTTTGGCCTCTGTTCTTTTAGCAGCCTTTGCCATCTTTCTCCACCTGTCACCCAGCTATTGAAGGCCATCAGGACTCTAAGCTGATGGAACAAAGGCTGCTTGACCCCGAATCAGCAGCAGTGGAGCAATTTTGTGCACCTGTAGTTTTACTGCTTAACAAAGAAGCAAAAGCTTGAAAAGCTCAAACCAACTGTGTTTTTGTGTGGGTTTTTTTTTTTGTTTGGCAACTTCAGTCACTTAGTTGAAGTTTCTTTGATGCAACCCTGTTTTCAAAAACATCTGGGTGCTGTGTAGAACATAAAAACAGATAGATTAATTTGCTTTTTGACGAATGTTCAATTGAAAACAGCACAAAGACAGTATTTTTTAATGTTTTACCTCATCCTACCTTTTTCTGAATTTGATGACAGCAACATGTTTCAAACAAATTTGGTCAGAAGCAACAAAACACTGGGAAAGTTGCTGTATGTTTAAAAACACCTGTTAGGAACATTCCGCTGGTAAACAGGCTCATTGGCACCAGGTGATTTGGTATAAAAGCGGCGTCCTCGAAAGGTTCAGTCGTTCAGAAACAAGGATTGACAAGGATTTGACCTTACTGTCAAAGTAGTGATCGAATAAAAGATATTACTGCACAGGCTCAGGAGCACTTATAACTGTTGTTGCTACCGTTTGTTTTCAAAACTGAATTTATTTGCACAGTGCCCTAATTTTTCCGGAATCAAGATTGTATTTAAAAAGCTGTGTAGACAGATGTTTGATGCATTATTGCGCAGTAATCCTGTTCAACCTCTGTAAGTGCTTTATTCATGTATGTGTTGTTTTCTACAGCATGCATGGAGAACCTGACAGAGACCGATGCCTTCAGCGGAAGGTATGTTTATTCTTTTTGTTTGATTAGTTGGATCAGAGGGGAATTTACACTTCAGTCTAGTCCAGGACTCACTTCATACTGTCTTTGTTTCTGTGCTCTTTTACATTGTGGAACAGCTCTTTAGTCTTGGATCCTGCAGAGGAGTACAAGATGGACAATAAACGACGAGGACTCGCCCTCATCTTTAACCAGGAGCGTTTCTTCTGGCGGTTAGGGCTAAGAGACAGATTTGGAACCAATGCTGACCGTGACAACTTAGGGAAAAGGTATCACCAGCCAGCTGCAGCAGAGTGAACACAGTGTTTTGTATCACTGTTGATCAAGAACTTGCCTGTACATGTTTCAGTACCTGCAAGTCTTTTCTGTTGTGAACTTATTTTAACATCTCTTTCAGACTTAGGAATCTAAACTTTGAGGTGAAAATTTACGAGAACTACAAACAGGAGGAAGTCTTAGATAAAATCAGCGAAGGTGAGCACAAGCACTCAACTGATTAAAGATATATTCAGTAGGTATAACTTCAACATCGGTACTGTTGTTTAAATTCTTACCTGGTTATAACAAATCCAGTATTTTACATGCTTAGTACAGAACGCCTTTACTTCAACTGTCAGTTTAACAAAAACCTGATTTCTCACCAGCCGCGGAGGCTGACCATTCAGACGTGGACTGCTTTTTACTCGTCTTTCTGAGCCATGGCGAGAATGATCACGTTTACACCTACGATGGAAAGATCAGCATTCAGGATATCACTTCCTTGTTCAAAGGAGACAAGTGCAGGAGCCTTGTGGGAAAGCCGAAGATCTTTATATTACAGGTACGTGTGAACAGAAGCCGAGACCCAGTCCAGTCCATAAGAATATAGGAACGTGCATGTTGCACCTGCCATTTTGAATCTCGTGACAAAGTCAGTTTATGTGCTTCAAGTGAACACGGCTGTGTCCGTCTCTAGGCATGCCGCGGAGACAAGCATGATGATCCAGTGACTGCCTGTGATGCCGTGGACAGTGAGCTGAAGACGAATGAGGTGGTGGTGGACGCCAGCGCTGTACACACACTTCCTGCTGGGGCTGATTTCATCATGTGCTACTCTGTGGCTGAAGGTGAGCTCGCCCAGATGTTGGACACTTTTAATCCGTTCTTTGACAAAATGGTGGCATGATTCACACTCAATGCGATTCTGTTGGTACTTTGAGAATGTAATCTTATGTAGAGTGAACTATTTCAAGCATATATGAGGTATGATTGGTAAGTTTTTCGCGCAAGGTGGAGGGGGACGAGTCATTACGCTCTTGTTACAAGCATGTGCAGTTCATCTCTGAGTGATTAAGCAGATAGTTTGAAGTTAAACACTTTTTAGATGCTTACGTCTCTGGTAATTGAGATGTGCAAGTCACCGCTATCTTAGAAAATTGGCAACATTGGCAGTCATCGAGGAATGTTGATTTGAATTCATTGAACTACTTCCCCATTCACTCCTATTTTGGCACCCTTAGACTAATACCTCTTCCTCAAGATGAAGAAGGAGCTCAGTGGTCACTATTTTGACTGTTCTCATGATGTCATTACTGCTGTGGATCACTGTATGGAGATTTAAGATGTATGACTTTTCCAAATAAACGATCCACAGATCCACGACTGCTGGAATGAGTCTGTAAATGTAGGAGGGAAATATGCTGATTTTCTAAAATTGACTTCTTGTGCGTTAGGCCATGAACTTGACTTCACCTATTTTCTGTTTAATCAATAATTTCCGGTCCTGTCCCCTGTGTTGTCTGTTAAGGTTACTATTCCCACAGGGAGACCATAAATGGCTCTTGGTATGTTCATGATCTGTGTGACCTGCTTCATAAGTATGGAGACTCCCTCGAATTCACGGAGCTACTCACGCTGGTCAACAGGAAAGTGTCGATGAGAAGCGTCGGGAATAGCAGTGACCGGAACGCCATTGGGAAGAAGCAAGTGCCTTGCTTTGCTTCGATGCTCACCAAGAAACTCTACTTCCGCCCAAAAAAGTAACAGTTTTAGACCTCAGTCATAAAATGAGCCAGTTTTATATTAGTTCCTGGGAAACAGGGGTCTCCTCAAGGAACATTTTTAATAATTTGTGCTGTTTATTCTTTAGTCCTCTACATCATGAGCACTATAATTCACATGTGCATTGAACAATCAGTCGATCAGTAGCTGTAGTATTTTCAGTCAAGTCAGTGGTTACAAAATATCAGGGAAAAGTTGTGACTCACATGCAGTGAAGAAATATGAATACTCCTGGCCGTAGGCCTTGGTTTCATGTGTCATCAAGTTTTTGCTGGAGAAACCAGTTTTCTCCGCCGGGTAAAACTGCAGCTGTGGTGAAGAAGTAATGTTCAGGTTTTTGCATTTGAAGGCAAAAGTGACATCTGATAACAGCTGCTAGCTGATCTTCTGGTTCCTCTGGTCCAACTGAATTTTTTTTTTTTTCTCACAGTTGCTGGTTTCCTGTATGAATGCAAACATAAGAAGAAAAAGATATAATGCAATCTAACACAATTCAAAGTTAGAAAAGTATAATGGGGGTGAAATTGGCAAATCACAGCTCACTGTTGCATCTTAGTTTTTTTACAAGGTAAATGTCATATTTGATAGGTGTGACTTATTTCATGCACAGACTAAACTGATCTGATTTACCGACTCAGGTAGCAATTTCCTGAGGAAGAGCTGAGTGGATATTCAGATTTGCTAATATGTATCATAACTCCTTGATTATCAGTTCATTCACCTTTAAACCAATTTAACTGCACAAGACCAGTGTCAAGAGTCTTCTAAATCTAATACCAACTTGTAAGACTTTAAGGGGATTTTTAAAGTATTTTTACTGAGTTTCGATCTCCACTCAAAATCAAACGGAAATTTTAAAACCGTAATTCAAGGTTTTGTTTTAAGCTGACTGCATTATATTTTAAGGTGTTCCTGCTATTTTGTCCAACCACTGTTGATCAAAACTCATTTTGCACTTTAAAGGAATTGATTTTTAAACTGCAGATTATGGACCACTTTCTGTGATGTATTTTTCTTAGCCTATTTTCATTTTTACTTGCTTGTTTAATCCAGTTTACACTCATGTGGTACCACACAATTGTCATTTTATTGTACAGCTGACTTTTTTTTTGTCTGAACAAGCCAAAAGGAATGAAGTCAGCATTTCTAGAGGCCTTGCAAAGGGCATCTTTCTCAGACTAAACATGATCACAAATGAAGCTTAAAATATCAGGTGAGATTGGTCTTCCAGACTGTAAAGTCAGCTGCAAATGTGTCTCCAAGCCAGGAAATACTTTTCAATTTAAAGTATACTGTGAAGCAGGTGACATAACAGCATGACAACCAGGTGCTTCAACCACATTTCTTTTAGAAAGGGTTTGCATTGTCAAAAAGTTGGGATGTTGTATAAAAAATTTAAACAGAATATGATATTTTGCTAATCGTTTTTGACATATACTTAATTGAAAACAACTCAAAGAAAATATATTTCATGTTTTATCTCATCAACTTGGATGGGGTGAGATTCACCACATAGCAATACACAACTGTATGAAGCATATAAATGCATGGGCTCAGGAACACTTTGTAAAACTGTTGTCGATTAACAGTTTAATTGCAAATGATTGCATTTTGATTTTATTTGCATTTTACACAGCATCCCAATCAGGGTTGTGCTTGATTATCTCTCTATTAGAACCAGTAATCAAATAGTACCTCTCATTAAAGATTATCCAGGCACCACATGAACGTGCTGTTTGTCTGCAAGCTTGATCTATCAAAAAGGGAATTCATGTTTGTGCTGTTCTTTGTGTTGTAGCAGTTTACAGTACTAAATTAAATCATGCGTATTTGCACCCAAAATGACAACAGACACTAGTGTGTAATTACCTCAGGGAGGCGGGGTGACAATTTTTCAAACTGTACTGTGGACCAAATATCTTCTAGCTGTGTCATATAATCTGACTCAGGAAAAACAAAGCTACCAGCACACACTGAAATGTATTTTTTTGTGGTCTCATTGTTGTGACTTTGTAAAATCTGTGACATTTCAGTGACTGTTTTGCTCCCCATAGAATCTGCTTTATAAACTCCTTTTTGTGGCAAAATGTGCTTCATGTCATGTCTTTTTTCACCTGTGACATCACGTTCTTTTTTCTTCTTTCTTTTTTTTCAAATCACTGTCCTCTGAAATAAATGTGTTTTGTGCCAACAGTAAATGCAATCATTACACACTGGAAAATTTCATGATAAGACATCAGACGGATGGGAGATTCTCCCAATGTTCAGGAAATACTTTTATTTCAATAGTCTTCAGTGGTTGTATGTTTCTCAAAGATACAATTGGCATCATTATCAAGACTGTAAACAAAACACAGAATGATATGGATTCCTCATAAAAAGGTGCCATTATCAAAACAAAGCAGAAAAATTGTTTTCGCTCTGGAGTGTTTAAGTGTAAGTAACCATTATTTATGGCTTGGCCATGTTCATGGCTTTGGCTGAATCTGTTCAAGTGGTAGCTGAAGTTGAGTTGGATTTCTCAGACGTCTCAGGTCCTCCTCCACCTAACACACAGAAATCAAACAGAACACATATTACTGGATTTATTCTATCAGGCAGGTGATTATACTTAACATGGTGTCTTTTCAAACAAATGTCATTAGAACTTGTTCTTAGCCATGCTAGCAGTGTGGCTTGGTGATCCCCTGACTTGTCCTCTGGCGACACCACGTAGTTAACATTTGTGGCTAAGAAAAATGTCTCGACAGCCACTGGAAGGAATGCAGTGAAATTGGGCAGAAATTTATGTCATCCTCAACGTGAGTTAACTTTAAAGATACCTTAACTTTCCCGTAAGTGCCACCATCATAATTAAAATGTTAATTGTCCAATACTTCGGTTCATGGCCAAATACTGCAAATGTAATGACACGCTTAGTGCTAATTAGCTGTAATTAGCTAGCGTTACCACTGTAATAAGCTTTAAGCTGCATTTGGTAACTTTGGGGTAAACAACTTTTGTGTGTTCTACTTGGAAAAAAATGTCTTAATACCCATAGACAGCTATTTGTAAGTGGCATGGTCTGACAGTATCGTGAGATCTCTGTTTTCTCCCATGCCTCTGTATTCAGGATTGGTAAAAATCCTTTCGCTCCCACTCTATTTGCCCCATCCGTGATGCTCTCTGTACTCCCTGTCTTAATAGGCCAGTCTACGCTGTGCTTCTTAGCGACAGGTGATGTCGGCACGAGCTGATAAGCTGTTTTTTTGCCATGCGCTCTGACTCACATCTGCTGACAACAGAATGTCTGCAAGCAACACCATCAGCTCAACTTGAGCTGAGATAACCAGTTTACTCCGCTGCAACTTTCCCTGCAACTGTTTCGTCTCAGTTCAAACTGGACATAAAAGAGAGAGCGACAACAAACGAAACGAAACGCATGCCTGAGCAAACAGCTGCAGTGGAGTGGCTTTCCAATGAGTCATGCGCTACAGGTAATGTGAGCTTGTTAGCTCCTTCGCAAAAGTTACCAACTGTAGCTTTAGCAACAGTGACTAGCATGGGTAACATAATACCTGCACATACACATACTGTGCAGCATACCAGTGTGTTAGTATTGTCATTGTGAGCAAGTTAGCATGCTGATCTTCACATGTAAGTCAACACATGTTCTTCCTACATTAATTTTTAACTGTCCACAGCATGTTAATGAGGAAGATTATGAGTGTGATCCAGGCTAAGACTTTTGCTAATGTGGAATTCTAAAAAGCAAACCAATCAACCAACCTGAGACAGTTCATCCTTCAGTTCATTGTATTTTGTCACACTGAAGTCCTTCTTGCCGGCCCCCTTATAAAAGTAATGCAGGAACTGTCTGTCTTTAACATCCGGGTAAACATAATCCTGAGGGAAAGAAAAAAAAAGGGGAATTGCTCGTAAGGTTAGGGAAAATAGTGTATCTGTACACACAAGTGCATCATCGTACATAACTGAGTTCCAGGTTCACTTCTTGTAACAGTGTCACAGGAAATAGTTCCACATATTGGGGACTGCAACGGTTTATGGTTAAATATAAAACTACAGCCAGCTGCTAGCTAACAGTTAGCTTAGCATAAAGACTAGAAACAGGAAACCAGCCTGGTTCTGTCCACAGGTGTTATAATCCAGCTAGCAGAAAGCTCGCAAATTAACACATCATATTTAGTATGTTAAAGTTGAGCTGAATTCAAAAATGCATTTTCAACCCTTTTGGACCATATCCTTGCTCTTATTGTAGTCAAATTTGAAAATGTATTAAAAAAAGACAAAAAAATGAATTATTTCACATTATTATATGAAAGTCCGCCACTTTGTCTTTCATGTAAAAAAAAAAAAAATCTGCTGGGTCCCTGATGTCATCGTTGACTCAGGCCATTATTGGAAGAATCATTAGTTAAACTTGCCAACAACACTCCAATCAGATTCCTTCAACCTTTGTCCTGCCACCACAGCCCATTCATTGGTTGTTTAATTGTCTGAATAGTGAATACATCACAACACGGCAGTGGGCGCTCTGGAAAAAGGCATTTCAGCTCATCTTTGAATCTATACAAGTGCAGAAATGACATAGTTGTTTTTATGTTCTGCTATTATGTGCTCGCCTACTTCATGTCATCTTGTCATTACTGTGAGGTCACTCAGACAGGAACAGACTGTTTACAGCCTTAATGCTAAGCTAAGCTAACTGCTGCTGGCTGTAGTTTCCTTTTCATTGCACAGAATGTGAAAACAATCTTCTTATCTAACTCTCTGCAAAAAGTAAATAAGTCTATATTCCAAATGTAAAACTATTTCTTTATTTTAAATCAGTTAAAGCCAAAAACTGAAGTGTTGGTCCCAGAGACTTGCCTGTTTGGTGAGGACATAGTAAGCAAAGGCTCCCATGCTGGTGGCGTAGGTGATGAAGTAAGTGACCGGCTCCATGACATCCCATGAATAGACCCACCAGGTGAGCCAGGCCAGAGCACCACCCTGCACAGATAAGAGGGCCAAGCCTGTCCAGATAACCCTGGACGTGTGGAACTGTGCTGTACGGGACACCTGTGCCTTCATCTGTCAGTAAAAAAGAGAGCAAAGGGTTACCACTCTGCCGATTCATACAACCCTGCCCAAAAAACTAACAAGTCAGAGATGCCATTTGTCTTTTTCTGATGTAACAAGGGAGAAATAATAGCATACAGATGTTGAGACACACATGCTACCTTCTCCAGAGGTGACAGCTGCTGTTTGAGGTTGTCCAGTCTCTCTAGCAGCTGCCTCTCTTTCAGCAGGTGGTGCTCAGGCAAGTGGAGTGCTGTGTGCAGCATATGCACGACATGCTTCATGTCTTCCAGCTCCATGGCATGCTCGTTGGATATACACACTGCAGCAGAGTGCACAACAAGGTGGACGGGGATGGGAAAGTGAAAATGTGAGAACAGGCATGCCAGGGGAGATAAATGTAATGATCAGCAGGCTTGAGTTGTAATCACGAAGCAGACAAAATGAGGATCATTTATGACTAAAGGAAGGTTTTTTTTTTTTTACCCTTTTCAGGAGAGCAGACATTATAAACTGCATCATTGATGACAAGCTGGAAGTCCTTGTCGAGCAGAGCGTCTATCAGCGTGGTGTTGGCTACACGCTCGCCATCTGTCAGAAGAGGACAAATGTCCAAGTCATTACTTTATGGCAATTATGACTTTATCTTTATAGCCCAGTAATAAGGTTTTCTGACAGACTGCCTAAATTACCGCAATACAAAAACAAAACAGAGGGGAAAAAAAGGCAATAAAAATATTGAAATGCTAGACAGATGACCCCTGCATGCAAACCTGAGATAAACATTGATTGAAAGTGAGTCCATTACACACAGCCTAAACAAAGTTACACATCAGTGCACAACCAAACTTCTTGTCAAGGAACAAGACATATGAGGTGAGTAACGAAGAATCATTGTTGTGTATCACAAACTTTCTGCTAATCAGTTAACATGTCTTTTTTCCTGAAACTCTTCCTGTTAACTTGCTTTTCAGAATACTTAAATGTGCGGAGGAGTGGTGCGTTATGGACCAACTAGGATAATTAAAATAACTGACTTTATTGTAACTGCCTTGGAAATGTCAACATTAGCTCCCTTTGGAGCCGCAAAAAGCTTTATACAACTTCTTTCATATAGGCAGAAGTACTCCTAAAACCTGCAAACGGACTTTGATGTGTGAAATTGGAGCTGGCCTTTCCAGGAAAGTTCTGATTTTTCGAAGTGGGTTTGAATGAGGTCCTTACCAAAAGTCAGTGTAAAGCTACACTAGATGACAACTGGTATGCCGCGTTTGGAATGAGAGTTTAGTTCTGGTACAGAGGAAGTGCATTATACTGCTGTGCACAGAGTCAGCTGCAAACACTTGTGTAATCCATCAAAAAGAAGGCCCATCTAAAGTATTGAATACTAAAATCTATACACTAAACAAGACACATCAAACTTTTTGATCCAAGCATTTAATCAGCGGCGCAATACAATGCAAGGCACAGTTACGCTTATGCTTAGGAATATGGAAGTTCTGTGGTTGAGAAAATGATCAAAACAGAAAACAGTTTGAGGTAAAGTGATTAAAATATTGTAAATATATAGATAATGACTAGTTTAGGTGGGCTTGTTTTAGGTAGATAAATATGTTTTACTGCTGACCCCGTCCACAGCTTGACATTACTCTCCTGTCTGTGTCACCATCTCGGTAACATGTTTGTTGTGACATGAACTGTGGGTAAAAACTCGATTTTTAATATGTCCCTCATACAACCTCACTTTTAAAAAACCCTTACTATGTCTGTATCTTGTGTTGGTGTGTCACATGCAGACATTGCTTCATTTGAAGGGCTCAAAAGACAAAAATCACTGGGAACCACTAAGCTTTCATACTATTAATGAGCTCAGTTACTGACAATGCAAGATGAACTTTCCCATAAATATTTTGAGGCTAAATGCAAACTATTATTAATTCCAATCTTGCTATCAAAATTGATTCTCCATGAAAACCTTTGGGACGGATGTTTAAGCAATCTGGTAACAGCGATGACAAGAAGTTAATGGATTGTGAAATTACATTGTGCAGGCATTGTGCCAACAAACAGCTTTGTGTTGCTCTTTCGCTTTCAGTCCTAACAACCTGCCAAACCGGTAGCAACAAAAATGCTTAAACCAGCTTGACTTGACATCAAGCATGTGACAGGTCTGGTGCGTGCATATCTAACATATGACAGGTCCTACCTTTGGAGAAAACGGAGGCAGTAACTCCTGGGTCCTCTCTCTTCAGATCTGTGATCAGGTCTCCTACATTCATCAGCATAGGCCTGAGGAAGAACAGACACTTCTCATTTCTGGAGGGCAGCGGAACCTCCAGAACCAGACGGCCGTATTTGTACTTCAAGGAAACATCTGCAAGACAATGAGGGGGAAATCTGCTGAGCTTGTATTTTAATGCCATAAGTCTTGAACAGATAATGAAGTCAAGCTAACAGTTTTGTTTGTTTGTTTTTTTCACCCAGCAGGAGTGATTGTTAATCATAAACAGGCGGCAGCTGAGAGACATAAAGCAATTTATTATCAGGAGGATGTAGTAACTGTTTATTACCACTGGAGGGTGGGAGTGTACTGTAGAGAAGAGCTCGACAGTTTCCAAGGAGAGACAGCCTCTGTTGTACCTAAAAGAGAATAGAAAAGAAGGAAATTCACAAATTAGTAAAGAAGAAAGAAAGAGAAGCTTTGGCGTTATATTCAGTTTCTTTCTTCGTAAGCAGAGGAACAAACCCTCCTTTGGTAAACTGTCACGGCAGACTCAGCTGACATGGGAGAGTAAACAGATCCACAGCGTCCTGAAAAGAAGGATCCACTCAAAACAAGCCACGTTAATTGAGTTTCCTGGGCTTTGGCTTTGCTCTCAGAGTGCTTTTATGCTAATATGGCCTTCTATGCCAGCTGGCTGTCCCTTGAACTGCTTTTCACTTCCTTTCTAAATCTTTTAAAACGTGATCAGCTGATAGTAGCCGATAAAAGAATCTTGATTAAACAAGCTCCTCTTTGCTGATGCAGGGATTGTTAAGCTGTGGCCTTTAATGTTTGATGAAATGCCAGCATCTCAATAAAAAAAAACTACTATCAGGTCTCAGGTCTCTCCCACACTCCAGTTTACGGAGAGGGCACCCGTGGAGAACAGCTCGTTGTTCTCTTTAGCAGGAACAAATCTCTTTCCTCCACTTGAAATTCTTTGGGCGTAGTCTTTTTTCCAGTTTGCATGTAAACTCATATAATTATTCAATATTTCAAGCCACAGCGAGCGTGCTACAAAGCAGCAATTACGGCAAGATGCCACATACACATAGAACAGTCAGTTTAATGTCTCCATGTGAGTCCCAAACACAAAACCAAACCAACACAACTGGATGAACAATAGCTTCCCAGTGTTCAAACACTTGAGCCTTTTTGACCTCAAATACAGAATCCGGCCACAGAATTTCCCATTTAGCTGAGAGTCAGAGGGGTCCCACATGAATATATCTATATCCAACTGACACCTGGGATGTGGCAGCCACTCTCTCACACCCGCCAACAGGGATTTCTCTCAATCAATATCACATTAAAGAGCAGCTGGGGAGCCACTGGTTTTCATGGGCTGAGAAGCAAATGAGTGTGGGTACACAGTGATGGAGCAGCACAAGATATGGAGAGACAATCACACCTCACTGGTTAGGGAGACACGGTTTTAACAGGAAATGCAACGTTGTCATACAGCAATGAGAAACAGTCCACATAACCAGAGGCTTATTTTGTGGTGATATGAACCGTGAAGACAACAACAGTAATCGATTACGGCGGCAAGACTCAAAAGTTGAAAGAATGAGAAACATCATGAAGGCGGCTTGAAAAATCTTTGCTATTTGGAGATTACACTCAAATTCGAATTGCAAGTATCTGCCGGCTTGCTAATGAACAGTGCACCACACTGTGAAGGAGAACATGACTTTATAAATACTCCCAAAAAAAGCCACACAAAGGGATCCCGGTGTGACCAGAGGCATCTGTTCAGACTGTGTTAGATTACCAGATGTTAATATACAGCTTGAAACTGTCACATAGGTTTACCACCTACACAACTGCACTCTGACTCAAAGGAAAACTGCACTTTTTTGGGGGGATGTATCCAATTCATCCAAAATCTCGATGTAAAACAAGAACACAGATGCCTTTCCCTTCTCTGTGCGTTCAGTAGGTCACTAGATACCCGCCATGTGCAAACAGGTTTGCACATTAAATATAAGTGACAGGGAGACGCCTTTACAGCCATAAAAACCTTCAGCAAGCTCCATCTACATGCTGTGACTGTACATATTCACCATGCTACAGAGACATCGTCACTGTGGACTAAAATACAGAGAACTAGTTGTCTGGGCGTAGTGACACTGTGCCATTATGCTCCAAAAATGCTGAAAATAACATTTTTTCATAGCGTGGCGAATGCGCATGGTCACAACATGTGGATGGAGCGTGTTGGAGATTCCTTGTTGTGTTTTAGAGACTTAGACGGCGGTAAAGGCATCTCCCCATCACCTCCACTAAACGTGGGAATTGCTCGCGTGGGGCGGTTCTCTGGTGACCTGCTGAACGCACAGAAGAAGGGAGAGGCATCTATGTCTTACATCGGGATTTTAGATGAATTGCCTACATTCTCAAAAAAGTGCAGTTTCCCTTTAAAGTCTCTCATAGTATATACTGTACGTATACTGTGTATTCTTTAATACTAGTGAAACATATAATGCAAATGGATATACTGTAATTACAAGCACAATGGCAGACAAAATAAAATGTATTTTGAATAAAAGCAATGGGTTAACTAAGGATTTTTCTCCATTATTAATTGGTTAAACATGCAAGCCAGTAAAGAGCAGATACATGCATGAAATCTCTCTGTATGTGTAATTTAAGATATTATACGACACATTTTCTGGAAAACCAAGCATGAAAACATTTAAGACTAATGGGGTGAGGGGTATCAAGTAGGGGAATTGAACATAACTCCAACATTTAAAAACTGAAACACTGATATGTTAATTATACACACAAAAATGTTGTGTAAATAATACAGTGCCTGTTTCTGTTTCTCTCTTTGGAGTAATATATACCAATGTTTGGTAAGGTCACAAACATGTCAAGAGGTTGCAAATAGCTCTGATTTGTTGGAACTACTGGCCTAATACAACCTAAGAGATGAAATGAATAACTGCAAAGGTATAAATAATTTCAAAAAAATCTCTGACAGCTGACAAGTCTGACATTTCACTCTATCATACAGGCCATCGGTATACAGCTGAAGATTACCAGGCTGTCCCTGGAACCTGAAGGAGTCTCAGAGAGCAAACACATTACAGCATTCTGGCGCAGCCATTGCGCTTCATTAAACTGAGTGATGCAGGCACTGAGTGCCAACATATACTGCAGCTGCATGGAAGTAAAACATCTAGACCTTGTCTCTGTTTTAGCAAAAACCTCATTGTCAAAGTAGTTTAACACAAGAGTGAATTGAGCAACATTTAAGCTCACACTGCACTCTGATGCCCTGCGGATCTGGAGCGAGGCGTTAACAGCGAGGCTGGACTATTTGTCTCTTTACCAAACGTGAGTTTGTACAGCGTGTGTATGCGTACGTGAGATCACTGACCAGAATCAATTCAACGGCCGACTGACTCAAGGCAGTTTATATGCTGTGCGCGCACATACACCAAGCCCATTCTAAATCAACACAACGTGACTACTGTGGCAGATAATGCAGCCTGAGAGCTGTGTGATGAATAATGGTCCATTTCCAAAGCAGTGCTCCTCGCCCTATGTTATTACAGTCTGTGGCACACTGCATTATGAATACTGAAACTTTGAGCTTTCTCATCCTACAAGTGCAGGTTAAAAATGCTCTAACACAGCAGTGCAATAACATTAAAGAACGATTTGGCTACAATATCAAAAATATATATTTATACTTATGGGCTATGTGACAGGTAACCTGTGGAGTTAAGGTTTGTACTGAAAAGCAGCAGATAAGCCCCCTGGTCTTAAGTGGAATAAAAGTGCTCTTCGTGCATCTTGTGGGGACAATCTGATTGCCGCTCCAAATGCCAAGAAGCCACTGGCAAACAATGCAGAGAATCCTTTGGTATTGACAAGAGCATCTACAGCCACGCAAGCAGCTCTTAGGGGGCCGTGTTCAGCAGCAGTGCTCTGAGCTACATGCTGACAATCAGGTGCTTACATCCTCACAATCAACAGGCTAGTGTTTAGCAGATTATATTTACATTGTAAACTGTATCTTATTAATGTAATCTCGGTGTGTTAGTATGCTGACATTTCTCAAACATAAAGTATTCGGTCACAAACCAGAATACGGAACAAAATTTAGACCTAATGAAGGTGATAAAAGAAAATTCAGCTAATCATCTGAGTGTTAGGGTTAGGGTTAGTGTTAGGGACCTCTAGGAACATGAATGTCTATACCGAAATTTTATAGCAATCAACCTAATAGTTTCATAATCTACCTTATGAAACTTCACTCAAAAACCACAAGTTTCAACCTCAATTTGGCGTTTGTGGAAAAGTTAGGTATCACAAAAGCCATTAAGCTTACTTCTTAGAAGACCAAATTTACCTTCAAAAATTTCTTGGCCATATATTCAGTACTTACTGAAGTTCATTTCAGTATGAACTAAAGTGGTGGACCAATCAAGGGCCTTGCTCCTAAAGTGGCTTAAAACAGTATGGCAGGAAGGTGAAATTAAGGCTTTTTAACCACTCAGATTTGTTTTTTGCATGTATAATATATAATCTGTATACTTTCTTTGTGGATGGATAGCAATGCTAAGCAGAATGTAAAGCCAGTTTTGTAAAATACTTTGTTATAAGATGTTTCAACCACAAT
>JAPZDX010000019.1:2128549-2140936 GCA_029783625.1 Naso annulatus | reverse complement strand
GTTGTCTGAGTGTGTGTGTGTGTGTGTGTGTGTGAGAGGTATGTGTGTGTGTGTGCGTGTGTGTGTGTGTGTGTGTGAGGAAGGCCACCAATCGCCACTTGGCACTGCAGGAATGTCACCATGACATTTTACTGGGATAACAAAGTTAGAGCTAAGAAAGAACAGTCCCAAGATGAAGTTGTCTCTTCAGATATTTATGCTCATATTAAATTGAGATGAGTATCTTTAACAACGCCAGGATTGTTTTCATGAGATTCTTTGATTACAGTTTTGCAAAACTTTTAAACCTAAAGCTCGTGGGAGCCACATGATGAAAACTTGTCTCACCCAATGCTGAACCAATGCCTCTCCGATTAGCCATGTATCCTGTGGAGGTGATATTTTGACTCCATCTCAGCTCTGGGCTCAGATTGTAAATAGTAGATTTAGCATGGCTAAGCATTACCATGTGTTCAGTGCTGCCGAAGCATGTAAGCGCTGTTGGCCGGGGGTTGCGTGCTGGAGTCTTTTGGGCCTGGCTATTTTAGTTGTCAGAGGCAGGTCTCTCTGAGTCAGCCAGGGATGGGGGGCCTGTGGCCAGGCCCACTGTTGACGTGATTACCCCTGCATAAAGTACCGCTGCAGACATCTGTCTCACTCGAGCTCTCCCTGCATAGCCAGACCCCCCCCCTCCTCCTCCTCCATCCCTCATCTCTCCTTCCCCCAGCTCTTGCTCTGTAATGAACTCCCCTTATTCACCAGCTAATGACTGCCTTTGATCTCCCGCCTAAGACCTCTGCTCTAACTCTACCCTGTGAATCTCTCTTTTCTCTCTCCTCTCTCTTTGCTCTAATGCTCGTTCACTCCCATTCGCTCCAGCTCTGTTTGCATCTTACTCTCTTTTGCTGTCTCAGGCATGCTCATACACCTCTTTGACTTGTTTCTCATCCTCTCTTCAGGGAATAGGGTTTTCAGTCCTGCTGACCTCGGCTAAACAAAGTTTTGAGGTGCAGGTCACAGGCTCCTTCAAGAGAAGAAATTTAAAAAAATGTTTTCACATAGCATTTTACTTGTGTCATTTCTTCGCCCGCATCCAAAAAGAGGCAGACCACCGACTCCATATGTGCTGCACCCTCATGTGTGCTCATGTGTAATGTCATAACTCCTCCATATTGTTTTAAAATATTCTTTTATTGTTCTCCACAGTCCAACAAAGTCCCCGTGGTGCAGCCGTCCCATGCAGTCCACCCACTCACCCCGCTGATCACATACAGTGACGAGCACTTCGCCCCGGGATCCCACTCTGGTCATCACCCCCAGGATGCCAACAACAAGCAAGGTAGAGAGCAAATGAATCAGAGCATAACATGGCACTCACAGCTGCGCAGCGGGTTGCTGTAACGCGTGGATGTTCTTGTCATCTATTTGTTGTACAAATTCCAAGTAGTGGCAATCTTTAAAAAAAATCGTCTGGGTGACTTTCTCAGCAAAAGTAGAACTGCTATTAAGGATGCACTGATCCAACTCTTTCTCTTCCCAACTGATACCTCTACTCAGGTTGTAAGCGTTACAGATCTGATACTAGCGCTGACTTAAGTCCAAATTTAGAACCTGTATCCTTCACTGTATAAAAGTTACTAGTATCTCTTTTATCAAGTTTAACATTGAAGAGGGATCGCTGTGAGACTTTAAAGCAAGTTGTCACCTTGACATGATTGACTAACCAGTGAGGGGAATTGGATCAGTGGCTTCGTACTCCTGGTTCTAACACAGCATGCATTTGCAGAAACAGTTTGTGCATGATTGGGTAAGGACAACAGTTAAAACTTCATTTGTTTGGCAATTTAGCTGAACAAGAAAGATTTTAGTAACCCCGTCTGTTGCCAATAAACACATTCATGTTGCATTGATATTAAAAATGAGCTGAATTGCACGCTACTCCACAGTAGGGCTTTAATGTAGAGATATTATATTACCAAACTTCGTCGATATCCATCCAAAATTTTATTTGAACTGGCATTAAGCAGTCGAGAGAAGAAATGTTCGAGAAACAGGGTTAAACAAGGTTACCGCAGCCCATGTTTATTCTTTGCAGATTCAGAAATTGAATGTGATTTTATTCAAAATATTGCAGTAGTGCTGAACCGTGAACTGGAGTCGGCCTTACGCTGAGCCTGAATACCTGAGGTTTTTTTTTTATGTCCCCATCTGCCAACACTGTCAAGACTCAACAGAGACACGCAAACAGAAGAGTGTCACAGCAAAGTCATCCTTTCTTTTAGCTCTGAACATAAACTCATTTGAAGCGGCCTGTGGGACGGCGCGCTGAGCTCTGCTGCCCTCTCCCTCTGCACTCTCTGCCTCTCAGTAACAACATCAAGCCGCAGCTCTGACAGCTGCAGAGGAGCTCCTCAGCAGTTTGGATGAGCTCCTCGGCACGGCGCAGCTGGAGACTTTGGCAGCTTCTCACAAACGCAAAAAGACGTGGGCCTCTCTGTAGTTTGGTCCCGTACCTTTTCTCTTCTGCTGGCTTTCTTCTCCAGTTGAAAAAGGAGGAAGAGGAATCAGACTGGATGTAGGCGATGAGGATGATGATGAGGATGAGGAGTCTGGGAGGTTCTGAGGGACCAGCTATAAATAACAATATGGAAACTGAGCGCACGAGTGCACAGCAAAGGGAGATGAAGGGGGTGAGACGTATAAAGAAACTGTGCTCCACATATGTCAGATAAATCAAGCATCAGACACATTTTGTTGAATATTTTTGTAGTGGAAGCAGAAAAGAATTGTGTTGACACGGAATTGAGCACTGTGTGAACACTGCGCGCACAAGCACGTGTTTGATTTCAGAAATTTGTCGTCATGTAGTAAAATTAATGAGGTAATGCTTTCTACTTTATTGTTCGCATTTGTCTCGCCAGTTGATAGAGACCTGATGAGTTTGTGATAGCATCTCCACACTGGACAAAAAAACCCACAAACAGCCACTGACATCTGGCTTTTGTCTTCAGTAGAAAAATGTTTATAGACTCCAGCTAATTCAGCCCCTCTTCTGGCACGATGCTATGACAACAGCTACATCTCTGATAGCTGTTATTAAGACAATGAAAGCTTTGTCGTCTCCATCTGTAACTTCTGAGACCGTTTGACATCTCTGTCACATATTCCTTTGGTCTCTGTTCAAGCAGCGCTCAAACATGTTGAGTCTGTATTGAGTTTGGAGGAGAGACTGAAGTAAAAAGCTACAAAAAAAGTGACCTTGTTTCCAGCCTCCATGCTGCTTTCGAGCGTTCCCGGCTTTTTGCCTGCCGCGAGGGGGACGTCAAATTTGACAAAACTGACCAAAATGAAAGCAACTGATGTGGACTCCAAAAAGCAAAGATTGAAAAGCGTTCATTTTTTAGTAGGTGTGCCTGTTTTGAAAAAGCCATACATGGGCAATAATTTTGGTGTACAAATAGTATAACAAACACTGAAGAGCATTCTTACTATATTTGATGCTGGCACTCGCAGCTCATGAGACATCCATGTCCAAGCGATCTAGTTGCAGAATTAGCTGCAAATGATTTCCCTAGGCGTATTCGTGTGCGTGTATACCAGCAGAGCTAAGCTGGAGATGCTTAAAATGAAATCTCTCTCTCTTTCTCTCTCTCTTTCTCTCTCTCTCTCTCTCTCTCATATCGACCAATTGCTGCTCTGTCCTTCCTTAGTGGGCTCAGACTTTGATCTGCTCGTTAATTATGAAAAACAATCATGGATTTTCTCATTATGAGCTCTAATATGCACAGGGCCGCAATGCAGGATGGAAGGTTGAGCATTGGAGAGTTAGTTTGCGGGGGGGGGGGCGTGCTTTGAACATTCTACATCTAAACCTTATGTGTGTTTTGTTTAAGGAAATACTATCGAAACAAGGGAACACTGGTTTAATTGTGGATTATTTCCAGGTTTCTCTGCGCGAGTCACGTTAGCGTCGCTTGTTTTGGGAGGAAATGCGAGTGTGAAGCCGTGTTGGGCGTCAGCGGGAACGTGTGAAAAGGATGAGTGAGTAATTAGGCACCTTCAGGGTGTGAGTGACAAGGTTAACACGCTGGGGCTCTCGCCTCCTCCCTCGCCGCCTCACCCCTTGCCTCCTTCCCTTCTGCCCTCAGGAGGGCCCTCAGGAGTGTTATGTGGTGGATTAGTGGGCAGGGGGTAGTGCTATGCACGCTATGAAGCCAGCGTTGCAACATTGGCTTTAGAGATATAAGCCCCCCTGCTCGCCCTGCTTCTCTGAGGAGGGAGGCCCCTTCAGACCACAGCCTGGAGAGAGAAAGAGGAAGAGAAAAGATAGAGGCAGGGAGAAAAGGCTGGCTCCAGCAGGGATTAGAAGATGGTGCTAATCTGGAGGCATTTGCCCTCTTTTCTTTGTGTGCACGCGTGTGCGTTTGAGCACACATGTAGGCACACCGCACTTGTCTTTGTATAAATAGTATTTTCTTATATCTCCAGATTTCGAACCATATCATCACTTGCTCTGCTCTAAAATGAAACACAAATAAGTATCAGACAAGTTAGATTTCATCCATTTTACAGCCTTGTTCCCGCTTAAGTCTTCCTACGAAAAAAGTCTCCCCGACCTTGAAACCCAGCAGGATCAGGCGAGCTGGAGATGTGGGAGCTTAGTCCTGAAGATCCACCGACAGTTAGTCCAAGTCAATCCCGTGTCTACAGGGAAAGCTGCAGCCTCCGCCACAAAGAGGAAGCCTCAATTAACCAGCTTATATATACTGAAACACACTGGAAGGACTCCAGCTAAGCAGGGAAAATATGATCCTGTTCTTACGGCTTGATAATGAGAGGTCAAGAGGTGCGTTTAAGTCCCGACATGTGCACTGCCTGTTCTTGACTCAAAGGGAAGCAGGATGGCGAAGTTGGAGTGAAAGGTTTCACCGAAAAAAATTTAAACTCAAGGTCCACTCACTGGCTTGCGAGTTTTCAACTGTTTCTCCAAGTCTTCCTCAGTTTGCTCAGTTTTATTGGATTGAAAAAAAAGCTTCGAAGTAGACTTTGAATTTTGTTAAATGACTATCCGAAGTCAAGAGTAAACTTTCACGATGTGTTGCTCATTGTATTCTGTTCAGTTCAGTTCAGTTCGAATCACTTTATTTGTCCCCAAAGGGCAATCAAAAGGCACATGGAGTAGCGTTAAGACATGGAGACAACTCACATATATGACACAAGGACAATTTAAAAAAGAAAGCGTGCTTCATTTGGACTAAAACATAAGCAGCCAAGCGTCACCAGCAGCACTCACATTAACTCATATAAGGAGACATGTAACACATACAAACAATGAGAAGAAGCTGCTCTACACCGTCCGGTCACCACACAAACAGTGACCTGGAAGCAAACACACATTGCATGGATGCAAAAATTCAATATTTTCTCTTCTAAGGCAGATTCTGATACCCAAAATTGATTCAATGAATGCAAGTGGCGGTGAATCGGTTGGCGTTTATTTCATTGTAGTTTGTCCTCTTTCATATGTAGCTATTTAGATTTTCTTTCTTACAGACTTATTTACTCTGATGAAGGCCACAAGTGAAAGCACAACTGATGCTGTAGTTTTGATACATTATCACTCTTGGTTGTACTTCTGATAGCCGATGATACAGGCTCTTTTTTACTGGTACTTCAACCCAAAGACTGCAGTTCTAATTGAAATATTGCATTACTGTCTAACAGCTGTGCACCATTGTTGCGCAGGAATGCCGAGGCATCACCCTGGACCAGACATGACCAACTTCTACTCCCTGTCTCCTGGAGGAGTGGGGCAGATCACGCCACCGCTGGGATGGTGAGTCACAGACAAACATGAGCAAAAGCATGCACAGTTGATTCATGTAAACAAGAGCCGATTACTATCTCTTCACATCAGATGCGTACTGACACTGAACCAGCTTTGTGTAGTGAATGGGGGAATGGTGGCCTGCAGCAGCAGCCTGCGCAGGGGAGGTCTGCCTCTGGCTGTTCCTGCTGAACCGCTGCGGCTTCAGCCACACCGCTCCTCTGTGTGCCCAGCACATGTCAAACACATCACCACATACGTGCCCCTGCATAACCATATGGCTGCTTAACTGCCATCAAAGCTTCCTGGAAGCATTCTGCTCTGTGAACCTTGCCTCGTGTTTTTGAAGCACTTTTTTTATAGCATCTTTCACCTCTTTTCTTCCTTTCTTGACTGCATCCGTGTCACTACTATGTGTTTTGTTTTGTTTTCCTCTTCTTGCCCTCTTTCTCCTTCCTTTCTATCTCTTTCTCTGTCAGCGTGATGTTTGTAAAGACGAGGCTTTAGGCATATATTGAGTGAAGCCAGATGTAAGGTGCCGTATCAGGCGACGGTTAAACCCCAGACGGTCTCCTCCTGCTCTCCTGCTCAGACCCTCTTAAATCTGTATTTTAAGAAATACCGCCGTAGGTTTCGTTGTCATTTCCTCCTATTTTGCCTGATCTTCATTGTTGTTGAGCTGCAGTGAGCTACACAAGCAAAACTCACGGCGTTGCTATAGATCCGCCTGATCTTTGGATACACAGTGGCACTGAGTGCAAAACAAACATGTACGTTCCCATTTAATCATATAAGCCATTTGTACTCAACTCTGTCTTAAAACTGAATTCCCTTGAATGTTGTTAAGTTTCGAGTAGTCCATTTAATGATGTTAAGAGGCCTGAAAAGGTCTCTGTAAAATTCAGTATTTCACTAGAAAGAAGCAAAGATTAGAACAAAGGCCAAAATCTAAACAAATGCAAGTATTTTATTTTCCCTCTTTTTTTAATTGGGGCGAACACACACGACTGCATCCTCTTGTAGAGGGAGATTTTCATGTGGATATTATTATAATTATTGTTGACTGTCTGTAAGCCATATTGCCTCTGAGGGACATGAAAGCTCGACCCTGCTTCACTGCTCAAATATTACAGTGGAGATGTTGATGAAATCAGTGCTAAAAAGAGTTGAAAGAACTGCGCACAAAAAAAATGTATAGATGGATTTCTTTCTTTTGTGACCGCTGTTATCCGTGCCACGTTTTTTTTTTTTGGTTGTTGTTGTTTTGTTTTTTCACTTGGATAATATTAAGGGGACCCTTTTCACGCTACTGACCTTCTTTGTCCTGTTTAAATAATCAAAGTCTGCTGTTGTTGCAGGTTCTCACACCACGTGGTGCCCGGCCCCCCTGGTCCCCACGCCACAGGGATCCCCCACCCGGCCATCGTCAACCCACAGGTCAAACACGAGCCTCTGCATGAAACAGACATCATGCACATGTGAGTCCTGCAAACACAAAGTGCCTTCATCAAACACTCTCTCACACACACACACACACACACACCCTCCCGTTACCCTCTTTATCAGCAGTTCTCGGAGACTTCCAGGTATTTGTGCGCTCCACCAGTACAGTAGGCCACTGCTGAACAAATCCTCTGTCAGAGCCTTGTTCTCATTCCCTTGATGTGAGCAGATAAGTAGCGAGGGCCCGTACTCCACTGATAACAGGCCTATGCTTCATTTGGCCTCAGGGATCACAACACACTTAGCCAGCAACAGATACAGGTCTAAGATTAGTGCTCGGATGAACTGAATTCACTTCCCCAGTGTGTGCAGTGGAAAGTGCTGTGAGCGCCCTAAAGTGGTTATCACTGATATTTTCATTATTCATGGCCATCCGTGCACCCAGACTGTAGTTTCAAAAAGGTTATTAGAAAGTAAGTCCGGAGTGAGAGCAAAGTGTCTTTCGAGTGTGTGTCGGTTTTAAGTGTTGCCAGTGCGCTCTGGACGAGAGGGTTTGGTTGCCATTACTGGCTAAGTAATCTCTCCGCATGAAGGGCTGCGACTGTGCAACTGCACATGATTAAAGAGGCAGGGGCCCATGGCGTGGCAACCCCTCTCACGCTGCCTCACCCATTGGCTGAGAGCAACCAGACTCTCACCGCTTTTGTCGCCATTGCGGCACCACAATTTCCCTCATCTGTTGCTTGGATCCTTTATTCTCTCATTTCGCTTCCTCCCGTTCTTTACCTCCGTCCGTGTTGTTGTTTTTGTTTTTGTCTTTACAGGAAACCCCAGCACGAACAGAGAAAGGAGCAGGAGCCCAAAAGACCGCACATCAAGAAGCCGCTAAACGCCTTCATGCTCTACATGAAAGAGATGCGGGCGAATGTGGTCGCCGAGTGCACGCTGAAGGAGAGCGCGGCCATCAATCAGATCCTTGGACGAAGGGTAGGTGCATTCTTTGTTTCTGTAGTTTGTCTTTGTTGATTGAGTTAAATCCCCATGTGATCACAGTTCAAGCTGTGGCGCTAAAGAGGCTGCGTGCACTGCCTTCCCAGGCCCAATTACTCACAAAAGTGCAAGGATTCCTCTCTCTATTAACATACAGTCTTTTATGAACTAGTTGTGATTATAGTTTTAATGATTGCCCCAGCCAATTACTTCCCTCTCAGCAGCACAGATACAGACCGCCTATCTAACTGACATTTAATCAAATTGGCTTTAATAAAAGATGTCTGGGTAATGGCACGGTTGGAAATGACAAAATTTGTTCCTTTTGAGGATTGGGGAAAGAGTGGAACCACAGAGCCATGTTAAAAGCCTTAACGAATAGGCCTGGCGGTTGAGGCAGCCAGCCACAGCAAAGCCTAGCTTGTGGCCTGCATAGGGTAATTGCTCGCTGACATAGTTTGAATAAAAAGCGCTGTTAAATTGGAACCAGTGTTTTGATATGAAATCAATTTTTTTTTCCCCTTCTCTCCTCTCCCCCACTTGCCTGCACCTTTAATCTTTTTTAGACATTGTGTAATTGTCCTCCGGTATCTGCAATCACAAAAGTAGTTACAGATTTTTACAGATGTCTTTGTCCAGTTGACTTTATATGCTGTTGTCTGCACTCATCAAGCAAACCATGGCGCCTTTTTGGCATCGGGAGGGTGCCCGTGCAGTCATACATTGTCAAGGCCCACCTCCTCCGACTGTGCCAGGACCGATGGAGCGCTCACACACCCTTTTTTCTATAAATTCTCCTCTATGAGTCTACTAATACATCACATATCCTTTAGGGATAAAAATGTGTCAATTCTTGCACATGGTGAAAACATTGCTAAGAATGCAGCATCAGTGAAGGATTTCTATTTGAAATTGGCAGTTTTAGAGTCAACAGGACAGGGACTGACATGCGTTAACATGTTTCAACATTTTAAGCCTTGTGCTTCTATATCCTTAACATTAATGTAACAGCATTTAATTCCAACTTGTTCTGTCCTTTGTCAGTGTATTGGCTGCATGGTATGACTGAGAGAGCAAAACCTTAAAGCCGTTCTTGTTGTACTATACAATACCCTGCTTTTCAGCAGAAGTAGTTTAGTTTCACAAAGGCTTGGGGATGGGCTTTTGCTACGTTCATTTGGCCTTTTGTTCCATTCGTCTGGCTTTGTCTGGGGCGTGTTTGCAAGTGCTGACAAGTGTCTCACGTTGTCACAATCAGCTCTGCCGGTGACAGCTTGCTTTCTCCTACCTCATCCTGGTCTGTTGGTTTACATTGGATTGTGACGGTGATTGTGGCAAGTAGTAAACTCATATCTTCAAAAAAGTAGCTGTCCTGTAGCTGTATGTGTAGCTGTAGTTGCTTGCAGGATATCACTCACTTGACAGAATCAACCCTTAATCTGTATGTCCTAAGTGGGTCAGAAAGTCCCTTCTTGTGCTCTTGAACACCAGTTGTAGAGGATAATGGAGTCAGACATTGGGGAAAAAGCAATGCAAATGAGTTCAAAAACCAGTAAAGAATTGTGTTATTAGACAACTGACTAATACTTACTTGCCCTGTTAGCACTTGTCTTTTTATGCATTTAAATGGTCAAACAACATCATATTTTGAGTTTAATTTATGCTTTCTTACTTTTTTCCACAGAACCAAGCTTTACACTGAAGCTTGAACCCATCCTGAACCCGCAGATGACGGCGGAACCCACAGAGCTGGCATGTCAGGTGACCAACATTACTCATTTACCCCCGGGAGGCAGGCTGGGTGTCACCTGGGAGCACACCACACTTCCTGGTAATTTTCATCAGCCTTTGTACAAATTTTGTGGTTTTACACTGAATTCTTTAAAGACTAGAAATGACTGCTACATTACCTCCCTACAGAGTTTTTTCAATCTTTCCAATCACCTGCAGGGATAGGGGATGATCCTCAAACCACTCATCATATTGGCTCCCTGGACGGCCATGGAAATCTGTCGCCAGGATCGATGTATTCTGACAGACTGAGTAGAGGCACGTTGTCTCTGACCAGAGTCGAGCCCAACACATTCAAACTTCGATTCCTCCGCACACAGGTAGCTTAAAAGGGGAGCTGTGAACATAACAGGGACAAAACTGACTTAAAACAGTGTTCAGCATCTATATTCTGTATTAACCGTTAATAGACAAAAAAAAATGTCTTGGATAGTCTGTGACTATTTAGCATAATTAGAAGATGTTTAAGCATTTGAACAGCCAGATATTTTAACAGGAGTCAGTAAAGGCCAAAACAGAGCTAAAAGGAGAGGGAATATTGGAAGCAACTCCGAATGAATTCCAATTTTGTATTGAACATGTTAACTATAAACCTTTTTTTTATTCTGTCTGTAGGAGATCGACATGGGCCAGTATGTTTGTACAGTGAGCGCTTGGAGTGTTGACAGCCAAGGGGACTTGGTGAAGACTGCTGAGCACGAGAGCTTACCACAGACTGTACAATGGATAACCAAACGTAAGAAAGAACTATTTAAATGCACTCCCCTCGTCAGTAATCATTTGCTGTGATGTCATCACTTGATTAGATTTTATAACATGTTTTCAAGTTGTCTGTCTGCCCATCTCTTTCCTCATAATTGCAATATTTATGAATAACTTGAAGGAATTTCTTTCATTTTCACACAATGGTCTACTTGAACTTGAGGATGAACTTAAGAGGGGCATGCCAAAGTCACGTGCCTAAGTCACGCCCCTCTACTTCCGGGCCATGGGGCCTTAAATTCAGAAAAATTAAATGAGTTGAGTTAAGTTTTGTTTGCCTTTAAACTTGTGAGGTTTTACTTACAGATAAAAACGCAAACTCAGGAAGCAAAAAATGTAGTCTTCTGTTTGTACTATGAGGAAATAAGCTTTTTCTTTTGTCACCTTCATAATTACCTCTGCATGTAACATTCATCCTAATATTTCAGAACATATTGTGTCATTTAATGGGGCAGTTTTGGGAGAAATTCAGAAAAACAGAGCTACTTAGTCACATTTTAGTTGAAAAAAGCTCTAGTCAGGCCATAGAAACCCTCCTGTCTAATAAAATGAATATGCTCCAATGTCCACAGTCAGACTTTCCTCGGTGAAATCTCTCAACATAACAACAGACCTTTTGTCTCGGATGTTCATTCACACGCACACACACACACACACACACATACACACACACACACACACACACACACAGAGTTCCTCTCTATTTCAGGCCTACATGCTGAAGTTGTTGCCCTCAGTTTAGCCAATTAAGCCATGATGTAACTGCATTGTTGTGAATGTGTGTGTCTTTGAGACAGAGAGAGTCTGCTTTGAATCCAGATTAGAACTTGCGTAATCACTTTTCACTTCCTGTCGCCCACTGGTTGGGATTTCCCTCCTTGGACACTCTGGTGGACTGAATGAAGTCCCTCTTGTTATTGTTCTATTGACTGATGGACTGCTGGTGTTTTCAGGTCCCTCGCTAAATGTCGTGGCCAAGCACATCCGTGAAGCCTCAGTGGGCGGGGCTACCTTTGAGATGAGCTGCACCGTAGCCACTGAGAACCTCGGTGATGTGGGTTACTCAGTGCTCATCCAGTCTCAGGAGAGCCTCAGCAGCAATGTAAGAACCATAATGACTCTCAGCCCTGACAGCGTGCTGCAGCATGGAGGAACCACAGACCCTAACAGGAGGTACATACCTGTTTACTTACTGTATAAACAGTACCACATGTGAACTTTTCAGCTTGAGTTTTTAGTGTGAAATGTATTTGTCCATCTCCCTCTTTGTCCCCTCAGAGACAGTCTGGTTCTGACAAAATCTGGTCCGTCTGAGTTTCGGTTCCGCCTGGGGGGCGTCCAGTTGTCTGACAGAGGTTTCTACTGGTGCGACATCACAGCATGGACAAAACAGCAGCCTGGACAAACCTGGACCAAAGCCACCAGCGCAGAGTCTAACAAAGTCAAGATTGATTTTCAAGAAAATGGTGAGTCATAGTCTGCATTTAGTGTTCATGGTGTTTAGTTGTCTTTTTTACTTGGATCTATTTAGAGCCATTTCTGAGTGTGTGTGTGTGTGTGTGTGTGTGTGTGTGTGCGTGTGTGTGTGTGTGTGT
>JAPZDX010000019.1:2055185-2074220 GCA_029783625.1 Naso annulatus | reverse complement strand
AAAAAAAAAAAGGTCAAACTTTAATTCTGCTGCTTTCTACCCATGACAAAGACAAGAGGACATGGCTGCAGTTGCTTAAGTACATTAAACAAATGACAAAAAAGTTGTGGCCTTTGTGGGTGAGCAACCAAACCGACCTTTTATGAATATCCCTCATAAAAGTTATGTTTTTTGTGACATTTTGGCGTTAGGGACATCGTAATACTAACTGGGTGTGGACAGTGTCAGCTGTGCTCTTGCCATAACAACTCTTGCCCTCAACCCATAACCTTAATCAAGGATATCCGTACAGGGTCTGTTTGGTCCTAGTGAGTGGGTGCTAATGTTAACTTACCATAGCACCCACTCGCTAAAGCAAAGACTTTTTCTTCATTCACTAAATGTGTTTTATCAACTGTAGCTATGTCCTCTTGTCTTTCTGATCGCTGGGAAAACAGCAGAATGAAAGTTCAGTCTCCTTCTTTTCTTTTTTTTTTTTTTTTTTACTCAGATCTGTAGAAACGACACAGGACACAGCACTGCAGCATATTGAACAGATGGGGCTTGGATATATGATTATAGTATATAGTATTTTTAAGAGGTGTTACGTCATGGCTGAAAGACCGGATACTTACCCTGACGTTACAGGAGTATCCAAATATCTCACAAACAAAACTAAAAATGATTTTTCCATTTTCTCATTTTGATCTGAAAACTCAAACATCATTTTGATTATTTGTTTTTTGTTTTTATTTTATTTGCATTTTGGTTTTAAAATGGAAAAACAAAGTAACCACGCAGTTTGTTTGTTTTTTCGATTCGGTTTTGAACCGGAATAATCAAATAACGAACCATTCACGGATTTAATTATAATTGGCTCGAGGCGCTCTGTTTAGTGTTTCCATGCCATATAGAAACCATCTCGTGTGAGTGAGCGTCGCCGTGTAGCTGGGAATCTTTTAATCATTCACTTGTGTTAATGGGAAAGTTTGCAGCGCAATTATTGAGAGCAGATTGCTGCGGGATGTCAGGCTGTGTATTTGTTCTGAATGGGAGGTTTAGAGAGTCATGCTGAGCTCTGACCTTGTTTACTCTTTAATGACAACATACATCCATGATCTGCCTGCCACTCAAATAATCAAACTACCTCTCCAGTGCTTCTCTTGCCAGAATGCTCCTAGGCAACACGCCATAAGTTTACAGCTTCCACTTGTTTTGTTAAGCCTAATCATAAAATCATAAAATATACAGGAACATCGTAGCCCTTGTATTATTAACTGCCAAGGAGTAATGTAGAGATTCAGACATTTATTGAAACAGAAAAAGACCCTCAGAGGTTATAGTGAATGCAAACTCCTAAAGGTGTCGACGGCTAACTGGTAGCTGTAAGTTTTTTGTTTTTTTTTTAAACTGGCTTTATGATTCAAGATTTCTACTTATCTTACACGCTTTCAGCCTACACCGTTTTTGGATCTCTCTTTTGGATTTTGAGCAGGGATCAAACACTGTTAATAATAAGCACAACTGAAATGACCCGTTGTATCAAAAATAGCGATCTTTATTGTAAAAAATATGTTCTTTTGTATAATCAGCCACAGCACGAAGGATCAGTGGATCATCAAACACTTAAACTTTAAATTCAAGCATTGTTGAGAGACGAAGGGAGCGCATGATTCTTTAGCAAAACGCATGCAAAGGGCTCAGGGGAAGTATAATGGGTTGCAGGCTCAGCACAAATAAAACAACATTGCAAAAAGATACATTGTCATCACAAAAAACTGTATTAAAAGGCTAAGATGTGAAGCCATGTATCTCATAGTAACAATTTAATATATTGATATGTGTATTTTTCTTGGTCCCAGTGATTGTAACAGAGGAAGCATTAGCGTTGTTTTGTGAATGTGCGGTAAAATGCTTTTTTCTTTTGGTGGCCTTACAAAGAAAATGAATTCTGCACTTACTTTCTCCAAACTGTTTGCTTTTTGTCTGTTATTTTTCAGTCTTTATTTTCTCCTCTTCCGCAGGTTCAGTGGCACTGCAGATCACGAATGGTGGCCGGGGCCAACTTCTACATTGTGGGCCGTGACCCTGCTGGTATGCCCCACCCTGACACAGGAAAGGACCTGTACGATCCCACCCACGGGGCCAAGGTCCTCACCATGGCTCCAGGCCTCATCACCCTGGAGATCGTACCCTTTAAAGTCGCTGCTTACAACAAGGTCAAACGAGCCATGGACTTTTACGATCACAAAAAGTGAGTACTTGTTAATGTTCTAATCAAATTTTTAAAGCCTGTGCTTTGTTCTAGTAGTCCTTATCTGGGTCTTAGTTTGAGTCAAAGCAGCAGTGCTCGCTCACCCTAATTAAAGAGCTTATTTGTAGATTTAGTCCAGAGTAATACCTCTCATTTAGCCCAATTAAAGTCAGCAGCCTAAACAGAAATTACACTAATATATGAATTACTTATTAGGCTTGTCTTGTTAAACCCCCTCCCCCATCAAAAACAAAAACAAAAACAAAAAAACAACCCCTCTTTCATCTGTTCCTTCTTTTCCTTTATCTATGGTGAAATGCTAAGCCAACAATAACAGGAACTGCTTTTTTTTTTTTTTTTTCTCTTATACAGTTAAAAGCTTTTGTCGATTTTTATGAGCTTTGTTGTTGCTGAGAAATTACAAAGACCTGCTGTTAATTAAAGTCCGTGTACGGACCCTGCACATGATGACGAACAAAATCATGCAATCTCACTGCCTCTCTCCCGGATTTGATTCAGCCTTCACCATCAGGTTACGCAACTTCAGCTGAGTTTGGCAAGGAATGTTAAAGTAAATACGGTCAGACTAGAGGATTTGCTTTGTTTTCCATGATGCATTTTTATGATGTTGAACTGTTTATAAAGAACATCTAGTACCTTTACCTCTGCTAAAAATATGTTTTAAAATAGGACCAACAGTTTATTTTGGTTTCCATGACTTTAACATTGTGACATGATCAGGTGAAAAAGAGTTTGCAACACTTAAATCTCTGTTTGATGGAATGTTACCTTTTTCACCTCGGAATAAAACATTAATTTATCATTTATCTGGAAGGGAAATAGATGACAAAAATCTTTTTTTTAAGGGTTATTTTGTGCTACATAGCAGTAAATTTTAGTCGAAATTATTGCATGAGGTGAGAGAAAACGGTAAAATCAGTTCTTCAGCAGTCTTGGATTTAAAGATTGAAAACTTTTATTTTTAACTTACATAAGTAAAAGTATTATGAAATGCAGTAGGGTATACTTATTAAAGGAGAAGTTCTTTTTTGCACATTAAGCCTTATAATATGTATATTTATAATCATGTACAATGTTTTACAGCATTGTTAAGACGAACAGTGCAGTCCTGAGAGGTGGAGCTCATTGATGACATGACCGCAGGCTGAAAACAGCTGAAAACAACGGAGGAGCATAGGCACTCAGCCAATCTGTTGAAAAAGACAAATAATGTTCTTTTTAAAAGATGTGAAACTCGACAAATGTTTAGTGGTGTCATCAACACAAAGTTGAACACCAGCATATAGCCCCCAAACTGCTTTTTTTAGCTGCTTCAGAAAACAAAACAGCTGTTTCCGGGTCATATGCTGATGTTCAACTTTGTGTTTTAGTGTTGGTACATGAGAGGACACTACTAAACATTCGGTGAGTTACATGTCTTTTGAAAAAAGCATTTATTTTTTGATGGATTGGCTGAGTGCACATGCTCCTTCGCTGTTTTCAGCTCGCGGTGACGTCAGCAACAAGCTCCAGCTCTCAGGACTGCACCATTCCTCACAATAATGCTCTAGAACATTGTGTATGATCGTTAATATCCTTATTATAAGGCTTAATGTGCAATAAAACAAACTACTTCTTTAGGACTAGTATGAAAATATGCATAGAAGAAGAATAAATCCAGAAAAAATGTAATTAGATATAAAAGGATAAGATTTCAGCGACAAGATATTTAAAAAATTTCACCTACAAATGTCCCAACTGTCGGCAGACTGTACAGTAAAAAAGGCAGATGAGATTGCAAATGACAATTCAAGTATGTGATACGTTTGTTAGTTGTATCAAAACATGGAAAATCACCACACTGCCTTCAATGAACTTTTAAAACCAGCTTGGTTGTGATTTTAAGGCTAGAGAGAAAACGCAAAATCGTAGCTGGATTTCCAGATTTCTGTAGTCGTCACTCAGTTAGATTTATGGCATTCCGTTCTCTCATGCACTCTGACAGCGCCTTGCCAAAGTTCAGGAAGAATATGGATGCTTATCCTAATCACCAACAAGCCCCTCAATCTTCTTCTAAACTGCAATGGCACCAGTCACAAGCAAGCTGTTTCCAATTTGACACTGTATAAAAATGTTCTCAGAGGAATTTGCCCGGGGCATTTTTACCTCTTACCATGTGACCTTTTTTGGTTGCCTTCCCAGTTGCTCATTGTTTCGTGATGTGCTTTGTCACATAATAATGGTTACTATTTGAGTGTAAATGTGTAAGTGTAAATATCTGATAAGAATTTGTCTTAAACTGTCTTAATTATCCCCGACAGTAATAGACGAGGCCAGTAAATATGAGGAACTTTTGCTGTTACTGTGCTGAGCAGCAGTCTTAGATGAAGGCTTTTCTTGGCTTCTTGCTCCAAATAAAGTTGTTCATATCTTTTCTGATAAAGATGAACTGTCAGAAAGAGAGAGGATGGAGTAGACATTTGAATGTTTGAGAGAGAGAAGCTTCCTGGCGGTATTTAATTTGAAATGTGTCACAGCCATATTCCTTAGTGCATTTCTTCATGCCTAAGTAGTTGCACTGTTGTTTGCCTGTATTTAATAGATTAATTCACAGGTATATTAGAATCAGGCAGTGTGCATTGAATAGCATTTAGCATAGCATTTCGCGTGTTTTTTCCTCAGTGGATTAATTTTTAAAAGGAAAAAACATGGTTTAATCAGTGGTTAGTAAGTAGCATCAAAATCTGATCCCCAGGAACTTCAAAGGATTGTTTAGAAATAAACAACCTCCAGTATATTTGGGCTGATAGCATAATAAGAACACACAGATTTGATCACATCATTTTTTTCCTTTTTATCTTTTTAAATATAATTCTTTCCTCTCCCACAAACAACCGTGTGTACGACATCAAAAGAGCTCCACTAATCATTTGTTTCTTTATAGTGAAGAGATCAGTAGGGTTTTACCTGAAACCTCTGCAAGCAAGACAACAACAAAAAAATTAACTTTAGCAACTCTAACTGGCTGGTAACAACATAAAGATTCTGCTGCAGACAGCAATGCATTGCGAAGACCTTTAAAGTATTGTAACCACTGGCGTATGAATAATACATCTACTCAAGCAAAATGACTTTGAAGGTTTCATTAGCGTTGAAAGTCGGCTGCTTTGGCCTCACTTTACAACCATCATTGCAAGCGTGTGCTGGTTCTTCCAGGATCATTACAGAATCTCTCCAGCCACAGAGTGATTTGTGAGAACTTACTAATTAATCATTGGAAATGACGAGCTCTGTGATATAAATATTCTCATGTGCAAACAGTCTTCATGTCTAATGTCACTGAGTATCCCACATTAAGTATCAGGGCCAATCTGAAGTTTGATATGTAATGTTGCAAGACCTTAATTTGGTTTACTTTGGATTGTGTGTGCAGCAATGCTAATTGGGCTGCTCTTACTCCTTGATGCACTTGATTCCAAAGCAGCAGTCAATTATTTTTGGCTCATATTTTCTGTGCTGTCGATAAGCATCTTTGCATTGATTTTAAAAAAAATATGTCTGGTACTCAAAACATTATTTCTTTTTTTTTTTTTTTTCCCCTCTCTTTAGCCATCAAGATTACGATTTCATCTCAGGCACACGTATGCGCAAGATGGCTCGCGAGGGAGAAAATCCTCCCGACGGCTTCATGGCGCCGAAGGCCTGGGCTGTGCTGAAAGAATACTACAAGTCACTGGAGAAGGCCTAAAGGTTGAATCTTAGATGAAAAAACAAGAGAACGTAGAAACACTTTGGTTTCTACTGATGTATGAAAATGAAGAATGTGGGGACCACTCATATAGTATCACAAATCTTGCTACGGCTTCTGTGTGTGTCATTTTTACACTGAGTATCAGTTGTTTTTAGTCTTATAACGTTTGTTTTAACCCTATGTAACTAAACTAAAGCTGACTGTGAAATATACTGTAGGTAAGAGAGGTCCGAGGTTAAAGACCGAACGAAGAAAAAAAACCTACAAGGTATTTGTTTGTATTTCTCACTAACTATTCAGGTAGACGGTTACAAAAAATATTGTGTTTAAAAAAAAAAATAAAAAGAGAATCAAGACTCGTAAGGACCTCTGTGGAGAGTTCTGTTGAGCAGTGCAATGAATAGGCACTGCTGAATGTGTATAAAAGTTACTGCACCTTCTAGAGTTCACTTGACTCACTACTGAAACCCAAACGAGTCACTTTGTTCTGTATGTTTCTTAGTGGTGGTGGTGATTGCTCAGAACTTTTGGGGTACACACGCTTTGGTGTAAAAGATGAGTGCCTTGGTTTGCGGAAAGTGAATTTACAAGACGTCCTGTTTGAATTAGGATGCACAGACACACACACACACACACACACACACCTGCTTCTTGTCCCATTGGTCTTGATGTTACACTGATGTAGTCAAGTAGTTCAAGAAACGGTCTGCAGCACAAATGAGTATTAAATGTGTTTATTATGAAATGCGAACCTAACCTTCCTAAACTCCTAGGAAAGCTTTTGCTATCATTTTGTCATATTTAGTCTATTTATTCTATCTTAACATTTGTTATTTTTCCTTTTTTAAACTGTGTTGTGCATGTAGTTTTGGTGCTTGTCTCTCAACGGTCTTGATATTTTGCTACATTTTCATCTTTTGTACTCTTTTCCTTCTCATGGCTGCTAATATTTTCCATGTGGTCATTCATTTTAAAAGTTGGCCTGTGTACAGATGGTTGATGGTTACCATCAAGGGATCAGATTTGTAATCTTCCTTGTCCAATAAACCATTTTTAACAAAAAGTACAATTTCTTTGCTTTTTCTTTCTGCAGTCTTTGAGTTTGTAACACTATGTAGTATTCTGTACAGTCTGTATGTATTTCATCTGTCTTTTTCAGTACGCCAAAGCGTTTTAAATTTGTAACATTCTTAATTTTAAGTGACAGCACTGAATTTCTTTTATGTTTTAGAAATTAATTAACTTTGATGAGATGTCATCAACCCTTAGCTGCCTGTGACAACTCAATAGTTCTAAGTCTCTTTATGTCTTTCTAAATAACCTTTTCTAAGTGCCCTTTTTCATCTCTATGAACAGTGCACTCTTGAACATTTCATCTATATGATTTCTCTGGCCTGGCCTATTGGAACTTTTATGACCTCCCAGTTGGTCAATAAGCTGTGTATTGAATGAGACAGACCTTCCAGTGACCCTAATCAGACTCAGATACACTCACACACTGTATACAAGGATTTGCAGCTGGGTCCCACATGCAGCCTCGCAGTGAAAGTGGAACATGCAGGGTTAAATTCAGACCAAGAAGAGTGGCTCTGTCAGAAATACCCTGGATACCTAATTTAATCCAACCCAAAGATGTAATGAAGAGACCTGCCAGCAGCAATTTTTTCCACCTTTCACCAGATCTTGTTTAATCTCAAATGGTAATCAAGCTAGGTCTCCAGTGTAACTTCAAAAGAACAGCTCTTTTTTCACAGAAAATGATCAAATGATTTTTGAAGAGGTTGCCTTATGTTTTTTTTTTCAAACTGTCTGGAGGTGATCAGTGATGCAGGTGTCTGTTACTGTGAATCTATAACCTATAGATGTTATCTTTCGCACCAAGTATATTTTTAGTCGCCCCATAATCGGATCTTGCTTCAAAACTTTTCGTCCCTTGAGAGTGTTACAACATTGTGGCATCCTGCCAGACAAAAAGGCTGAAAGAGCCAGAAGATTTTACAAACTTGTACTACTGTTTACAAAACATATGCCTTCACTCACCTGCACCACCTCATTTCATTTAAAATGGCTGTTGTACAGAATGGAGAGCATTTCATATTTCATAAGCAATAAAACTAAGAAGATATTTTGCTGAGGATTTTTTTGCATCCTGGGCATAATGCCAGACTCTGTAGTTTGCAACTAGTGTGTGTCAAAGAAGTTGATTGTTACTAAGATATACAGACATGGTGACAGACAAGTGGGAGAAATATAAAGTATTTTTAACAGTACACATAAATAATTTACTAATCTCTATGGTTTTGGGCAGCACAATATTCTACTATTCTACACTACACAATACGAATACAATACTATAAAAAACTATACTAATAAATTACTTGTGCCATACTATGCGATACTATACTATACTATACTATACTATACTATACTACACTATACTATATGCATTTCTACTGTTCCTCCTCCCAGGAAGGATTTGTAACTGATTCTGAAACAGTGTATATTTAAGGATTAGTAACACAGTATAAAGTAGTTTTGCAATTTCGTGCAAAATACTTTGTTACACACTGTAAAGTGCAATATACAGCGTAATTATAATTGTTAACTACTAAAGATATATGTTCTGTAAATGACAAAAAGTGTCACATTGTGTGCTTGTAATTAACAGAATATCGTTTCCAATATTTAAATTATTGGGTTGCAATTTATATTAATTTTACCAGTCATTAAGAATTTAGCCTTTCTTTCAAAAAGCTCTCTTGCAATTATCTGTATTTGGCTACTATGTAATCTTCTGATTCTGTCTTAGAAACTTATATTA
Organism: Naso annulatus; assembly: GCA_029783625.1. Classification (NCBI taxonomy): domain Eukaryota; kingdom Metazoa; phylum Chordata; class Actinopteri; order Acanthuriformes; family Acanthuridae; genus Naso; species Naso annulatus. The sequence goes on along the minus strand of JAPZDX010000019.1, from coordinate 2,065,415 downwards.
TTAAGATGGTACTTGACTTCCTTTGTGTACTGACTCAGAATATTGACTCTGTCTTATGTGTAATTATGATTAATCATCAACAATTCAGAAATGATCAAACCCTAAAATAGAGAGTTGCCCTTTAAGAGATTTCTTTTAAAGAGACAAAAATGAAGTTGTCTACTGCAAGAGCCAATGTAAAGTCTGCAAATTTTTCAGCTTTGCCTTTGGCCTCCATACTGTTCTACATGCATGCAACATCATACATGCAATGATATCATTACTGTCTCATCCTATACCACCAAAAGGTCCTGCTCCTACATGGGCTCCAGCTGCATCTATCTCCAATTTCCTTCCATCTGGTTTGAGTTCCATTCTAAGCCAGTTCTGATAAAAACAGGCTTTACTTTGCAAATCGCGATACAGTGATAGAGGTCATGGTTAAAATTCATGGGACTGTGTTCCTTGGTGATGCTCTGAGGTGTGTGCAGGCAGAGTATGTGCTCATCAGTAATAATGATTTTTATGTGTCTTTAAGATGTTCTTACATATGGTCAACATACTGTGCTGCTATTCTTTTAAAGGGCAGTTTTATACTGATATACACTCATACACTTATTACTCACTCAGGAGTAATTCAGTCACTATCTGAGTATCTGAACATTTATCGGTTCCCATCTGGTGAAAGAATGTGGCAGTTGACAGTTCCTGTCACCATGCCTCCATTTTGAGCGTGCACCCTGGCTGCCTTGCCAACGAGCTGGCTCTTTGGCGATGTGGTCAGCGCGCACGACTTCTTACCCGGGAGTCTGGGATTCGAAGCCCACCCGGGCCCTCGTTCACCCTGCCACATTCTGGCATTGTCAGCAGGATTCTGGGAATCCCATTGAATGGCAGCATGTGTAAAGCATGGAGCGTGAGCACATGCCTTCAAAAGAGGGGGAGAGATTTGGCATTTGACAATTCCTGTATGCCTTCATGATGAGTGTGCTCCCTGGTTGCCTTGCCAATGAGCCTGACTCTTTGGCAACGTGGTCAGTGCACACAACTTCTTACCTGGGAATCTGGGGTTCGAAGCCTGCAGGGGCCCTCCTTCGCCCTGCCACATGAAGGACATTTAACCGTAGGTTTAATTTATCTTAATCATGCCCTGTCCACACACACATGCTTAATTTTCAGCCCCCAAATGATCAAATATATTGTTTTAGTCTCTTGGAGAGCCAATGAGTATCAGTAACTGACTTAATGTAACATGACTCTACTGTATGTTGTGATGCACATCTTTCATTATAATACAACGAATCAAAAATATTTAATTTAAATTATCCATTTTTTTATTTTTTTTTGTGATGGTCAGCTCAGGGGGCACAGGGTTACACACAAACAATGTATGACTAACAGTTCAGTCCTTTGATATTTGTTTGTAGCACATGGTACCCAGAGAATAAACACAAGTCATTAGTCATGTCACCATCTTACATGCTGAGCTTCTCTCTCACACAGGCCTTTGATATAGGATTCAGGAGACATTCGTTGCTACAACATTACAAGAGCCTGATAAATCCCTCTGCTTAATGATTCTCCTGTCAATGCACCTTGTCAGAATGAGGCTAGACAGACCAGGAACATTACCTCAGAAGCCAGAGGCTCTGTATGAAGATATCACACAGAGGGAGAACGACCATGCATCAAATAATGGTTTGTGAGAACATCAAAGCAAAGCATCTGTTTCACAACCTTGGAGAAATCTGGAGAAGAGGAATTCTAGGCTCCTATACAACAACTACGCTGTCAAGCACAAAAGGTGGGCTGTCGGCCCATAGCATCCTCCACAGCTTGCCTGACCCTCCTCAGTGAGGGTCCCACCTACAAGTCTAGGACTGGATGCAACAGCTGAGACAGAGGAAACAGTATCTGTATTGTCACCAGCAGAGAGGGGACAGCTATGCACAGTGCCAACTGATTTACATTACAGAGGGTTTGCCAGAAGTTGAGTAAGTTAATTTTTAATTGATTACTGGTTAAAAACAGCCAACTCAAAGGGAAACTTGGTGCAAGAAGGGCCAAAATTTGAAGTGATGTGAACGAGCTGTCATGGGAAATATTACTCCTGAGGTATCTTTTAAGTGTTGCTGAATTATCTATCCAACTTGAGGTATGTACATGGAAAACATTAGTGGGTCTGGACTTGAACATTAGTGGGTCTGGACTTGAACCCTGAGGAATTCCACTTACAGAATGTATGACTCCATCATGACAGGTAGAACAGTTGTTCTAACTTGCAATTAGAGGAAGCCAATTTAATATGTGAGGACAATAGTGTTTGATGGCACACCAATGTCTGTAGTGGTGAACATATTCACCCACAGTAATTTACTTGTGAAATATGAAAAACAATACTATACAACATAAAACATAGCATTAAAGACTAAAATGACATATTATTACATGTGCAAAAGTTGACAAATGAGAAAAATACTCACTCTAAATGTTTTGTTCATTTGGGCAACTTACTGCATAATTCTCAAGGCACAAAAGACTTAAATAAGGTATCAAACAAACAGCCATGGCCATCAGGAAAAATTTCACACATCAATGTTCTGTATCAACTTGTCCATAAGTTGGTCTCCTTGTCAGTCACAAGACCGACAAGGAGACCAGAAAGAATACAAACACAATACACATACATGTATAAAAAATGCATATACCAGTGTGTCTCTATGTTATATTTATATGAACACATGTATTTAAACTGCAAACAAACAAACAAACCAACAAAAAAACAGTTGTTCTACCTGTTTTTGTTGTATTTTTTCCATCGTTTTTTTGTCAAAATTGATTCTTTTTCATTTGAGAAATCTTTTTTTGGCAGAGCTTTTTTTCCTCTTGCGATCCAAAAATGATCCCTACCAAGACTTTGTCGCACATACATGTTTTGTCTCTTGACTGTGTCACGGGCTGTCTTCTCTGTTGTTCTTGATTTTATCTTTGGGACAAGGTATTTACCATTTGACAAACACTGGATCAGACCTTATTGGATTAGATATTGGAGCAACTTTTGTTTTGCCGTAGTTGTTTTTTGGATATATTCGAATTGATTAAACATCTGTCAGCCCTTTCAACTTGAATCATCTTTATTTAGTTGGTTGCGCCAATTCCTATTTGAGTCAGATTGGTTTATTGGACCTGGGCAGTTTATGACAGGCAGCATGTTTCTTTTTCTCCTACAAATGTTCGACAATATGTTTGTGCACAGGTGCAATTTGATCTAAGTAGAAGATCATTGCTGGCATTACAAAACACCACTCAGCGGATCACACTGAGGCTCCAGGGGTGGAGGGTAATTCCAGTTGACATCGGGTGAGGGCGGGGGTGCACCCTGGACAAGTTGCCAGTTCATCACAGGGCCAACACATCATGGGACAAATAACCATTCACACTCAGATACAGACAATTTAGAGTCACCAGTTAACCTAACCTGCATGTCTATAGACTGTGGGAGGAGGCGTGAGTGCCCGGGTGGGACCCACTCAGACATGCGAGGAGCTTGCACAGTCCAGACAGAAAGGGATGTCAGATTCAATATGTTATTAACTTAACTAAATAAAAAAAAATACCCAAGTGCATTTAAAATTTTAAGATTTCAGGCCAAAGTAATGAGTTTCATTTATGGTTCCCAGTCCCTTGACAAGCACATAATATACAAAACATAGGTTTTATATTTTGTTGAAACCTCTGGGGGTCACAGTGGATAATTACTATTCTCATTCTTATTATAATTTAGAAAACAAAGGCTGTAAAGAAGGAACCAGAAGTCACATATGACAGTTGACTGTGTGTAGATGTGTAGATTTTAATCAGTTTCGGCCAACAAACACACCATTAAGACGTTCCTAGACACTCAGTCATTAGAAGCTGAGTCTCATGATGTCCTCTTCAAATCTAAGCACATGTTTACGGCACTGGGAGACAGACTTAACTGTGAAAGCCATACTTCTCTGTGTTTTTTTAGTCAGATTACACTAAAGTATTATGTGACATGGAAATAATTTGAGTGAACTTTTGCTTTACAGTTTCATCTTGTGCATCAAAACAGCCCTTTCACAAATAGCACCCACACATACAAAAAGAAAGCCTAATTATAATGTTGAGGTATTTTTTGGATCCATGTGGGCAATGGCAAACTTTAAATAACTGCCCTTTTTTTTTTTTTTTTTTTGAGGGAAGAGATAACGTTTGGAATGCAGTTGTTTGTCCTTTTGAAAATAAGCAAGAGGGGAGTGGAGCAAATGTGAGGGAGCCATTGAGCAAAAGAATCACAATGCTTAATGTTATTCAAATTTACTTCACTACAGCTATTTGACTAATGCACTGCAGCATCTGGACATGGAAATCAGTTCATGTCTTCCCAAAAAGCTGCAGGGAGGGCTGCACCGCCTCCCTTGAAGGACTTACAAAGTGTGGGAAATAAGTTCTCTTTAACTTCTACAGCAGCTTGTTCCAAAAAGTGTCTAAAGAGATTAAATATTTCAGTTCGTGGATGAATAAAATGAGCCAGTAAAGAAGTCTCTAACTTAAAAAACATTTAAAACCTGAACGACTTTTCAGTATTTAGGGTGTATGGATGTAAGTTCATGCAGAGGGGCATGAGGTGTGGTGCCATCAGTACAAACTCATTTGTCCAATTGTTTACCTCATAATAAGCCCTTTATTTTGGCTGCACTTCAGTAGCCTACATTTTATGAATCAGCACTAAATAAATGCGTTCTGGCAGGACATAAAGTCTGCCTTCGTGCTGTGCTGAATCAGCTGACAGCTGGCCCACCACACCCGTCACATCTCGGGGTGCTGATCTGGCAGCCAGTTAGTTAAAAGCCTTCACACTGTCACTCTCCCTGTGAGCTGATGTTTGCCTGTTGCTGCTGCTGCTGCAGCTGTTGGCAGAAGTTTTCTCAACTCCACTCCCCACTGGCTTTTGTTTTTCTCAGTTTCATAAACTTTTGACTGTGTTTAGTACAAGATTTATACAGCTTATGATGTTGTTTTGTATTCCTAGAGAGCAAAAATGTACATACATAAAATTTCCATCTCCATAAATAATATTTTTCTCACAACCACCACAGCCTCCTCTTTTGTTTTAAATTGATTGGCTTTCACCAGTATTTACTCTTTGCCATCAAATCATATAGCTAATGTAGGCTTTGCATTAGCTGTTGACTAAACATGTCTTGTTTTGAGTTTTAACATGATCTCTTACTATCATCCTGAAACCAGAGTACCAAAGTCACATGTGCTGTCTCAACCAGACAAATACTACATTTGTCTTTCAAGTGAATGTTCAAAACATGTGATAAATGCTAAAATTTTGGTCAACGAGTAGTACTGTTAGGGATTTATTGCCTGCAGTCCAACTCTGTTTTACTGCTGGTAGCAACTAAATATGAAAAAACTGCCAAAGACACAAAATTATCTGTTTTATTATCAAAGTGTACTGGGGTTTAAATATCATACAACTTAGGGAACATTTGCAAATGACAAGAGTTACCACATCGACCACATGTTGGAAAGGCTGTCACACAAAGATGCTAAAAGGGTACTGTGCATTAAAATGTGATGCTAAGTGGATCCTTAGCATCCTTTTAAAAGGGCAGGCTGGGAATGAAAATTATTTCTTCTCGTGGTGCAGGAATGAGTGCTGCTAAACTTCTGGTTCGCTCATCTAGCAGTCAATGTTTTTTTTTTGAAAAGGGTTTTTCCTGAAAGAGGTCCGTGGCTAATACAAGCTTAAGACAAATTAACGTATTGTTTGATGGCATTAATGCATCAGTAAATTCTTTTCGAAGCTTTTGAATGTATTAAGGCAATTGCTATCATCTCACCAAATAAAACAAGGGATGTTGTCAGAGAAGGTCATCATGTTGAACAGCTTAACTAATATGTAGTCTGCCCTCACAGCCTTGGTGTGTTTATACTCATCCTTTCACAAACTACGTAAGTCAAACTTTCCATTTTGTAGACTTAGCAAACTATAATGTGGAGACCTGGGAGTTTGCCCAAGTGGTCTACATGTGCTTTGTGGATCTGGAGAGTGCTTATGACCGAGTTCTTCGAGAAATATCGCAGGACGTGCTGCGGGAGTATGGGGTGAGAGGCACACTGTTTAATCTCTGTATGCCCAAAGCAAGACCTGCATCTGAGTTCTTTGCACTACGTCGGACTGGTTTCTGGTGGGGGTTGGCCTCCAGCAGTGCCGCGCCCTGTCACCAATCCTGTTTGTGATTTTCATGGACAGGATTGCATCACTGCTTTTTTGCAGATGATATGGTCCTGATGGCAATCACTGGTCTGTGACCTTCAGCGCTCACTGGATCGGTTCGCAGCTGAGTGTGAAGCAGCTGGATTGAGGATGAGCACCTCTAAATCTGAGGCCTTGGTTCTCAGCCGGAAACCGGTGAACTGTCCACTCCCAGTAGGGAATGAGTCCTTACTCCAAGTGTGAATGAGTTCAAGTATCTAGAGGTCTTGTTTACAAGTGAGGGAACTATGGAGCGTGAAGTTGGCTAGAGCATTAGTGCAGAGGGAGCAGTTTTGCACTTGCTTTACCACACAGTTGTGACATAAAGAGTGCTGAACCAGAAGGCAAAGCTCTTGATCTATCAGTCAGTCTCTGTTCCTTCCGTCACCTATGGTCATGAAGGATGGGTCATGACTAAAAGAATGAGATCGCAGATACAAGCGGCTGAAGTGGGTTTTCTCGGGAGGGTGGCTGGCATCTCCTTTAGGGATAAGGCGAGAGGTTTAGTCATCTGTTAGGGCCTTGGATTCGAGCTGCTGCTACTTTGCATTGAAAAGAGGGCATATAGTAACCTCAGGATTCCACTGGATGCGTGCGCATTGCAGAAGGGCTGCGTTGCGTGTCCGCTCCACGCTCAGTCGTCCGTCAACACCCACCGGCTGCATTTTTAGAGCACCAGACTACAAGATTTTGCGGTAATTAAAATATCACATGACCACAGTCTCTGAAAACCTCTGATCTGTTGACTTCAGGCCTGGTTCCAACCATTATGACGTTTTGTTGGTGTAGCACAGTTAAATATGATCGCTGTCAACATGGAGTTTTTCTATTTTGAAAATCCACCGGATGTCTAATTTTGTTTCTGTACACAATTTCTGCTCTGTGCTGAATTGCCGTGTTGTGCTCTGCCATCCGGCAAAAACAGAAGTTCTGCGTATCCCCTGGGGAGGACTCCCGATCGCTGGAGCTGTGATGGAGTTGGAATGCAATGCAGCCGCAGCAGGTGGAAGCACACACATTGACTAGAACTGAAATGAATCAGCTCCGCTGCTGTACCGGAGCGCAGACAACGCAGACACATCTGGTGGAATTAAGGGGTAAGGATGCCCCCTAGTCGCCTCCCTGTGGAGGTGTTCCAGGCACGTCCAGCTCGGAAGAGGCCCCAGGGCAGACCCAGGTCCAGTTGGAGAGATTATATCTCTGTACTGGCCTGGGAATGCCTCAGGATCGCGCAGTCAGAGCTGGCTGATGTGGCCAGGGAAAGGTAAGTTTGTGGCCCCCTGCTGAAACTGCTGCCTCTGCAACCTGACCCCGGATAAGATGTTGACGATAGATAAATGTATGAACAGATACGGCCAGACCACACTTCTCCATTGTCTTGTTTACCTGACTGATGGGTAACAAGTTGTGCCTTTGATTGGTGGCTTGAAAAGGAGTAACCGTAATGTCATCAGTGGCTTTCTGAAAAGTTCAGGATTCTCAACCAGAAGTGCTGAGAGCTGCCACAGACAAAGGCTGGAGCGCTCTGAAGAAAAGATGCTAGCAAGATGCTGCAATTTTTTCTCTATAGGGCTGCATACTGCTGCAACTGGCTCCTTATTGGGAATGCTTAGAAAAATAACCACATGGACGCAGACCCAAAATGTTGTCAGTTAATTTCCTGAACACTATCTAGTTGGATTTTAAAATTTCTTGTGTAAAAGTAAGCGTGATTGAGTCAGTTGCTTGCATGGGCAGGACTCTGATACACCAACTCCATCTGCCAATCACAACTGCGCCTTCTCCAAGTGACGTCACCAGTACAAGATGGCAGCACCTGTATCTGGGATATTTTGGCTTTATTTCTGTACAGCAGGAGAAAGTGTGACATTACCAAGGCTGATAACTGAACTTAATCTGTTGACTTTTTAAAAACCATTGATAAAAGATTTCCATTATTAATTATTTTTTAATGTCAGTCCAACATGAAAGCATATGATAGTAGTAAGAGCCATGCAAGTTAAATTTTTCCACAAAATACATTCTGTGCCATAAATACGTTTTATGTTGTGTCACATCTTTGTTTGCCAGAAAGGCAAGCAAGTGAATTAGCTTATCACACATATTAATATTACTTCATTTGTATAACTGGGAAAAAACTGGAGTATAATGATGCTTGGTGAAAATTTTGTATCAAAAAATGCGTCTTTGTGACACTGGGCACAATTGTGATGAAATTTCATTTTACTGAAAAAATGAAAAATTGTCTTTTAAAATCTCATTATTTTTCAGTCACTAAATGTACACCATAATGGGCCGCCCCACTGGACGAGTGATCACCTTCATACTTGAAATCATATTAGGGTTAGCGACTGAGAATTTCTTGTTGGAACCTGACCTGAAAGGCTTGTTTAATCCAGTCCACCAGATCGTATTTATCCATTTTTTCTTCTTTTGGATGGCACATGCATCAAATGTAAAGGCAAGTAGTAACAGGGCTGGATCTTTTTTTTCAGTTTAGATAAAAGAAGAGGTACTGCATGCTGTTGATTAATCTAAGAGTTAGATGTACTTTCTCTTCATTCTGGAGATAATTTACTTTTTGTCATGAACTATTTGTATGAGACAAAATCCCTGTCTGGTCTGAATTATTAATGATAATGTTGATAATTTAGACAGAATGAGAGAAGGTACATATGTCCACAACCAGCAACTAGGTTTTAGAGGTGATATGTAACTGTAGAGAAATGCATTTCTTATTAAAATGGCGCTGAGCAATTTGTAACCTCTGTGAAACTCCTGAAACCAGCAGAGCCTGAGGGTTCACCAGACTGCACAGTGATTTCTCATGAGGTAATCCACTAATGCAATGCCATCTGGTGAGAATCAGAGATGTTTGGAAACAAGATGTAACTTGTAAAGCCTTTTTGAATTATTGACCTTCCCTTTTCAGCGTTTATATTGGTTTGTAAAAATGACAGAACCAATATTATTTTTAGAGGAGTCTGCTGCTATTTGCCAAACATGTTCTTGATACCAGATTCAGGATGTTGGGAAGGAACAGTACGTCATTTGCTACCACGTTTGTATTTAATTTTTAGCATTATGTTTTAAAACATTTATAATGAAGGCTTTTGCAAGGCCTTCAGCATAATTCTCTTTATATGATTTGATCAGCATGTAAATATGCTCCAATCAAGGACTCACATTTAAACTCCTTCATGCCATTTCAAGGATAACAAAGATTCCATCAAAGTAAATTTTGCCCAAAGCAACAATTTCCAGCATCTTCAAATATTAAATTTAACAATGATGGTAAAATCAATGTTCTTTCTGTATTTATGGGCAGTTTCAAAAAACTGTTTTGCACCACTCAAACTGTAGCTACATTCTCTATATGTAGACTATATACATATATCAAGATTAATACTCTTGACATGAATAAATGCATAGAAGGCCCATGCCTTAACAAATTTTTTTGGGGCAAAATGTAAACACATTATTCAGATCTCTGCTTCTTTAAAGAGCAGGCATTAGTGTCCTGTGGCTTAAATACTTCGACCACTCAGGTGACATATCCAGAGGACACAAGTTGCAACACTGCAATCTTTCCGCTGCTACATAAATCACTGCGACACAGTGTGAGGAGGGAGAGTCATGCACAGGAGGCTAATGGAGCGAGGAACACAGCCATGCCATCTCTCAGACAGGTTTACAGGGTATTTTGTATACAAACTTCAAAATTCTCACACACTTCGTGGAACTTACTGTCAAACACACTTGGACGACAACCTGGAGACGAGCTCAGGACATTTATTGGTGTCATTGAGGAAATACACTGAAAAATAGCCATGAATCTACAGTTCATGAAATATCTCAACATCTGTGAAAAGTCTCCTATGTTGCTCTCAGTGTGAGTATTCTCTTATACACTGCAGAGGACAGATTTCCACAGTGTTTGCATGTTGATGATATTG
>JAPZDX010000019.1:1992582-2006113 GCA_029783625.1 Naso annulatus | reverse complement strand
GACCGAATGTGCTCTGTTACATTTCCAGATGAAGCACAGCAGGCTTTGAGCGTACAATAGAAGACCTTGCATTGGTCTTACTCTTAAGTCAGTTTCATGACATCTTTCATGTAAACCACACAAACCTAGAGCATAAAATGAACATGAAAAACATAACACTTCTATCTGATGTGGTGCTGCCCTGATAAATTGACTCGTGCCACTCGTGACTTGTGGTCTTCTCCTTGGTTTACAGTGTGAACACGAACCGTTCACTAATTCACTGTGCCCTCTGCCTTGATCTCATTACATGACTTTCGCTGTACTATTCACACTACAGAGCGTTCTGTCTTGTAATCAAGAATCTTGAAGTCATTGTGGTTGCAACGCTGCACGACTGATCAGTGACAGGGGACCACACATGACAAGATCTTTCACCAGGAGGAATCCCTGACTGCTCTGTGTGGTCGACACACTACGTTTCGTCACAAAGACACGCGAGACGTGACACAGAAAAAAATGTGATACCAAACAAGGGACAGAATCTTCTCTAAATTAAAGTTTGCCATAGTCCAAGTTGTTTGTGTGCTAATTTGCAGCAATTAAATGAGAGAGAGACGCTCTTCCATCTCTCTTCTTGCCTGCTTGACGTCTTTTGAGCAAGGCATCAGCAAGCTCTCAGCACAATGAGAAGAGGAGGTGAGGCAGCTATTTCCAATTATGTCAGTAATGCAAATGTCTCCGGCTGTGGTTCAAGCTATTTACAAGCCAGAGCCCCAGTGCCACAGACACTTGAATTTAGCTGAAAATGCCACAGCAGTTGGTCAGCTTCGTGCAACACACTTCAGACTGTATTCTCTGCAAGTGATGGTTAAAAACAAGACCTGCTAAAAAACACATACTGTGTCAAAACAGAGTGGACCAGTCTTCCTGTTTGTGCTGAGTACAAATTTCATGCTATTTGGAGATCCTCCTCGTGGGAATGGTCAGATACATTCAGCTTCAAATAAAACGAATGCTCGCTGCTGGAAATAGATATGGGGTCAACAAACAAATGCTATGCTTCTGAGTGCCGCATATGAATGTGTTTAGAGTGGAATGCAGGATATGCCATGTAAGATTCACGGCCCGGCTTTGATCAGCACTCACCCTGATTTATAGGGCCTGGATCGAAGATTTGTGTGTGGTTTTATTGACGAGAGTAAGTCGAGGATAGCAGCCTCACAGTTCAAAGGCTGCTATTTCAGTTACATAGGTAAGAGCTATGCTGACTTCGTGGCCACTTATGTGAAAACAGATTAGGTATTAGGTATGAAAACGTGTGCCTGTGTGTGGTGAGAGGCTGTCTTGTAGTCATGCTCAGAAACAGTCTGTTGACATTGACCTCCTTAAATCATTCCATAGTGCCTGTGTGTGTTTCTTATCACTTCTCCAGAAGAAAAAAAAAAAAAAATTGAGGCAAGCACAATGGGGAGGTCGAGTGTGCTGGAGTATGCCTTCCATTACACTGAGCACAGTTTTTGCGTGTTGCAGGTGAAGAGAAGTCAAAATTTGTTAGGCTAGATGAAATAGGCTTGGTTTTGAATCTTTTTATCTTTTTTTGCTGTTGTTATAGGCAGTGATGTGCAAGTTTACACTTCACAAGAGCTAGCTCGGAGTTCAGTTACACAGTATTAAAATAAACTAGTTCAGGCTCAGTTCTTCTGTTTTTTCTAAAATAAAGGTGAAACAATATGGAGGCTGTTGGCTCACGTTATTTCTCATCCTTTGTTATTGATTTCTTGCGCTCATCATTCAGTTGTACGCATTTCCAAACCTGGTGTCAAGTCAAGTAAATTACATTTACAAAGTGCCAAAACACAACATAAGTTGTTTTGAAACACTTAACATGTAGAGCAAATCCTCACCACACTTTATAAATTACAACAAAAGCCAACAAAAAAGAACAAATCCCGCGTGAGCATTTGGCAACAGCGGTGAGGAAAAACTTCCTTCTAACCCGGCTCAGAGGCAGGCGATGGTCTGATGGGGCCGGTTGAGAGAGAGAGAGAGAGAGAGAGAGAGAGAGAGAGAGAGAGATACACATTAACGGATAAAATACAAAAACATTAATAGTAAAACAATGTGATATGTATAACACCTCGGAAAAAAAAAAAAATTCTATGTTAAAATTTGAATGAATTCTGTCATTAAACTTGTCATATACATATTATACTTAGATTAAGTAGCTTCATAGCAGTACCAGTGCATGTCAGGTGCTGATAAAAGCAATGCATGAGTGTGTTCAGTAGTTCAGGTTCATTTGCTGCAAACAGATACATTCAGCCATTGTCAAAAACATGAGTATGTTCACACGCACACTATACACACTGTATTACAAACCAAACTTGGAAACGTCTGAATCGAGGTGCTCATTAATTTGTTTTTCACAGAATCATGCTTACTTGGTGTGTTTGTAGATATTAATTTCTGACATCAAAGGCCTGTGTTTTCATTTTGTCTGCACTTTTTTGGGGACATTATGTGTGACTAACAAACACAGCTTGTGTTTATTTTGCCATGGCCTCTTGACGTACAAAGGATTTCATTCCTCGAGGGTGAGTTGTTTTGCTGCTAAATCAACATTGCCATAGAGAAGCGGTTGGTTTATGTGGTAGCACCTCTGTAAAACTAACGTCTTTAGTCCTTCATTAGATGACTGTGCCCATGATATATGAAAGTATAATGAGGGACACCTGCTGGATTTGCTGTGGGTTTCATTCAAAAATTCCTTTACCAACTCCACTGGCAGTGTTACTCAAACATCAACAGAACTTTGTTTTCCCTTGTGACTTCAGCTGCTGGGTAGAGTTTGTTTACACATTTGATTGCATTTAAGAAGATGCTCAATATCCATTTCCATACTCTGTTGTTGTTAACAGATAGGGCTCTTGCACTCGCCACGATCACAGCAGGAGATCCATTTGTCAAACAGGCAAACCCGATACCGGGCGTCATTGTGTTCCTTTCAACAGCTCCAAACGGTGACACTGCCCCTCCCACTCCTGGGGGACAAGCTTTAACCCCCACCCCATCCCCATCACTGTCATCCCTCATCTCTAAAAGGAGGCTTTGTCACAACGTCTCACTTTGTCAGTTTAACTTGATAGTTACCATTGAGTGCTTGTGGGTGGCAAAGGTTACAATTTCCTCTGGCTAGATAATAAACTCAGACAATTACAGGAACCTTCCCATGGTGGATCCACAGATCCTTTCTCTATTTGTCTGTCCTTCTGTCCTTGATCTCTTGGTCCTCTGTCCATCTATCTTGCTATTATTCTAAAGCTATGGAAATCAATCTTTGGTTCCCTCCCACTGCTCCGTGGTGCAGATAGTGGAATGTTCCAAGCAGCTATGATTTAGCTCTACAGCTCTGCAGAAAGTGGGAGCCAACTGACTCTGTAAGCAATCAAGACAATGAGACAAACACATCCCATTCCCAAAGTCATGCAAGCTCAGTCTTGCTATTTATTTACACAATAAGATAGCCTTGCCTTTTGCTAAATGTCTTCCTCACGCTGTGTATCCTTAAGAAAGCAGGCTGTTAAAATTAGTCTCGGGTCCCTGCTGTAAAGAAGTAATGGAGGCTTTGCAGGGTAATTTCTGTTGCACAAATTAAACAGGGCAGATGAGAACGTTGCTGAATGTTAAAGAAATTGTTTTGGATTCCTCCTGGAGAGCTTGTCCACAGCGGCCAAGGCTGCACTGTATTATTGAAGGTTACTTGATGGGTGGTTTGGAGCCTAACAAGATCTTTTGCTCTCTTCATTCCTGGCTGAACTAAATGTATTAAAAAAGGCATGCTTCATGCACCACAGGGAGATTCAGATCCACACTTGTGCCTGATCATGTATTACAGCTAAATGAGAGTATTAGCGGAGCTGAACTCCCGCCAGCTAATTTTTCTTTATTTTACTTGAGTGGCCAGTCAGGTGTTTCTGCACACGCAGTAAATGTGTTTGGATTCGATTTGAATTTGTGCAGTGCCATTAATCAAGCCTGGAAGTTTCTTGTAAAATAACAGAAAGCTGTGAGTGTTTATAAAGGAGGAAATGGTAGAGCATGAACAGGGAGCACCAAAAGTACAAGACCACACAACGATGTAATGAAATCTATTAATTATTACCTTGTGGATGGTATAACGTCAATTTTTGTCGGACTGAATACAGTCAGTTAGGATGTGTTGGTGGCTATAGAAAATGGTGATATTAGTTTAATGGCTCACCAATTTCAATCTGAGCAGCTAGGCAATCTCAGTTTTGAGATAAAAAAGATTGCTGTCCAGATGAGTGTTAAGCACTGAAGCAGAAATCTGTGTCCAGACAATCGCACCTGAGAATGCACATCACGTGACCATTCATGCATACTGGACATGCGCTCCCTGGTGTTTGTCTCCTGCACCTACAGGCCGTATTCACATGCACATCAGCTGCTAGCATAGACACCAAGGTCAGCAATATAAGTAATTCAATATTACCACGACTGTGGTTTTCAAACGTGAAAAGTTAAAGCAAAGAATAACCCGTTAAATCTACCAAAAAAGATTTTAAAAGTCAAAACGGTAACGTCTTATTCAAGATATAAGTAAAAGAAAGCTGCATTAAGATGATGAGAATTTCAGGAAAGTGGTTTTTATGGTAGTTTTTAGAACTGTGAAAACAGAAACCTGAGATACTGGATGAAATGTCTGCATAAAAGACTAAAAGCAATTATTCAAAGACAATTTCTTTTTCCGAACAGTATTTTAAATAAACGAAGCAACATGACCAAACATACACAAGAGTTAGGTTCTGTATCCCGGACAGAACAGCGGAACCTGCAGCAGCGCACCACATGTTTGATCCAATCTCAAGCTGTGCATTTATGGGAAAAGTGCAAAGGGCAGACACCCCGTGAACCTGGAGCATTGAAAGTGAACATGATGAACATTTAGAGACATGTATGTCACAGCTTTCTTTCACCAATCATTTGGCTCCACTGCTTTTTACCTCCACCTGCAATCTCCTCGCCCCCTCCAATGCACACACACACACACACACGCACACACACACAAACTCACACATTCTCCCTTGAGGGCGATCCTTTACCAGGCTTCCCTCACACTCTCCGAGCAGTGCGCTCAGCAGGGACCGCCGGATGAATAAACGACCTGGAAATCTCACTGTTTCAAATGACAGGTGTGCGGAAGTGGAGCTGCAAGCCGGGTCCATTATGCTTTTCAAGATTCATTCATTTAAAAAAAAGAGAGAGAGAGAGAGAGAGAGAGAGAGAGACGCACATGGTGAGAGGGAGGACAGCAGTATGGCCCCACCCAGCCCCCTTGCCCTCCCATCCCCACACCAGGGACTCCACTAACGTGACATCATGTCTCTATAACAGAGCAGACTGCATTGTTTTCAGTGGCTGGCTCTGACTTTATGCTTTCCCTCTCCCTCCCTCTGCACCTCCCTCCTCTCTTCCGCTCCCTCATGCTCTTTTTTCTTTTTTTTCTCCCTCTCTCCCCTTGTCCTCTTCTCTTTTTGTTTTGTTTTCATTCACAACAAAGGGACGCCAGAGTCAAGACTGGAGACATCCTTCCTTTCCAAGGCCATTTAAAAAGACAACTCCCCCTCCACCCCTCCCTCCACTTGAATAGACAACACACACACACAAACACACACACACACACACACATACAGGACCTTTGACTGCACCCACAGCTTTACATTGGCCCTCAATTTCCTTTTACCCTCGTGCCCATGTGCACACCATGACCCCGCCCGCCATGATTCCCTCCTCTCTCACACACACACAACACATGCACAAAAAGCACACACATATGGACACCCTTGCAACCACGAAACTGGCTGCCAACCCATCATTTATCAACAGCTCGCTGGGAGGTTTTCTCACAGACAGTCGAGGTGACGACCCGCTCGCTTCTTGATTAACTGCTACCACCCAGATTTATTTACCATAACTGATAGGGAGTGAGGTCCTGTGTGGGCGAGCTCGCTAGTGGAAACTTTTACCTAAAATGTTCAGATTACTATTTTCATGTTACATTATGTAACATTTGGTTTTTATTTATCATCACCACAACGATTTCAACAGCCAATAAAACCCGAGAAAAGTATAAGATTCGAACATCAAAGGTAATATGGAGTCAAGATTAATGGCAGGACACGTACTGTAGATATAAATGTACCAAAGGCAACATGCTGTATTCATGATTTGAGACATTTTATATATGTTATTACTCTTCTTCCTTCTTTTTATGTGCTGCATGTATTCTTTTGTTCTCTGTCTGTCTGATGTAACAGTGAGTGTCACCATGCATCATCAGAGGTCATGGCACTTGTCAGAGGGAGTGATTTATATTCATCCTAAATGCTTCTCTCTGTGTTTGAACTCAGCACAATGTGCAGTTAGTCGCCTGTATGCCTGAATGGTTGCGTATAGAAGTTCTGTTTGAAGTATTTAGGCTTCATTTATAGGGTGACATATTGCTTCAATCAGCTGCAGTGCGTAGTCACTACGGTACTCTCAATCGAGCAGCTGAAATTAAGCGCTTCTCTTACTCTTCTCTCAAGTGTTTGTCCTACTCAGGAATACTCTTGCCTTTTTTTCACTTTTGGAAATACTGAGAGACGTTAAATGAGCTGATTATGACTCTTGAGCTCATATAGGGTCTTTAACTCTCGTTTTGAAATCCACTTTTTCAGTTTTACAATGAATAAAGGTCCATTTAGAGGTATTATTTGACACCCTGTGGTACAGAACCAGAAATAACACAACCTTTTTATCTAGTGCAGCCAAGCAAGAGGTCTGTGTTCTGCTGCAGAAATGTAGTACTTGGCAGATAAAGAGATCTTTTATCAGAAACTGTATCCCACACTGTCATAACAAATTAACAACTTTTTGCCGTCACGATATTTTAAGGGATATGGTAAAAAAAACAAAAACAGGACACAGTATATAAATGTACTATGTTGAGTTTCTACAGTGACTGAAGCAAGATTTTCTGAAACAAATGGATAAATTAGCAGAGCTGTGCATCTGCTGGGTCATATGTCACATTAAAGAGATTCACAGACTTGATGTTCTGTCATGCACTAGACTTGAGTGAGCAGTGAGACCTGCACCATCTTCATGATGGACTCAGTCGATGTTTTGTTAGGAAAAAAGTTGTATTCACGTTTTTTTTTTTCATACGCACGGCTCTCTGCATATTATTAACAAGCTTTGGTGTTTCCCCCAGTAACTCTACGCATGCATAACCATGCAGAAAGACTGCTTTCCTTTTCCTTGGCACAGTATACCTGACGGACTTGATTACTCTGGAGACAGATGTTGCAAGACTACACTCTACATGTGTTCGGATATCTGTTTCACAGCGTCCTGATAAAGGCCCGATGGGGATTAAAAGTCAGCTTTCATGTTAACATGTCTGGTACAGTTAAAAGTGCTCCAGCTTACAACAAACAGCTTGGCTTTTGTTGCAGTCTTTGTTTGCTCAAGAGAAAATCAAGCCTGACAAATTACACAGTGACTGTCAGAGTGCCTGCATATTTGGGGTCTCGTCATTGTCATTATTGGTGCTCATCAGTAACCAATCCTTGTTTGGGTTTCATTTTTTTGTTTGTTTGTGTTTCCAGGCCCATGTAGGAATATCCTTCACACAGTCATGCTTCACAAAGTGTTGATTCTCACTCCATCCTTTCTTGTGAGCGACTGAGCCTTTCGAGGATGCATGCCACATTTATACCCAGCCATTGTGGAACGTTCCAAACAGGTGTTCTGGAGAATTCCACAGCTGTCTTTTGCTGCTCCTGTCCCAACTTATTTGAAACATTTTGCTGGCATCAAATTGAAAATAAGTACATTTTTTTTAAATAAAAATCAATTCAGTTAATGAGGCAAAACATTAAATATGTTGGCTTGTTTATTCATTCATTCATTCACCATCCGTAACTGCTTATCCTTTCCAGGGTGGCAAGGGGGCTGGAGTCAATTCCAGCTGACATCGACGAGGGTGGGGTACACCCTGGACAAGTCACCAGATCATCACAGGAGTGACATAAAGAGACAAACAACCATTCACGCTCATGGGCAAATTTAGAGTCACCAGTTAACCAAACCTGCATGTCTTAGGACTGTGGGAGGATGCCGGAGTACCTGGAGGGAACCCAAGCAGACACGGGGAGAACATGCAAACTCCACACAGTGAGGTCCTACCCCAGCCAGGTATCAAACCCAGGACCTTCTTGCTGTGAGGCAATAGTGCTAACCACTATGCCACTATACTGCCCCATGATGGCTTTGTACTGGCTAAAAAAAACAACAAAACGGTGTCAAAAATGTACATTTGAACTGCAGCAGTGTTTTTTAACCTATGAGGCAACTCATTCTGAGTAACACATGCAGTATATCATTTGCGTGAGCTCAGGAATCAAAGTCGGTGTCTGTGTTTTTTGGAAAATGTTGTGCTGAGCCAAGAATCATCCTGCTCCAAAAAGCTTGATGTCATAGCACACTCTGCTGATTGTTTGTTCCACAGTGGTCATCACATGAGGGTGAATATCAAAAGAGTCATTTCTACCAAAGTGTTGACCTTCAGCACATTCATGGTTTCACTGCTGCACGTTACTTGATTGGGAATCAAAACATCTACATAAAAAACCCTGTAATCATACACTTGTATATTTGCACTATGAGTTATTGCTTTGATTATATTGGTGCTCTCTATTTTTGCTTCTCAAATGATTTCACTCACACTCTAAACATCCCCGGTAGAGGATGAAAAGGAAATAAATGTTTAACGACAGCCTGGATAGTTTTGAGGTTCCAAAGGATAAAATGTACATGTCAGCCCCACCAAAACCCTTTGACAAAGTTAGTGGTGGATTGACTCTGGTTTCCAAATACTGGTGGGTGATTCATAAGGGGAATTTTGCTTTGTGCCTGGGTGTTTTCAAAGATTTTATATTAATATACAGCATAAGGTGGAGCCCGGTTCAAACCATTTTACGTCTTTGCTTCCCACCTCGGTCTTGTTTAACAACTCAAAAAAACAATAGATAATTTTGGGTAAATCAAAGTCTGCAGGGCAGGTACTTGGCAGTCAGATAAAAACATAACCCACATGCGAAATGCTGCGAGCAGATCTGCTCTGTGATTCAAACAGTGATTCAAGCATCAGTCAGTGGCAGTCTCACCATCCACTGAGTCCTCAGGTGAAATAGCTAATGCTAAGTGATGACAGTTGTTGTAAGTGACCCCTTACTTTTCATATTTTTTTTTTCTCATGTCATGACCCCATTGACCATCAACCAAAGGCCCCAACTAAATGCCTCCTTGCTCTGTCCAGCTGTCTCCTCGGGCCATGACTGACTCCGGAGACAAACCCGCTTTACTTACCCAACTCCAATTATTATATCAGGTCTCCAGGCCTTTGTTTTGAGGCTTTAAAGGAAGTTTTTTTGTGCGTGTTTGTTTGAGAAATTATGGGTGTCCGGTCTGCAAAGAGGGGCAAAAAAGAAGAAGAAGAAGAAAAAAATTACCTGGGATAGAAAATAGAGCGACCACAATGCTTTCACAATGCTTTTTGCTTCTCCTTTCTCTTACCAATACCTCATGCTGCAACCTGACTCCCCTTCTATTTTAGCTGTGTGTTTATCTAAGCGTCTCCATGGGACAGGCTGATGTGATTCTTTAGTGGACATCCTTTCAGTGTTCCACTATGAGAAAAAAGCAGGATTCCCATGCAATCTATTCTTCTCACACAGCCAACAACTGGCCTGTACACACACAATACCTTCACACTAACACACACACATAATACCTATATCCTACAATAAACTAGTCAGTACGGATTGATAAAAAGGTTTATGTTAACATACCAATAAATATATGAAATACTCAAGGTTAACATAGGCTACTTAAAACCAACCAACAGTCACTTTATTAGAGTTTTACTTAAAAGTTACTTATGATTGTTTCATGTTACCTTTACAAAGTTGACTGGTGGCATTTGTTACATTTTCATCTCCTGTGTCATTTTCCTCTTTGGTTGCGGCACGCTGGAAAGTTTCTGTGTCTGGCTTTGCCCCAGTGACATAATCCTAAACATTTGTTCACACATGTACAGGTCTTACATCATCAGCCAATCTTGTCCCTCAAAGTGCCACAGGTTATTTTCTTTAAAGTTTTTATAAAAAACTCTGAAGGATAAGAATACACCTGTCCTTTTATCTCTCTGCAGGCACGGAACAAACTTGTTCATTCAAAATTGATTTTATGAGCACATTAAAACTACATCTGCAGAAGGGGGGCAGTAATAGTCTGTTTATCAGGGGAAATGATTTGCATTTCTTGTCATTATGAAGAGGAATGAGTTCCATTTATCCCTGCAAGTTTTTTTGTTTACTCCTGTAACATAATCCAAAGCCTCCTGTGAGATAAGATCAGTAGAGGGGATGGCTTTATACTCCTACGTGACACGGAGCATATCTCTCAATCAACTGCTAAATGATAAGGCAGACCTGACTGACAGGGTTTAGACATGCACAGAGAGGCACTCTATACTGGACCCAGAGTCTGAGGTTTATCATGGTAGACCCTTAATTACATGGTTGCACTTTAGACTGTGAGGTTGAGGCGCTGTGGTAGCTTGGCATGCCACTTGTGGGCTTCATTGTACAGAAACAAGAGTCTACAGCCATGCTGGCAGCCCTGTGAAGCTGTACTTCAGATGTTTAGCATGTATAATGTTATCCATGCTCTCTATAGTTGATGCTAATAATTGCTAATCAGCTCTGAACACAGAGTACCGGTAAGGCTGATGTGAACATCATTTATTTTGAAGGTTTTTGTCAAAGAAAAAAGGAGTTTGCACGCTGCAAGGCTCCTTTTTAAAATCAGTTTAAAGCACCATAAACATGAGGTTTCAAGCACCAAGGCTCAGATTTGTAAGTCCGAGTTTTCTTTGATTTACATTCGCCTACTTTCGGCTCAGCATCTGCATCCAGTGATTTTGGATTTGCATGCAGTTGTTTATGACTTGGCCGTTTTTTGGTCCTAGACCAAAACAATAAAATCAAACTTGTGCTGCTAACAAAAAAAAGTCCACCAAAGTCATTAGGATTCATCTACTCGTAACCATGAATGTTAATGCAATGCAATATTGTGCAAATCCAACCTGTAGATGTTTCACTGAATAAGTAAAAACTTTGTCCTCATAATGACATTAGAGAAGAAAAAAAAAATCAGGGGATTAACATAGTCATTAGAACTCATCATCTGCTCAACATAAATATCTGTAGAAAATTTCATGGCAATCCATAAAATAAAACAGACGGTCGACATTTCCATCCCTTGCACATGCCAGCATAGCTAAAGATTAAAAAGACCCATGGCACCAAACATCCAACAGATGTGGCTGTAAATCTATGTTAGTGACAAAAGGACTACAAGGCAGCAAGTGATGAGATTATTCCTCAAAAGTGAGTGTTGCCTCACTATGAGTGTGAGATCTGTCAGGCACAGTCATAGCCTGGGCTATGTGTTTTTCCAGGCGGGGGTGTCATCAGAGCCCACCATGCCTGTCTTGGCTGTTGAGTGGCATTCGTAACCAGGAAACACATACACATACACACACACACACACACACACACACACACACAGTGGTGAGTCAACACACAGCATGGTTCAGGTGTGTTTTTCGGGGTCTGGAGTTCAGCCCTTTGGTCTGACTATTAGGAGACACTGAAGTCATCACACTCAGTGTTTCCATTGTCGGATTCTGATGCTGCGTTGCTGGAGAGATGCAGAGCTTGTGTAAGCGGTTCCTCACATACTCTGGATGAGCTCATTAGTCACAGCTGCTGATCTGTGCGCAGCTGAAAAGCAGCAACGTTTGAAATGGCATCACCTGCTTCAAATCTGAAGAGAATAATGGTGCAATAATATTAATAATAAAATACAATATGGGCCATTAAATCTGTAATTTTCACATGACAAAATGAAAAACATGCCCTCCTCTTACTGTCAAAAATGTTTGTTGAACTTGCCAGAATATTTCTAGGATATAAAACGTTAGCCTGCTCTCAGTCTAGTTTGCAGTTTGATTGTGTGCATATGTGGTTATTTAGTGATTCAGTGCCAGGATGTCTAAACCATGCATCAGCACTTCCCCTCCTGTCCATGAACGAGGGGTTTTCCCCCAAATGCTGTGAGCGAATAAACCAAATCAACAGGCTTTAAAAAGGGAACATAATATCCAATGCGGCAACTACAGCAAGGACTGCGGGCACCAATGATGCCTGTCTGCGTTGTTTATACCTAAAACAGCTGCTCCGTCGAGTGCACCGCATGTTATTCAAGACAAAGCTGGATTACTCGGCGCTTTCACTAATATCACAATACCACTTGTCTGCATATGGTAATTGACTGCATCTACACTCCATCTGCTCTCATGTGAGTAGGACTTTGTCCTCAAACAAAATCCCTGACAGAGCTTGGGAAGGTAAACTGATCTCATTCTCTGAATAATAAAACATTATAAGACAACAACCACAGCGAAACAAGAGCTCCTTGTCCAACTCTCACTCTGTAAATCAAATTATTGTGTTCACCAGTTCACTACGTATAAAATTACCCTCACCCTACACTTCTGACTGTCATACACCATCATGCCCAAGAACCCATCACCTTAACTGGTGGCGTACGAATCAGCCATTATGTTATAAATAGGCCCTTTAACAGGCAAGAAGCCATAAACCAAAACAGTGAAGGGTCTCAGCTTCAACCCTTAATTAGTCCAAAAAGCTCCCATTCACCTCTCTTTTCCTTGTTATCTTAGGTTTCACCTGTGGATGCAGGGGATAGTGGTGTCCTTGTTTGATTCTTATCACGGTCCTCACCTCAAAAGTTTCCCCCTGGGAACTTCCCTCCTCCCCCT
Organism: Naso annulatus; assembly: GCA_029783625.1. Lineage (NCBI taxonomy): Eukaryota > Metazoa > Chordata > Actinopteri > Acanthuriformes > Acanthuridae > Naso > Naso annulatus. Next base: position 1,993,155 of record JAPZDX010000019.1, on the reverse strand, counting down.
CTAAAGGGTCCAAAGACACACTCAGACTGACTCATTAAGTGTCAAGGAAAATTAAGACAAGCCAGAGTTGTCTGAGAGGGCAAAGCTCCACTAAAGTTTCACCGGAAACTCTCTGTCATCATCTTATCTTCTTTGGAGTCTTGCTGAAAGATAACCAAGCTCATCCAGATGTTCAACCCTGAAAGGAGTTGAAGTGATGCTTTCCCTGACGTTAACCTAGGGTCATTTTTTTGGTGTGGTGTTTTATTTTTAGCCCAGAGTGAGTTACCAAGCTGATCCATGATCTGTGCTGACAAATACAGCCCCTGCAAAACGCTTTGAGTTATACTGTTTTTCAGCCATCCTGTAACAAATGAGGTTGAAAAAGTGAAGGGTGCAACTCAAAACACATGTTTCAGCAGCTTTTTCCTTTTTCAGTCTTTGGCAACAGGTCCCGCAATTAGGGAGGCTAACCACATCCTTATTTACTCTGTTCTGATACATTTTTTTAAAATGTGAATTTTAGTTTCCAATATGGCCTTTCGGTGTTTTGTGTGCTGATTAGAAATGCATGGTGAGATGTTCTTAGCCCAG
>JAPZDX010000019.1:1902907-1918486 GCA_029783625.1 Naso annulatus | reverse complement strand
CGTAGCTAGATTACATAGTGAGGTAGTGTGGGATTATGCTTATTTTGTTGTTGGAGGTCCTACAGACACGTTCAAACCATCACCGCAAGGAATTTTATTCACTAACGACACAGAGATACCACGTGGTACCAAAGCTGTTGTACTATTGGCTCATAAGCCAATTACCGTCTTTGACAGAGGTAAACAAATAACCATTTTGGACCCAGCAATTTTTAAAAAATAATTAATTCACAATTACAATCATTTTTTTGGGTGGAAGCACTTACTTACTTTTCTTCAGCATCTTTCTAAAAACTCTGTGGATGTATTACTTTTAAAAAATGATTTGTCCACATAGAAATGTCACCAATATAGCAACGTAAAATATCTGAGTGATTCAGACAGAAATGTTCACAAATGAGGAAATGTGTCAAAGGTTTGTTCATGTTACATTTTATAACGTTTCAGACCTCTCTCCTCACTCACTGACTGCTGTTACCATGGAAGTTAGCAGCAGGCAACTAAATGAAACCCACCCTTACTGTGAATAAAATAACAGATTTCTCTTAGTTTGAACAGTGTTGGAAACATTTGGTATGGTGTAAGTACAAAGCTCAAGGAAGTATATAGCTATAGATATTGTTGTTTTTAGACATTTTAATGTGACAATGTCACATTTTGTAAGTTTAAGGGACACTAAGACAGAGAAGGAATTCTGTACGAAAATGTTGTAACTTTGGAGGATAAAAACATGACTTGAACAGAACAAGACTGTGGATCTTATTTTCCATCACTTACACAGGATCTCGTCATGGCCAGTATGAACAAGAGGAATGATAACTGCGAGCACAAAATATCGCAATGCACTTATGTGTACCGGACTGTGTGCTGTCTTTTTGGCTTCACCCTAATGAAACAACAGCACCACCTCCATCACTGAAAATAACTTGGTTGTAAGTCAACCATCTCTGACCTTTGTTGTTTTTCTATGTGAAAGCTTGCTGACAGTACCTATGCATTGGTATTTCCCATTGATGTATTGCAGGTCGAAGCCTTCGTGGCACTTGCAGATGTAGCTACCAAAGGTGTTGATACATTTCCTGAACCTGGGACACACTGCTATTCCTGCAGCACACTCATCCACATCTGTAAAGACAAAAAAAAATTAGGTTATTCCACAGAGGAAAGTATGAGGAAAGTATTACATTTAAAACATTATGTATTCAGCATTTTCCATTGATAGCTGCTTTTTAGAGTTGATCGCATACAGTATGAATTCTAAATAGCACAATTCAATTTTTAAAAAAAACTCAAGGCGAAAAAGGCAACTTAATCCAGTAAAAAACAAACATTTCCATTGATACCTGCAGACAGCACTCCTTCCACGGTTAGTATTCATGTATGAATGAAGCACATTATGTATTCTGTTCAGTGAGCAGAACGCAATGCACACTACCTTGTTTCATTATTCAAAGGACCGTTTCTAAGTGTCTCTGTTGATCACCTTTATGGGCATGTGGCCATTAATATTTAGACACAGAGAGGCTCAAAGCGTTTGCCTTAATATCATTAATTTATTTGCTGCATAATGCAGCTGAGGCACCGTGGTGCTACAGGGACCTTAAAAAGAGACACCTGGACCACCTGGGAAAACCATCAAGTGAATTAAGTAGGCAGAGGTGTCTCATCCTTTAACAACAACTGCTAAGGTTCTCATCAGCAAGGCACTTAATCCCAAACTGCTCCAGTGAAGCTGCTTTAATAGGCAACTGTTGAATTATTCAGCTTTTGACAGGGCAGTGGTGAATTATTATGATTTACATAAAACACACATGCACAAATGAAAGCAGCCTTTGTGTCTTCACACAACATACAATATTGCAAAAAAATATGTTTTTTATGATTCTTTACATCTGGCTTTAAAGACAGCTCTGTGGGACATCTTTACGCATCAGGTTTAAATGTGTAAGTATTGACAACCTGTTGTTTTAATGCTTTAAACAGTTAGCTCAGTTAGCCGTGATGCTAGTGGTCCTTTTTGCTGCCTCTGCTTGGACTGGAGCTCAGAGCACCAGGAAAGAGTAAGAGCTTACAACCTTGTACTGCCAGGAGGAGGAGGAGTTTCATGTCAGGGTGGGGAGCGTGGTGCTGGTAAGGGCACCAGAACTAAGACTCAGAGCTAAACCCAACAGGAAAACGATTTCCGTGTTGTTGGGCTGTGGACAGTCTGGATGCTACAGTAACTTATTATCGTGTCTGGAGGCAGGAAGTGTTAGTACGTGACAGGATGGGACAGGGCAAGCAAAACATTAAAAGTATTATTTCTTTCCACTGCTGATTGTTTAAAAAAATTGTGAATTTGCTGAATTAAAAATATCACCATTCTAAAACAATAATCACAGTTTTATAAGGATCCACCAAATTTTAACTTACCAATCTTTTATTCAACAATTTGTCTGACACGTTAAGCAATTTCCATGAGAGGGAGCACTGAAATATAGAGCAGTCTCACCATGAACTTCTGCAACGTTGCCACAGCATCAGAAAAGTTTGTCATTGATCTGGGATTGTATGGCAGTTTTGTCACAGTCACAGTGCAAAAACTCATCAAGAGATGCTTGCAGTGGATCTCCTCAAGGGATTTCTGGAGTAATCCATTTTTAGTACACACATAAGAGGAGCACAGTTCAATTAAATAGTTGTCAGTAATTGAAGAAAAAATGTGACATTAATTAACATTGTTTTAATATGCATTATTAATTGAACAAAAAAAAGAAGTCATAAGTAAGAATTGAAGAATCTTTGCCAAATTCCTTATGAGGACGTGGCCTCCCCATGAGTAGATATGAGATGACTGCAGCACAAAGATGGAGGGGGGCACACTGAAGGTTTTATTGGAATGACGGTGCTTAATCAAATTGGTCATAAAAGACAATGCATTATCTGAGGCAATGTATTTAATTCAGGATGGCTGGATGTTTGAGGGGATGATACACCATTTCTTTGTATTGTTTATTTGTATTTGTCAGGGGTGCAAACATCTTAAACTAATCTGGCAGTGATTTTACTTGCAATCTTTTTCTTTGCACATTTATGGCACTATTTTCTTCACACTAAGGGCAGAATTTCTTCCTGCTTGGTTTGATTTTTTTTGCTGGGACTATTTCATAACAAATAGTAATTTAAATGCATGTTTATTTCCCATGTCATTTTTCTAGTGCTATGTCATAATAGAGCAGATAATATTATATTGACTGTACCTGCCAGTCTGAGCCAGCTTGAGTCTGCAGCAAAACAGGGAACACAGATTTAAATTTGTCTACTATACATGCTTCAATAGAACAGAGCAAATATGCATAGGCTGGGAATGAAATGTGACTGTATGTTTACATTTTGCTGTACGAGCAAGCAGCTGTTTGATGAAGAGATCTTATTCTCGACACTGAGTGGAGTCTTTTCTTACTCCTCGGGTAGATCTGTAAAGCCTTCTTAAACATAAATTCTAGAGGTTTGACAATATGAGCCAAAAACTCTTTTTAAATATGATTAGAAATTTGCCATAAATGTCTCCATAAAACAGAAGCTTCCACCGGGATCCGGAAACATTCCTGTTGTAACACCTGTGGCAGCAAATTTTCCTTCCTCTCCTCCATCATTTTTCATGATCGATGTCTGTCCCATTTTAGAAATCCACCCCCCCAATTAGCCAGTCTGCAGTTAAGTGGGACTGTAAGACAGCGTGGAACAGTCCAGTTTGGTACAGCCTGCATTTAAACCTGACACAGGTTAACTGCCTCAGCTGGCCTCCTCATCTGTTTTTTACCCATCTAAGAAGAGATGAAAGAAGGAGAGGAGGACAGGAGGAGGGTAGGGGGCGGGTCTCAGCTGAACAGTTTCTGCTATAAAAGCTGGAGGAAGTAAGTGGAAATAAAGTTTTGGTTGACAAAGACTGTGAAATTGCTTGGGCCCTTGATCAAAGTGAAAAAAAAAAGAAAAAAAAGACATATCGGTAGATATTCTGGATGAATTTCAACTTCTCTTTCTGAGAGGGTTGTGTGAGATCCCAAATTGCATTTCGCTGCCAAGTGTCTTTCTTGCACTGCCAAATGACTCACATTTGATTATCACTCAGCAAATTTAGAGGCTGAGAAGAACACATAAAAAAATAAGTATAACAATCTTGTTTGTGCTTTACACAAGTTGCTCATGGAAGGAAATGGTAACATAAGGCTCAGCTGTCAAGCCTGTGGCCATAGTGTATATATAAAGACTGGCACGTACCCACACAGGTTCTTCCATCCGGAGCCAGCTGCAGCCCCGGCGAGGGACACTGACATCGGACCTCTCCTTTCAGCACCTCACAGCCGTACTGGCAGTTGGCCATGCCACAAGTGCGAGCATCTTATGGACACAAAGGAAACACACACACATATTAACAAGGGAGAGAAAAGTTTATAGTGCTCTAACTCCCACTTTGTTTTCTCCTCACATCCACACTTTATCCTTATCCTCCAGCCAGTGTGTAAGAGCCTCTCGCCTGCCTTTGCTGATATTAGCTGAGTTGACCCTGAGGTGCAGACAACTGAACAGCACATATTCTGCCATTATTGGATTCCTGTGCTGCGCAGTCGCTCTGTGCTCACACCTTAGCCCACGCAATCCTCCCTCACCCACCACCACCCTATCCTACAACCACAGCCTCATAATCCATCTCCACCCAGTTAAAGTGTGCAGCACCTCTGTTTTTGAGCCATGCTGGGGCACATTAAAGACGGTCCAAAATAATAATATGGAACGGACTTTGTTCAGCCAGTCTCAATAACTCTAGACCCTAAAAAGGAAATTAAAAGTGAGGCTCACACTGCCGCCGCTACTTGAGCTGCCGCAAGCACCCTGGAGTGCAGTTTGATGACTGAGGCAGGCCAGGCTGATTAAATGCTACAGTGATCTATTGATCAAAGCAGCAGCAGGGGAGAGAAGAGAGAAAAGCGGCAAGGTGTTTAACACTATCGTGCAATCATCACACCACAATACCTCCAACAGTTTGAGATTGCGTCAAGTGTTGAGGAGCAATTCAGACTTTAAAAGGGGGAAAATTAATTTTTTTCTGATAATAAAAGAACTAATTAAAATGAGGGACTGGGAGTCATGCCATCCTTGACTGGAAACATAAGCAGAAAATAGTTATCAGATGGGAGACAGAAATTACAGGGAGACATGCACAGACATCAACTCCTTTTCTGTGGAATACCTTAGGGCAACCAGTAGGAACCATTCAATCACTTGAGGGTCTAAAGTTTATGTTTCTTTCACATTTTTCATTTAAGCCCTCCTTAGGTTCTTCGCAGGGGCTCCTCAGACTGTGGAGGTGCTTTAATGAATGAACACGGGGCTTTAATCAAAACAGTCTATCAGCGGATTGTGAGGCTGTTGTCAGGGGCACTCACACGAGTGGGAAATGTGCTTTACAATAGAGAGCACATGTCATCTGCACTGCTTTGCACAGGGAGTCAGAGAAGTACATTAAGTGGAGAAAGGTTTCACAGGAGCGAACCCCAGATACAAAGCAAAAGGAAGATTATAGGAGAAATCACAAGGGGGAGAAAATAGAATGAGAACGAAAATATCCACATTTCAGACAGCAATACGCAGTGTGCAATCATAGAGACGTGAGTGTGTGGGTGTGTGTGTTTGCGAGAGACAGACTCACTTCCACAGGTCCCGTCAGGCATCAGCATGTAGCCGTTGAGGCAGTAGCACTTGTAACTCCCATATGTGTTCATGCACCTGTGTTTACAAGGCCTCGGCTTCAGCCCACACTCATTCAGGTCTGCAGACAGAGAGAGGTGGCATAAGTGGACTGGAAGACAGAGAGACAGAGTGAGACCCCTCCTTCCAAGAGTTGAAATTAGTCCGAGGGCAAAGGTGAAGAGGTCAGTCATGTCAAACCTCCCTCATCCATTTACGTGTCTGTCTGTCTGCATGTGTTTATGTGTGTGTTTTCAAAGGGGTGGGGATGTCTTTAAGGAAGTGTAGTGTTGCCGTGTCCTAACAAGTCTGCAACTTCCCTCTTTGATGGCTCACCAGGAAGCCAATGTCAGCTGTCAACCCACCCATTACCTGCAAGTGCTAAAAGATGCTATTAAACCCTCTGACTCACCATGAGCTCATGTGGTGTGAGCTGCTCCATCCAGTGTTCTTTGATAGTTACATTTAATTCCAGTGTTTCTATGCAAGCATAAAATTAGAGAAACTTCACCCACAGCGCAGGAAAATCTTTCATGATGCTGTCAGACTTTGGAGCAGGGCAGAAAGAAAAATGCCCTGAGCTCAACATCTGTCAAATCCATCCCACCACCTATTATTTGTAACTGCTTATCCTTTGCCGAATTTCAGGGAGCTGGAGCCGGTCCCAGCGGACATCGGAAAACAGTCTGGACAGGTCAGTGGTTCATAACAGGGCTAACACAAAAGGCCAAACACACACTCACACCTACAAGAAATTTACAGTGCTGCCCCATCTGTCTAATGCTTTGCAAATTCAAGTCAGAATACATTTCTCACAGCAGACACTTTGACTCAGGTGTAACAAAAAACATTATTAATGTCAGCAGTGAGTTCCTTCTGACTTACTGACGCACCTAGACAGCACAGAGACACCATTAATGACATTAGTTACACCTGTGAACTTCCTGCTATGAGAAGTCAACATGTCCTCAATGTGAAGGGTTTAGAGTGTCTTAATGGAATAAATAAATCCATGTTTATTTCTTCTTATTGTAGATTCAAAGGAAATCTTTTTTTTTTAAAAGAAATGTACCTGAAGTGACATTAATACTGTAGCAAACCAACCAAGAATTAAAAAGCTCTATATTCCTTTCTAATGGCTGTGACATTTCACAGCAGCAAATGTACATGCATAACTAAGAACATTAATTAGGTCTTTATTCCACTGAGGCATTTCAGTTACAGAGCTCTGATATGACTCACCTACACCTGAGTCTAGAATGGAGACACCATTAATGTTATTAGTTACATCTGAAGCTAAACTTTCTGCTAATAAAAGTGGAAGGGCCCTATCTTATGCCCGGCGCAAAGCTGGCATGCTGGTGACACAGGCATCATTGCCATCTTACGTGCGGTGCAGACTTAATTTTTGCCATGTTCTCAAAATAGCAAATGCAGCTGCACCGTGTCTGAAAGTGAAGGGAGAATGAAGGCATGTCTCGCCATATTTGCTATTTTGTACCCAGTGCAATGAAGTTAAAATGCGCTTCTGCTTAGACCAGAAAAAAAACAGGTCTAAACGCAAACACTGCCTGGCATGCCTGCACAAGACATGGCGCACTTAGTTGAGGTGTGCACACACGTCTGCGCAGTGACACACACACTGTTTGTTTCTGTTTGCTCCCCACACAGGAGTGAAGATAATTTAGGTGTCCTTTGAACATATTTTCGATCATGAATATGATGAACACTTAATGGAATTTTACCTAATTTTGGCTGGACGTAAGCACAGCTCAAGGAACGCATCTGTCTCTGCGTGAGTGAGTGACTGAGTGAGTGACCAAATTTCACGATCAGTCCGAGAGTCATAGCTGTGTCCTGATTGGTTGTTGCCCTTTTACAATAAATCTGTGTTAACAATCATTGCGTTGTCAGTGGGCGTTTTGCCTACTGTGAAGTCAAGTGAGTGTGGATCAGTCTCTCTAAGTGAGACAACCGAAAGCCAAAAAATTCCCCACAAGTTGTTAAATAATCACATAGATGTTGTTTTATTGTGTTACTTGGCCTTCTGACCTGCCATGCATCGTGGTAAGACACAAATGCAAGTTTTTTATTTGAAAGCAGGACACATTATCACTGTGAGTTGACAGCGAGACAGATCATGAAGTGATGAAGTGATAGCGGATATCCGCTATGCGCCAGGAGCACAGGGGGCGGGGCTGAGCTGCTCCCCCTGGCAAAGGTGGATTAGGACACTCCTTGAATAAAATTAAAACCTTTGCGATTTGCTCCACAAATGAGCATAAGATAGGGCTGAATGCTTAAAGTGGCTGAAATAAACGGTAGATGCTGCTGAATACTTACCTTAATGGATGAAAACGAATCAATAAGAACTTGATATTTGGATATGTTGTAACAATAAATGCCAAGAGGCCACAAGTCATCATAACTTTTGTAAGTCCAAATGTTCAATACTGGTCAAGTGGGCTTGAATTAAAGACGTGTTTTGATTTATCTTGCTGTAGAAAAAAAAAAAAATAAAAATGAGGAAACATAATCAAAAAGAGTTGGATCGCTTTGCACTTTTTCACAGCTTACACACAGGTGTAATAATAACATTAAGTAATAGTTTCTGGTTTCTTTTAGGTGTACAGGGTCCAGAGGGATGTTGTTGTACAGTCTAACCCTTGTGGGAGTTCAGGTTGGGGCAGAAATCATTTTACAGTCACGTTTTCTCTTTATTGTCCAATTACAGTTTCCACCCTGCTGGCCGTCCGGTTTGTTTAGGACATCCATAACCCCTCCAACTCCCTAGCATCCTTCAGCATCACCATTAGGTATAGTCAAACATCGTGTATCAGAGGCTCAGCTGGGGGGTTGAGAGCTCAGGGAAGTTGTAATAAATGGTTCAAACTCATCGCAAGTGTCCCAAATTAAATATTAGATCTGTGCTTTTCCTATTACAGCAAGTCAAAATCCGTCAAAGTCAAAATGTGATGTGAAAAGACCACCAGCATTCTGGACACACATGATTCTTAATACAATATTGATTATGCTGCCATCAATTGTGGTGGAGAGAAACTAATTACTCTCATCACTGTAACTGAGTCTTTGTTGTGTTCTTGTTCTGTTTGAGTACACTTACATTATTGAAGTAGATTCTTGATTCCCCCTGGAGTCATTCTTTGAGAAAGAAAAGGATTATACAGTAGCCAGGAGTCATGTTGTTCTGACACAGAGGAAGGATTTTCATTCCAGTTTGCTTTAAATCTCCTTTTCCTCTTACTGCAACGCTCAAGATTAAATTTTCTTGTGAAGAAAATAGTGTCACTATTGCAGAGTGTCACAGAATTGACAAAGGACTGGATGGTGAGGTGTGATCGTGCTGAACTGGTAATGGTTACCAGATCACTCTTTTCATGGCCCTGATTCCAACTCACAACTATTTTCAAAAAAACTTCTCTCTAATAAGTTTCAAAATGTATTCAAATTTTGCTTTTATTTGGCAAAAGAAACAGTTTTTCTACCATTCTCAAAAAAAAAAGTGGGCGCAATAAGCTGAGGCTTCAGCCTACACCTTTTCGGTCTTGTTTTGTTTCTTGTTAATTTTTTGTTTTCAATGCTGGAGAAGCACTGACTTGATGTTTATTTATTGTCTGACTGCCAATGTATTTGAGTTTTGCAGGCTGGAGGATGACTGAAATAAACTAAACTAAACTAAACTAAGTCCACTGTAATAATTAATCAAGACGCAACAAATGATAGATCTTAGACGAAATCACACTGTGGCGGTGTCACTTATAATTCCCTCAGTGTGAAAGTTGCCATATTTTTGAGCTTTCTGGAGGTCTGAAATGTTCTTTAAAGGTCCACTAAAACAAAAGTCAAAGTGGGATTTGGTTTCACATATTGATGTGTTTCTGCTGGCAAAAACCAGCAGGAACTTGTCATGGATATTGATTGATGTTCACAGTAGCCAACAGGGCTGAATGTGCAGTACACCCGCCTGCCACCCCCGCAAACCGTAGCAGCTAATGATGAAAGCCTCACCTCTGTTGTGGAGGACTTCTCGCCACTACCTTCACCTATGTGTGGATTTTACAAACGATCCAGATAGGGATGAAATGGAGGAAAAAAACAACCATGACAATGTTTTGGGAGTCAGGCCGGATTTATTTGTACCTATTGCCGAAGCTGGCAGTGCTGCTGGTGAAGGAGAGATGCAGGTTTATCCCCATAATCAGGGGTCAGAAACCTCCTCTATCAAAAGAGCCATTTTTGCCCACCCCATCCCCAAAAACATCTGCCTGGAGTCACAAAACATATTTAGACCTTACAATGGAGATAATGCAGCCTTTTTAAATCTACAAGTGTTGCTCTGTTCTGCTTTCCGCAGCATGTCTGAAATCGCTCCCTGTCACTCATCTGCAGCAAGATACTTTTAAGCAAATGCAGTGCTTGCTCTGGAAATGTTTTTAACTTTTTTTGTTGTTTGTTGTTGTTGTTTGCTAATTTCTCACCACGCCTCCAGCATACCAGTAAACCAGCGAGGTTGGTGCTAAAAGTAAACAAATGTCCATGCACTTTAAAAATTCTCCGTTTTCATCTGAGACTTTTCTTTTTTTTTTTATTGGCATCCATGATCAGCCGAGCCAGCAAGACTCATAACTAGCCACCAGTAGGACTGGAAAGGCGCTATTTTGTGCAGTGCCATAGACACAGGAAATTATGTACATTCAAACTAAAGAAATACTAAAATTATTATTGATAATAATAATAATAATAATAAGAAGAAGAATTTGATGCATAGGCTGTACATTTTTTAACAGTAGGAGAATGTAAAACCCCTTTACAACAATGGTAAATGACAATTACAATGTAAGAAAAGTTTTGCTTTTCTTCTTGCTTATTTGGCAAAGCTACAAGGAACCACTGGAGAGGCACAGGTTCCCTACCCTCCCCGTGATGAAGTTGATGCATCCCAATAGTAGGCTTGTATCTATGTTATCCACTCAAGCATTTTCATTGGATGACAAATTTAGAAACACCTCAGAGTGCAGGCTGTCATCAAAAAATTTCAAATGTTTTCCGAAAGAAAACGACCTGATTTGATTTTTTTAAGCATTTATTTTAAATAAACATTAGATAGGCCTACATTAACTATTCACACATGGACATAGGATAAAAACTAAGAAATTTTATTTTTATTTTTCATTTCATGGGGTCTTTAAGGTTTAGATTATGACTGTCCGAAGGATTTTAAGGCCACTCTTTGCTTTGATTTAGTACCTTTTGTGCATAAAGGTCCAAGGCAAGTAGTTATTTTTCATAAGTATTTAGTTTGTGTTTACAGATTTACAGCCACTGATAAAAAGAACAGGTATTAATGGGATTGAATATTTCATATTTCTCAGTTGATTTTTGTTTTTTTGGGGGGGGGGTTTTTGCCCCTCACCTGCATGTGGGGTCTGAATGTGGGGTCTCGTGAGAGAGCCATGGTCCAAAAGGGGAAAATACAACTTGAACCTGACCTACAATCCATCACACAGGAATAATGACAAGCTAAACTATGAACATCGCCTCCTGTTTCTAGGATACAGTAGAAGCATCACAAATAGATCTCATCTCCACTGTACACCACAGGAGGGGTCACTTTCAACTCGGCTCTGTGGTGCCTTGTTTAGCTTCATGGACATGTACGGCGCATTCTTTGAGTGCCACATACCTCATACATTCAACAGACACTGTAGATTAATGTGGATGAATGACGGAGCAGATGCCCACTTTGTATATCCACAAACTTCTATTAATGGTAGCTTCTGGCCTGCTAAAGCCGTGTTGGCTTAGAGAATAGACGTGACTGACCTTCTGTCTGTTAATTCCTACCTTGTGCCATCAGGCCTTCACTCAAGTTCAATACCTATAAATTCTATAGGGTTCAGTTTGTGAATGCATTTGCATGAGGGCCTTTCTGATGAAATGTTTATGGTGTTACTTTGAGAGTCAGGATAACAAGGAGCAGCCATTTAGATGACAGGCTATTTACTCCACTAAACATGGATGTGTGTCAAGATGTCAAGCTGAATGCTATTTGATAAGAAGCCTTTAATATTCTGATCTAAACTTATCAGTAGATATAAAAATGATTGGATGAAAACAGAGGGCCAAATGTGCAAGGCCACACGCAAACATGGGATCTGTATGTTTGCCTCTTTAATCTAAACCAACAAGTAAAACTATTTTCTGTCTGCATTTGTGCTTCCAGAAAGAGGCTTTTCGAGCAGGCAGAGACACAGTTGCAATGTCATGCCAAAATGAATACTGAAATTGCACTGCACACACATAGCTTGTCTCAATGCCCGTTGCAAATGGCACTGTGACTGTGTTTGCGCTATATTGTTGGAGTGCCCCACAAAGAGGCCACTGTTTGATTGCCTTCTTGAAATCTTTGTAATTTGACTTTCTTTCTGGCCTAATATTAATGCTTCTTAAGTCTTAATAACAAAAAAATTAAGTCAAAATGTTTTGTCTTGTCCTCATCAGACAGAGGGTTTTGCTCTGATCATTTTCACAGTCAAAATCCAAACCCTGTTTGTTCCTCACACACGATGATTGTGTGAGGAACAAACACAACACTCACACCTGCAAAAACTCACACACATATCTTCCCTTTAACTTTTTTTAAATTAGAAGTGTTGACCCTGTTTTCCTCCCTGGTTTTCACACTTAGAAACTGGCATTCTCATTACTGTGATTCCAAAAAAAAACACAGCAACACTGTCCATTGTCGTGGCAGAGAAACAGGTCTCCACTTGCCCGTTGCACTGAAAAAGAAAAACAGCTTAAAAATGTAAATGAGGGATTATTGAAATGGTCACATTCTCAGACTGAGGCAGCTCTCTGAGCATCAGCGCATGCCAGACACAAGACGCAGCCAGGGCCTCCTCTATGTAGAGAAAGACAGACAAGACGTAGAAAGGACACAAAAGACGAGACTGAGAGATCACACAGAGGGATGGAAAACCTGAGACATAACAGACAGACATGACCACTGACTGACAGTTCGACAAGGCCCCAGGACTGCAGAAACCTGGGTGATAGCAGAGGTGAAGAGCCCCTCTGGGGTGTTCACTGTACGGTAGATGAACTGTTAAAACACATCTGAAGTGATGCGAAGTGGACTGATTTATTGGGTCAGCTCCACTGAGGTATGCTATGCTACATTCCCGACACGCCTCCATCACTGACAGAGAGATTAGCAGAGGCTCTTACTTGGGGATAAGCTTGTCTCTAAAGAAGATAACACTTGGTTAGAACTTTAAGCTGCGTGGGTGCTGAGACCATGTCGATGATGGTTTAAAAGAGAAGGAGTAGCTTTTTGTATCAGGTGCTTCAAAAACTGGAGAGGTAGATGAGCACGAAAACCAGGAGGGTAGAGTAATAGGGAAAAATCTTGATGGCTCTTTGGTACTGAAGACTGAGTTTTAGGGCTGAGAGTGAAAGAAAGAGAGGCAAACGTAGAGTGGGAAAGATTGTGACATGCTTGGCATTCATCATGGCATTTCTACTGAAAAGCTGCACTTGGGTGGTGTCTCTTCTGCCAAGGCGAGACAGGAAGCCATAAGAAGATAGTTGAGAGTGACATTCACTCCTCCTCAGTCTGCACAGGGCAACACCATGCATGTTGCTGAGACGGGAAAGGAGAGATGCTTCCCAGAGGGAGGCTGATTGACAAATCTCACCCTCCATCACTATTCTTGCCGGCTGATGGTCCACAGGAAGAAAGATAGGAAGGTGACTGGCCCACACTGGTGGGGTTAAATAGTCCAGCTCTTCTTCTTTGGACAAAAGAAAGTGGGTTAGAGGGCAGTTGGGGGAGGGGGAAGGGGTTTGATTGAAGGTAAAGTGGTAAAAAGTGGAGTCAGAGTGAGGTGGACAGAAGGAGGGACAGAGAGAGAGGGAGATGTAGTGAGAATAAAAAAACATCACTGGATTAGAACACCTCTGACTGCACCACATTCCTGGAAAGTAAAGAGGAACATTATGCAGCAAAGAGGATTACACTTGAGAATTGGACATGAGCTGAATATAAAAAAAAAATAATAAAAAAAAAAATCTAGGGCACATGGCAGAGACAGTGAAAGTGTTTTGAGTCCCTTCCCCTCCTGCCCTCCTCTCTCTTCTGCATTCCTTTTTTTGTCGTGAGGGTGAAATAGGATCTGAGAGAATTACAGTATCTCACGGATTCAGAGGATCCTTTCTCAATTTGTCACTGGTGGTTCAAAGGTAGACAGGAGTTACCATGTAAAGAGGCAAATCGGCGCTTGACTACAAACACTTCAGCCTCTAGAATTGCAGTCCCTCCCCACTCTGTCTTTCCATCTATCCATCCAGCAACCTCCCCCTCGGCGGTAAGCTAACAATGCCTATTGTTAAGTGACAGGAAGGTGATACAGGTACCTCTGACTGTTTTGCACACTTCAAATCACTCAAGAGTTTCCTTGTTGAAGGATGTGGTAACTTCAACTGAGAAGCTTGACTAGATTAGATTTATTTTACAATGTTAAAATATACATGCATAAGGGTTGATAGAGAATTATACAACCATACACACGCAATAAAATTATCGAGGAAATTAAAACGCAATAAAGTCATGGACTTATTTCCATTGTGGTCTTCATTGTGCTACAATGATAAGCAAGAGCAAGACTGACAGTTACTCACTTGCAGGCAAACTGCATCCTTTCCACCTCAGGATAGAAACTCTTGTCAAAGGTCTTATCTGCAAATAGGCACCTGAGATGGATTTTGGTTTAAGACGTTTTCGTGGCTAGGAAGAGTAATTCTTGCTTTGGAAGCACTGTCTAATAAGAGTTGGTCTTTCTTTCAAAACAAATATGTGTAGGTACAGCAGTTCAAAGCATAAACATTACAATTGTGTCCATTTGAACTCTTTCTTGAATCTCAATCATATAACCTTAGAATTAGCTCACCGTCAAGCAGAGGTGGAACTTTAAATGCAGACAGACAGCAGAGCAGAGAGTAGAGGAGGAACATATTGGCTTAAATGTATTTTAGACCTAAAACATCTTTAACAACAATACAAGAAATAACACATTTAATAAGTAAATCTTTAAAATCCAAGAAAGAAACACAATGCAACGCTAATGCAATAGTTTTTGCAAACATTAAAGGTAGAGTCAGCAGCATTCGTTTGTTGCCGTTTGTAAACACAACATTCAAACTGGGCTCCTCCTCCTGGTTCAGTGCACCAGAGGTATCATAACTTAGCGTGTACTACATGTACTGCTATACCGCTCACCTAACGTTACACAGTAAGCTACATTGGGGCATTATATTTGTTTAATGGAGAAGTCGATAATTTAGCAAGCCAACAAGCTAACCGCCAGTGTTTAGCACCTACCTGTCCATCACAAAGCAGCCCAATCCTGCATCGCTCTTCCCAGCCTCTCTTTCAGTGCTCCAAAACGGCAGAAAGCCTGACCGAGACTCACTCTTGCTCTGGCACAAGTTTTATCCGCTTGCTCACTAGGGCTGTATTTCCTTTTCTTTATGGTATGTCCACATTCGTAACTTTCTCCGGTCTGGACAGCGTCCAGTAGCTGTGCTCCACTGCTCTCAACCTCACCTGCGTGCTGTCATTGGCTGGAGGAAACGCACCAGTTCACAGCGGTCACGCCATCTGTGCTTCTGAGAAGCGCGGTAGCGCTATCGTTACTTAAAAATTGATTGTGCGTCTACATCGCTCCTTACTGTAACTCATCCTAAGCAGAATCTGAGTCAGCCAAAACATCAAAATACAGGCAGAGGGCGGTGTGTCTCCATACACAGTCACCAACACACATATACAGA
>JAPZDX010000019.1:1827405-1840052 GCA_029783625.1 Naso annulatus | reverse complement strand
AAAATTTTCACAATATGGAAAGCTTCAATTGTTGACAAGTTGTCAGGGAAAAAAAGTTGTCTTTTGCTGCAGCAGTTGCTGCAACTTTTCAATGTTTTTGCTAAAGACTGTGATGACAAGAAAAGTGAGCGGTAATGAAGACAAACGTAAGAGGGAAAAAAATTCTCACTGTGCATCCTTCAACAGCTTTGTTATGTCTGTCAAAACATGATCAGACATAGCTGTAGGCGAGTGGTCTGCATAATTATGGAACTCCCATGGTCCCTCTAACAGGTCACAGCAAATACCTCATTTGTCTGCTCTGTTTCGCTTTTAAATGAGCAAACAACCAAACTGAGACACCAATAATGCTCTTCCAAATACATCCAGTAAACTGACTTTCCTGTTACACAAGTACAGAGCACCAGGTCAACCCACGCTCAACACTTTTACTTCAACCATTAGGATGAAAATCTGAATTTAGGCTGAAGTGGTTTGTCGGTAAGTTGAATATCTGAATGACTGATTTTAAATCCCCTGAGGCTGCAAAGATTTACTTGGTGTGAATCTAAAAACAGAGAAAGATATTTAGTTCATTTTTCATTTTTTTGTTGGTCATAACAGCTGTTTATCTTTCTGTATGGAAAACTGTGATGCACAAAAATGTAGAAATTTATCAATAATAATCACGAGGTGACCCTAAATGCTAACCAATCTAAGCTGAATATATTTCATTTTTCAAGATCTTGTAAACTGTAAAATTTCCCTGAAAGACACTGAGATTAAAGTTTGGAAAATTTTCAAAATGAACATTTTAATTGGGCAGGAGACAGCTCTGAGTAACAAGTAGTACACTTCTTTGGTTTTTCAAACTGACTTTTGAATCTTCTGTTCTCTGTCTGAATATCAAAATGGACATCAAAGCACAATAGTGCAATTGTTCTCACAATTATTTCTCTGTCTCGATATCATAGCAAATGAAGCAAAGCTAAATGATTTTAAAAGCTTAGATAAAGGTCTGCAAGACAGAATGAACAATAGAGAGGCTCTCTATCTCTTCCATCTGTCATGGCGACACACTTCTTTTTTCTCATCAAATAGTTGGTTTTAATGAATGTTGACTATTATTTATTGAATTTACATCTTAGCACTTCTTTTTTATTTTTTAGAATAGGGACAGTGCACATTAATGAATTTTTCATGTGAATATGCCAGATTATAGTCAAAGGCTAGTTTATCATCTGTTGTCCCTAGGCAAGATGATGTTACAAAGTAAACAAATTACACAAGTACAAAAACATCACAACAATAAAAATATCTAACAAATTAAGCATTTGCAGCATACACAATCCATTTGACAAATGGCTTACAAAAGACAGATAAAATGTGCAATGCAGTGAGACAATCCAGAGATTGGGGAGTTCCACAGTTTAGAGTGCTGTAGGTTCCAAATGTTAAAGTACTTGAATTATTGCACAGAAGTTTGAAAAGTGCTGGAGTAGAGTGCACACTTCCTTGTTGTATGTTTCAATATTGCACAAGCTCTTGCACACACCTAGGTGTTTTTATGTACGCAGTAGCATGGAGAGTTGCATACATACATGTAAGCATATATGCGCTATTGTACTAAAAGATGGTCACAAAAACAGATGTGGCCAGGGACAAATCTGTTTTTGTCCCTGGCTGTTTTTTTGGTTGTTTGTTTTTCCTTTGCCTCCTCCTTTCTTCTTTCAATACCAAAATACCAAGAGTCGACAAAAGCCAATCTCATTTGCAACTACTTATTTAAAAGACTTGATTAGAAGGAGCTGAATTACAAAGCCTCATGCTGAGTGTTTAAGTACTGCCTTGTCATAACAATGGTTTTTGTATCCGTCTTCATAGATCTACGGTTTCGTTTGTCATTGACTAATGCAGACTACCTCTACCTGCTGGTCTGAAGAGTTGTCTCCTATACTGGCGCAGAACGTGCGTGCTACTTGACTGTTGGCTGTATTACAGTATTTACTGTGTGTATAAGTGCAACTTTTTGGCAAAACACAGGTAACATAGTGCAAGGCAACAGTCTAGTATTGTGGCCTGTAATTCTTTGATACCAGTTTTGTGTGCCAGGAGCATTAAGATTTAACCACAACACAAGGGCAAACAGTACTTCCCTCACTTCACCCTGTCCTTGAATATACCACTTGGACCCGCAAAAAGTCACATGCCATCCTCTTCCCCGCTTACCAATTGGGAAAAAGGTGGAAGAACTCATTCCCATTTTCAGCTAAGGACGAAGAATGCAGAAGAATCTCTGTTCATTTGTTTTCTGTCAAACATCAACGGCAGATACACTGATGTGTTCCAGATTACTATATTGGCAAGTTTAATTGCCTGTGCTAAACAACATAAGATTTACAAGATATACTATATATCTTCACATGTGGTTTTTGTGTAAGATGTTAGTTCAATGCACATTATAACGTTAGCCACTTTGCTCCGTTTTAGCAACACCATAGTAACAAGAACAGTCACATAATGTTCACTCTTGTCTTGCCTCTTTTTAACATTACATCGCTCCTCGGCCACGGACTTCAGTTACTTTCTGCAATTTTTTTTTTTTTTTTGCTTGTGAAGGTGATAGAGGGTGTGCAATAATACCGCATACCGCGCTATTGAGCCACCCTGAGTCAACGCAGTTGGGTTTTCTTCACTGTGACAAAACTGTGTTCCTTTTACCTTAAGCCTAGCATACACTGTACGGGGTTTTGAAATGTTGTCGTAACTCCAGCTCATACTGTACGAGTCAGTCGTGTGATGCCAAAGGTCACGAGTGAGGTCCTCACACTGTACGGTCTAATCAGTCAGCCACGACCAAAGTCTTCACACTGTGCGTGAAAAAAACGGTCCGTTGGTCCCCCTGGACCATCCTGGCTCTGGACAACCATCAATAAAGATTCATTTGAAAGCTCACAGGCAGGTTTATTTACTAGCAACAATACTAACAAAGGCAGAAGTGTGCTGCCTTGATAATCTGTGCTATCCTGTGTGCCAAAACCTCTAAAAAAAGATGTGCCGGCATGTACGGACTCACATATGGCTTGGAATACATGGACAGTAATGTTATGGCTCGTTCATTTTACAAAGAGACTTGGAGGTAGGTTAGCTACTTTTACTGTTTTTAACTTGATAGCTAACATTATCTATGCTGTGATTACTGTAGCGCTGTTTTATTTTTTCCTTGTGTGCCTGTTGCCATGGCATTCAGACGCTCTGTTTGCCACTTAGGAGAGGCACAGTGAGAACAAAAGGCTATGATAATGGCAAATTGGCTTGTGGCTCTGTTTCAACTGTGTGAGAGCCTAGTGACAGCCGACCAAAATTTCTGACATGTCAGAAATCCATCCGATCATCAGATCATGTGTCGGGAGCAGCATATCAGCCCCCGCTCCCCCCTGTACACTGCAGGATAAATGAAGTTGGCCCGACTTCAACATGAGTCGTGCATCTCAAAAACAGGCCGAGATCGTACAGTGTATGCTAGGCATTACGTGTCGCCTAAACTCCAACAAAAACTACACATTTAAGATCTGTTTACTCTGCATTGGTGTTCACAGGGTTGGTGGCGCCTGCATTCCAGGCATATAGACTGCACAGCACTAAATTTTGGCTACGAAAACAGTGTGTGCATCCAAACCCTCATGGACTCCAGCCACAACAACGATATGGAGTCTCATTTGGGCTTTAGAGAAAAATGTGAAGAAAGACAGCACATTTTGGGTCACTTTGGTCATTAGAAATTTCTAATGGAAGCTTGTCGTTATTATCTGTCATTTAAAAAATTAGCTGTTCGTTAAAAGAAGTAGTGGTTAGTGCATACTTGAACACTGATGCAGCATAGATCTTTCAAACTGCACTTAAACTCGCAGGTATGCAATGTTGTGGAGGTTGCTGGGCAACATATGAACCAATCAAGTTACATATATTTTAAACATCGCCAAAAGATCTTTTACATGAGTGAAATGCAAAAACCAGTTGTGGTAAATTATGGACACAGAATTATGTTGTTGCATGACATCACTGTATGTATAAGATTTTTATGCACAGCAGAATAAACATCTCCATCACTAGACAACACGTGGCAAATTTTTTTCCATAAAAATACTTAAAAAAAAAAAACAGTATAAACGGGATACATCTATTCAAAAAATAGGCTAAACAAAATGTTTGCAGCTGTTCTTCCTGTTATGTTTGCAGAAAACCTTTTCTTACCATTGCTCTTTCAAACAAAGTAGTTTGTTTTCATTCAGTGCACACTCTGCCCCTTCATGACTTGCACTCTGTACTCTGCCAGAGCTGTCAAAATCAGGGAGTAAGTGGCACAACTCTGCATCTGTGGGAGGCTGTGTCAATGTCTTTTGGCCTGCTCCTTTTGTTAAGTGTTCCAGACAATATGCCTTTTAGTGTGAGCCTTGCAGTGCTAACAAAAGGTTAAAAAAGGGCTGGCTTGACTCCAGTCAAGGTCCAGCCTTTATTTTTCTTACAGACATGTTGAGTTGCCAAAGCCAAAGAAACTTTCTCACTAACAAGAGAGGTATAAACCTACCTACTACTCTTAAAATTAGTGTTAACTTTTTTTAATTGTCACCGGAGTGGTGCGGGGAAAGCAAGTCCTAACAACATCTCTTGGCCTGATTTTAGTGTTATTGGCAATACACATTTTATTTTAGGGATAAAAAGCATAAACCTTGTCTTAACATACATCTACTTCCTTGTTACATCTGCAAATATCTTGGCAGTGTATTGGATTTCACATTTAGGGAAATAGGACGAGAATCAAGAGAATGCAAATTGGCCACAAACACTACATGTGCCCTTTGGATAATTAGAACAGGATTTAGATTAATCGTAATTCTGTCATAAGCCTTGTTCTCACTACAAAAAACTCATAAAAGCTTTGTTGCTCTCCAATTCTGCCAGCCCCCGCAAAAAACTCTTTCTGTAACCACTTCTCACAAAATATAAACCAATATCACTCAATTCATGTGGTATGAAAATTTGACAAGAGGATATGTCTGTGCCAGTAACTCTGGTGACATGAATCACTGTCCACATATTAACAACCACATAACAACCACCTGCAAGTGTTTATCTAACAGCTATTGTAGTTAGGAGGTTGTAAAAAGATGGAGCTACAGCATCCCCCACCACCTGTTGTTAGATTCTGTGCAGATGCAGAAACAGACAAAACACACAATAACTCACTCACACATAAATGACAAGTCACCCCTATGACAGTGTAAGTCAACACCATGCAGGTGTAAAAAAAAATTTTTTTTAAAAAGTTCTTTTTAGCCTTGAGCCAATGCCGACGGAATGCGGAATATCAGTGAGACCATTTCTTGTACTGAAAGGGAAGGACAAATACAGACGTGAATCACACAGTGGTGGGAATGGCAAAATACTTTGATTCTGTTGTCTGGAATTTGTCTCAAGTAAAAAACCTTGTCTTAATGTCAAAGCAATGCTATTGGCCTGATGTTGGTGGTAGCTGAAAATGTAACAAGGACACAGGCAATAAAAAAATAAAGAGATATAAACTATGGAAAAACAGAATCATAGGAAAAACAAAGCTTAAAACCAGATAAAAAAGACATGAAAAAGAAAGCAAGCAGCACAGAAAAAAAAAAACTCAGACCTGTACTGTGAAGTATTTCCTACCATCAACAACAATCTGTGAGCACATATAAAATAACATGCCAAGCCACAAATTGTGCAAATGAAAGTAACAACTTTCCAAAGGAAATAACCTGTCTCTGCTTTAAATTTTTTTGCCAATTGCCAATTTGGGCAACTGCACTGGTTCATGACTGTGGTGGAACATTTTATTCATAAAATCAGAACGTATATTTTATTTATTTTTCACTGCAACCTCTGCTCCGCACGTGTGACTTATCTGCAGCCCTTCACCTCCATACATCTCTCCACTGACTTCTGTTTTATTAACACAACTTCCAAATCTCACTTCGCAATGTCTAATGTGTCCGAATGGCAGTCTTTACTACGTTTTTGCTAGGATTATTCCCGTACCAATACCAGTATTAATGAGGAATTGTATTTTGATAATTTGCTTTATTTTTCAGTTTAGTTTGTGAATTTAAGGGTCTAGTGGTGTGAGAAGTTTGCCTCATTTATTCATCTATTGTAACAGACTCTATTACTTGAATTTTGCACAGAAATCTAAGAAAAATTACATTTTAAAAAAACCTTGAAAAAATTTAAATAGAAATACACTTTAAAAATTGTCTTTTTTTCAGTTTACATACTGTGTAATGAGAGACAATGATTAGTGTGCAGTTTGTTTTCAGTCAAAGCTTATGCATTTTAATAGGGTCATTACACCAAGTCGCTGCATGAAATTTTTTTTTTCAAAAGAACCACACAGCAGTGATATTGTCAGTGAACATCATGTCTTGTTTCTGTTCAAAAAAAACAAAACAAAAAAAAAACCCAACCGTGAAGAAATCAGAAATTTGTAAAATGCTAGTAAGATGTAAAATTCAAAGGTAACTGAACCATCTATGACTGTTAAAACATAGAACTTATGAAATGTCCTTTTAAAACAATAAAATGTCTATATAATAATATGTTGCAGGAAAATTCCAGCTCACCAGGTGTGATTACAAAGGTTTATATTTTTTGTTTCTGTTTTTGTTTTTTGTCTTAATGCACGGATGTTATAAATCTCTTGAAGAAACGAGCAGGAAACTGTTTTCCAACCAAAACATGTTTGTCACATCTCTAAGAAGGCAAAAGTCAAAAGATGTCAACAGCTAAAAGATATTAGAAAAGGTATTACATTCAGTCTGTTGGAGCTTTCAAATGTCATCTCCACATGGCAAACACACAAAGCTGTGTTAAACTAGGCTACACTATGTTCCAAAGGAAAAGCCTGGCGAAAAAAAGATTTAGCTTTAGACTTTGCTCAGAGCTGAAAACACTGATCAGTAATTAATTATGAGTCGAGTGAGAAGGAAAAAGAAAAACTGTGATTCAGAACCCATTCGAAAGCTGGTGGAGGGTTAGACAAATTGTCTCCTTGCTCCATACCCACACTGCAATGCCTCAACAAAGATTGTTGAAAAAAAAAAAAAAAAAAAAATCTAAGGAGACAAATGAATATTCATCAAATGACATTTGCAAGTAGCTCATCATGGAGGCAGCCAGTGGCTCTGCATTTAAATGGGCACAACTCAAACATCTCTGCAAATCGTGAATCTCTGTGTCTCCCCTCCAGGGAGTCGAGATGTGTTTGAACTTGAATTGTAGATATAAAGTGCCAATTATCCCTCTAATTGGGAGTAACAAAGCTGGATGGCTGTTGTGCTTGGTCCCATGTTTGCTGCGTATCTTTAAATCTCCAATTTAAAGGCTCTAATGAGTTCAATTAATTGAGAATGAAAGGAGTGATTTGGGAGTCACAGCATGCTGACTGCAGCAGTAAGCCCAAGGGAACGAGGTGTTAACCAACTGTCTGCACACGGCTCGCACAGATATCCCCACTAACGTTCAGTAACACAATCACATCACATCTACGTGTTTGTATTAACACATGCTCTCCAAACAAACCCTCTCTGATCTCTAGTTTTGATAACAGGCAATTTAACTTTAATCACACATGCTCTGACAGCTCTACGTGCAAAACTCATCAACAGTCAACTCTTCTTGACAGCTATCAAAAATCCTCACTCACATACACATGCAACTTTTAGCGAGCGATGTCACTCTAGGGATGGCAATATTGGCCTGTCAGTCAGTTGGTCCACCACTTTGGTCCAGACAGAAATATTTCAAGTACTCCAGAAACTGAAATGAAGTTTTGCTTACTGTCCTCATACGATAAAGCCAACTAATTTTGACGTTCACGTGACTTTTTCAATGGCACCGGCAGGTCAAAGTCAAAGAGTCAAAGAAATGTAGAAATCTGCAAACTTGTTTAAGGAAACATGTGAAAGAGTTTCAAGTTTCATCTGGTACATTTGCTCTTGCTATTTCTTTTATCATCTCTTGCAACTCTAACAGTGTTAGACAGCAGAATGCAGTCTTGTGCTCAGGCTTATGTCAGCAAGGACTGGTGTAAGTAGAATTTATTGTAAAATACATATTACAAACTGTCTAAGTCAATAATCAGCCATCTAATCTTTCATCTAGATCACTCTTAACGTTTGCCTGACAGAAGCCTGAGGAAGGTAAACACATTTCGACAGGTACACAGACTGTTTAAATATTCCCCTTTGCCTCAAATTTGCCCTTGTCACTTGTTTAGAACTCACAATACAAACTAAAATTGCAGCCTTTGTGAACCAATCAAGTGGCAGTTTACATCCATGTTGTGAAGACTCTGGATGAAGTTAATAAAAATATTTGAAGTGTATTTCTGGCAAATGAAAGTTGGCAAAATGAAAGTTATCACTACACTGACATGTTTGATTGACTGTCTCTACAGAGGAGTACAGAGGACTGACAGAGATCATCACATGGCACAACATCCACCTACAGCAGGGCCTGACATTAAGTAACTGGTATGTTTTACTTGCTCAATAGCAAAACTGACTTGCCCAAAATGAAGTAATTAAAACCAACAGGTATTTGTTCATTATAATCTATTGTTATTAAGTACAATGATTTATCCAATAAAGGCTAAAATGAGAAGAAAAGCCAAAAAACCTTTTAAACTAAACCAACAAATGTCTTATGAAATCATTGAAATGAGAAATGTAGGTTATTGATGTGTTCTTATTTGGTCTGCTAAATCTTTCAATACCATTGCGTTACACCCTCCTAACTGACAGTGTTGCTGTAGAGCAGAAGTTTTAACCTTGAACACTGCGAGCGCCACCCTTCGTTTTGAGAGGAATTTCAGGTTCGGGCAGACCAAAAACCCCTTGGTACTGAAAACTCCGAAGTATTAAATAAAAGGAATGGTCCAATGCAATGGATAACAACCTTGGCAACCCAGCAAGTACTGTTTTTGTTTATTTGTTTTTTTGTTTGTGTTTGTTTTTTGTGTGATTACTACATGTAGGGAAGAATAACAGCCTTTAGAAGGAGTCAAATACTGCTTTTTGTGGTATGGACCTAAGACTCAACTATGCATAGCAATAATCACAATACCCCTTTTGTCCCCAGCCTTCTCTTGTTGAAAACTCATGACAACGCAGGCAGCTGAGCTGTAAAAAGCTCAACTTCCATTATATAAGAGGAAGTTTATGTCATATTAAGGTTATTTTCACATTTGTTTTTCACTTGCCCTAACGGGAAACTACATGTCACATATTACTTGCCTGAACATGGAGTTTTTTTGCCCCTGGCAAGCAGGCAAGCATTAATGTTGAGCCCTGCCTTAAGGTCAGTGTCTGTAAAACCAAAGAGCTTGTGGTGGACCACAAGGCTGTAAACGCAGGAGTTGTTGCAAAGAAGCTTCAAATTCTTTGCTCAAATCAGCACAGTTTCAAGGCGGGATCCTGAGACTATTGTCACTAATTCAGTATCCAACCAAATATTTAATATGATCACAACTGTGGTTGTATATTAATGGCCAGAAAAGTGTTTTTGCAGAACATTACGATGTCACAGTAAAGATAACCATTGACCTTTAGGATATAAAATGTCTTTACTTCATTTTTAGACATTTGTGTGAAATTTTATAATAATCATCCTATGCCTTGCATCCGCTATGCATTTGCGGAAAAACACAGAGGGAGAAGGGGAGAAACAGCAAACATAATTTCTCGACTAAGATGATGTAGTAATATGCAGGCCAACAGTTAAAACAGATCTGTGACCAAGCTTGCTGTTTGTCTCTCAGCAGAGCTCTATGAAGCCTGACAGCTGGACAGGAAAAACAGTTAGACTCCAGTTTAGTTGGACTAAACTGTAGCACCAGCACCAGAGTAAGAGAGGGAAAATGTATCTGTGATCAGACTGAATTACACCAACATATTTCAACTACATTTCTAGTTTTTCCTGCAGCTGAATGTATAATGACTTCTAAGTGCTTGATTTACATACTTTACTGTCTGGTATTTCAAAAAAGAAAAATAATAACATATTTTATACTGAAGTACAGATGCTTCCATGCCAGTAAGGACAAGAGGATGGATTTATTATAGTGAACGACTATAGAGGTTAACCTTGGATTCACAGTGATAAAACAGAATCTATAAACAGCCATGCTGGTTACACAGCCAACACAGCACCAGCCTAACCTTCTAACCATCTAACCTTCACCTTCCTTTAGGGCAACAAGTACCTTTGTGACCCAGGTTGGGAGGCTCCCCGCCTTATGTTGGAGGTTTTTCCAAGATCCAGTGATCTCACACACACACATGCACACGCACACACACACACACACACACACACACACAAACAAACACACACAAAAACTTTAAATCCAGCAAACAATTTTAATAAATAGTACTTATCTACTGGCTTGTTTGGTTCTGTTTTAAATCTCCACTGATATTTTTTTCACTGACATATTCTCACCTCATGTGGTTGTTATGGTCGATGTGTTAGCAAAGAGTTGCACATTTACACATTCAACAGCCATATGTTGGAATATCTTCTTTAAAGCTGTTCTTGGTAGGGGTGTTTCAAAATATCGTGACACGAGAACTAAACGTCAATATTTCTCATCGAGGTGAAAAGCTGTCTTGTGATACCAGGACAAAACTCATACAAGCACTGATCTGCAGTCTTTCGTCTTTTTCAGTGCTTTGTTTGAACGAGTGAGGGCACTTCTTTAGTGAAGAGATTAGGTCAGACGTCGGACCTGAATTTAGCACAGAAATGCCCCCGCCAATTTTAAATTATTTGTGTGGCAGCGATGTGGTTCCTGGTGGAGAAAAGAAACCGCAACAGAGTGACAGTGAGACACAGACAAAGTCACCTTCAGACCACCACAGCTCTCTTCTCAAATTAACCACACCTGTGAAGAAAACACTGAAAGGCCAAACAATGCTGACAAATGGCTTTGCACTCCAACTTCCACAATCAAGTGCAAGAGCCACAGCAGTAAGAAGGACATTCGTGTTTTCACTGCAGCTGATATGAGGCCATTTAGTTTGTCTTGGTGGAAAATCTTGGATTTCAGTGACTCCTCCACACATTACCTTAAGATAAATGTGTTCAGTCTCCATTTTCACTTTTAATAGAATAGTATGCTATTCTGATAATAACTTATTTGCATTAAAAAATATAACAGACAAAGAAAAACGTCTTTTGTTCATGCTGTTTTCTATTTTAATGTTGTTTTTTAACTGTGAAAATGAGTTCAGTTAGAGGATCACACACAGCTTCAATTAGAAGTTAGAATGTCAAATAATTCATGCACATTATAAAACGGACTTGCATTGTTTTGCATTTTGTGACTGACTTTCAAATAGAAGACAATTTTTCCAGTCATAAAAATAGTATAATAATATCATCTCCCCTGTTATCGTGAACCCGATATCCTGTATCTTCTCGTCACGTGAGATGAGATGTATTGTCACACCCCTAGTTCTTGGCAATCAGCGCCTTTTCGCCTCCACTAACTCCTGAGGGAAATATCTGGCTCTTAAGCTGCTAAATGCTCAAATATATGCACCAGCTGGACAGCTCTACAAAGAGAAGAGGATAGAGAACTGCACCTCACATTATTATTTGATCCATGCTTAATACATGAAAATCTAGTGAAGCTGCTATAAATCAGTGCAGGACAGCAGTTCTCAACTTGGGGATTATGGTCTATGACTGTCATATGATGAAGAGTGGAACTCCTGTGTGAATTCAGAAAAATACACTTAATACAAAGCTTGGTATCTTGCATCAGATCTAGGGATCTGACCTTTTGTTGAAGCAGCCTAAAACTACTATGAATAAATACTTAAAAAAATAATTAATTCTATGAATACAATACATCAGAATAACACAAAATACTGTGAGCTGTTAGGTCGCACTGTAATGAAAGACAAATAATGCAGGGTGTCATCCTCTTAATGAAACAATTCTCAACAGATATAGCCTGTGTTCAAAGAAGTACTCAAATTAAATAAAAAATGTCACCATCTGTTATATATTCCCCAGAGAAGTCAAAGCCAAGGATACATGCTTATGTTAAATATAAATAAATTAAAAAAAAAACGTATGAAAACTATTCATTTAAAAGAATAATTTCTTATTTCCTTTGGTATTTTTGTCATACAGTGATGACTGCTTGGTATGCAATCAGCGTATGTTGATGTTGTCTAAAGTTTCTCTTTAATCATGTGACGAGACAATGTATACGGTTGGTAGTTTAGGTGCAAAATCTCTAAAGACAGACAAGGTAAAGGTGCTCTACGTGAATTACACTTTGTTAAAATAAGTGTCAGATAGCTCAACAATATGACAGCCATCACTGATGATAGAGTTTGGTCAGTAATGTGGGTCTCAAAGTCTCTCCATTCGGCAGTAAACTGAAAATATATTTCTGGAATCCTCTCTCCTGATCGGACGAGAGTGGGAGTGGGATAACAGAAAATGTCTTTTCTGTGTACGGCAGAGCGGAGGACTCGCGTTACTGACGAAACACTCAATATAAGTGATATATGACTGAGTGTAGAGCTTTTTAACACTTATTAAAAAAAATATATTTTATTAAT
>JAPZDX010000019.1:1785842-1803243 GCA_029783625.1 Naso annulatus | reverse complement strand
CTCACACACACAAACACACACACTTACCTCCAGTGTGAACCAGCCAGCGACTGCTGCTGCCTAATGGGTCCGTGTCCTCGAGCAGGGCCACCAGTTCTCCCTCTAGCAGGCTGAGGTCCTGCTCCTGGCAGCCATTGCACTTCCTCTTCAGCTGGTACAGACGGTTCAGTGGGTGTTCTGCCAGCAGCCAAGCACGCTGTTCCTCAGTTTGATGCTGCACCTCTGGCACCTGGAGAATAGCACATGGCAAAGGAGCATTGGTGTAATAATTTGAAGTGGGTCTGGGGTGTGGGCACATGCATGGATGTTGTTGGTTAACAATGCAGGGGGGGTGAAAGGTACAAAGCTCTTGAAGTTGGGATTTTCAAATAGATCTGCTTACATGTTCAAGCAGTAACACTCTTCTTTATGTACAGATGTGCCTGCACGTGTGTATGCCTACAAACATGCATAGAATACACGTCTCTGCATTGATACCCGGTGTAGCTTTGGGTTGCCAGATGCCCCTGTTAACCACAGCCTGGAGCTGCTCTCTGTGTCTGCCTCTGATAAGACTCAGAGGTCTATGAAGGGCTTTTGGCCTTGAGTCAATGAGAAGTTTGTAGGCTCTTACACAACTGACTAGGGATCTAAACAACACGGATCGCAGACTATAATGTGCACTTTGGTAAATGCCTTCATGCATTTATGGAGCATTTTTCTAGCTTTACTGACCACTCAAAGTGCTTTACAACACAAGCCAGCTGTCACTCATTCCCACACAAATTATGCACTGGTGGTCAGAAGCAACCATGAAAAGTGAAATATGCTCATCAGGAGTGGTAACCATTCACACACATACACACACACACACCAATTTTGGGCTCAGTATCTTGCTCAAAGACACTTGCATGC
This sequence comes from Naso annulatus, assembly GCA_029783625.1. NCBI lineage: Eukaryota > Metazoa > Chordata > Actinopteri > Acanthuriformes > Acanthuridae > Naso > Naso annulatus. The sequence continues at coordinate 1,802,349 of JAPZDX010000019.1, read as the reverse complement.
AGACAGAAGGAGTTGAGGATTAAACCACTGGTCTCCTAATAAGTGGACAAACCGCTCTACCCCCTCAGCCACAGCCTCCTTATTTTAGTTTCTAGATGTGTAATATACATAAATAATGTATTATGGAATGTTTCCACTTTCTTACCGCAGTTTTCTTATCCCGCTGCCTCTCAAAGCTGACCTTTCTCTCCATTAACTTCTGTGCATTATCTTTGACAAATGTCAGGTTATTCAGCTCATCCATGATGCTGTTCTGCACCTCAGCAATGTTTGACAATGGCGCCTTTAAAGGACAGACATGACACATTTTAGTTTCACTATACAATAGACGAAATATAGAATTTGTTATGTGAATTATGCGTGTGATCCTCACTGGTAGCTGCTGTATGGATGGTGAATAAAGTAATATTTTATCCATCAGCCCTTTGAGCAGGGCCATGAGGCACACCACACAGTTGGTCAGGATTGTGTAGGCAGCCATGTTGAACCTCTGCAAATCCTCAACAAGCAAGGCATTGAGAGCTTCGTAGTCCCTCCTGGCTGGACCAGACGGGTCTTCTGACACCAGTGAAGGAGAGGAAGCAGTGGTGGATGACGAGGACGAGGATGAAAAAGAAGAGGAGCGCTCCAGGCGGCTGCAGTAATCCAGCAATTTGTCGTAACGCTTCTGGATGAGCTTCTGTGGGGCTGTGAACATGCCTTGCAAGGAGGAGAGGGGGGCGAGGACCAAGCGCTCCATACTGTCTTTCTAGAGGAAGAAAGTGGAGAGGTGGCAGAAGATGAATAGAGACATTAGGTATTGTTCTACTGAGGTATTCTCTTTTATGAATTCTGTGCATGTAAAAAAAAGGACTTATGTGTGTTTAAGGTTAGGTCTTTTGTTGAAGATTTTTTAAATATTGTATGATCTATTAAATGTCCTGCTTTTAGTATGCAGCAGAGTCTCTAATTTGAAACAAATTTTCTCTCTAGGGGAAGCAGTAAAGCACACCTTATCCTTGAATACAAAACAAAAACAGAGCTGCTACAACCGCATTTGCAAGCAGAAAATGAGAGTTAGTGAAATCTTACAGACCTTAGTATACATTACGTATAAGCAGGGCCGACCCAAGTGGGTACCTATGCAAAATTTCATTTCTGAAAAGACTGCATGAGTTTCAGCGGAGCACAGCCGTATAGTTGTCAGACCCCGATTACAGTTGGCAAAAGCTATGCTCTGATTGGCCTGTTTGCGTTTGAGGGCAGCACTTAGTGAAGGGTCAATTCTGCTACAAGAGTTGTCTGAGGCTGATTTTCACTTTAATACACAAAATGATACAGTACAAAGTGGCATACTGAACCTGGTGTAGGTCTTTTGCATGACAACATATCATTAACATATTAATATAATTACTATATCATCAAACAAAAAATTAAAAGATGAATGAAGATCAGAAGCTCTCTGGGGGGCTCTGCTGATCACGGGGCCCTATGCAAGCGCTTAGCTCAGACTATCAGCAGTAAAAGAACTATTGTTTTAGGGAAAATGCTCTGGAAAACATCTATCAGTCGCAGAGGTTACATTTTGATTATAGCAGCACAATGAAATCCTTTCCATTTCTGTTGCTTACATTCTTTGAGTACATTTGCCTTCGTGTTGACACTTATTTTGTAAAGCTCATTATAGATTTAAATTTGAGGCTGCGTTAAACTGCTGCAGTGAAGAGCTGCTACACAGACAACCTTATTTAAGCAGTTATCTGAGGGTGTGCATCTGTGTAATCTGCAGAGAGAGAAGGTGGGAAAGGGAGCTGGAAGAGTTACTGAATGATCTAGCAGGATGGTTAGAGGCATAGAAGGAGAGGATTAATATAAAGGTCAGAAACCAGGTAGCTTCGGGCATTGTGGCAGATGACTTTCAGTTCACATGAGAGCAAATAGAAGATCATGAACTGAAGGAAAGGGAGAAGTTGAGGAAAGCCAAACTTACAAAGTGCTTATAAGGGTCATTTCCATTAATGTGTGAAAGGCCATTTTTGCCATTTTTGTTTGGCTGCTTGACGATGTTCTCCAGGTCCTGGACATTCTGAAAAGCTACAGAAACCATCTCCTGCAGGAAAGAAATTAAGAAAAACGTCACAGAAAAGTTAGCAGAATAATTTAAACCATCAAAGCACATATTGCGTTTTAGGAAACACTTTTATATACACACCTGAGTGTGCTGCAGGTAACACTGAACATTCTTGACCAGCTGCCTCACAGCCTTCTCCAGACTCCTAAACAGCTTCTCCTCTCTGTCAAATACTTCATCTCTCACCTACAGAAAGAGAAGTTCAAATATGTTGCTGAAAGAGTAACCAAATCAAAATTATACGTCCACGTTACTCAAATCTACCACTAACAACATAAAACAGCTATGTGTCTATGAGGGTTGATTTATGAATTCATTGCTTAATGCACTAAAATAGGGCCAATTCAGACCTAATCAAACGCTGCAGAGAAAACTCAAGTTCTCAGATTCAATTTAATGTGAGCAGTCCTGCAGTGAGGGCTGCTGGGGTTGTGATACTGTGTTACTGTACATGCATGTGCTGTTCAACTCTTAAAGTGTTTATGCAATAAATTTAAAGTCAATAACTTTTGTGATATTCCTGTTTTAGGCTGTTAAAAAATGAAAGTCAGCACCATCCGAGAAAATGGAAAAACATTGTACAGTCATCTAAATGCAGATTTCAACTTGTCCAGCACCTGATTTGGCACCCTCAGAGTTCTACTTCTTCCTCAAGATGAAGAAGGAGCTCAGTGGTTGTTATTTTGGCAAAACTGATGATGTCACCACTGCTGCTGCGAACCACTTTCTGGAGGTCTACGGTGCTGACTTCTAAAAAAAGGGGATCTGTATGCTTTATGACTGCTGAAGTGCGCAAATGTAGGAGAGGAACGTGTTGAAAACTAAATGTGCAAAGTTTTCTGAAACTGACTTCTTCTACCTCAGGCCTTGAACCTATCATTCACCCCTCATGTCAATAATGTACCTTTAGGCCAGAAAACCTCATCTCATTAAAACTGTGTCAAGTTATCAAGGCTCATAATTTTTTTTTTGCCATGTACCTCTTTGTTAATACAACTACAGGCTCATGTATTTTACCTGTGGCTCAACTCCAGTGAGGATCTTGAGATAACCAGCAAACCTGTCTCCTTTCTTCCGGATCGAGTGGATGTTAAATTTGTGTAGTTTCCCTCTCAGTGTGCCTTCATCCTCCAACCTCTTATACTTCATAACTGAGAATGAACAGAAACATAGAACCAATATTGAAAATGCATTTGCATAGGAGATCAATTACAATGAAGTTGCTTCGTGCTCAAACGTAGTAAAATTGAAAAATCAAAGTAATAATATGCAATAATATGAACAATAATATAGGTACACATCAGTGAAAAAAACACCCATGTACAGTATATAGTATGGCAGGAAATAAAATCTCACCTATATCCTTGCGTCTCTTGAACTCATTGATGTTAACGTTGATAATCTTGGCGGCAGTGAATGCCTCCTGCAGGGGCCGATAGTCAGGGTGGTCTTCAGGCGTGGCGTGCCACAGTTCCCCCAGCAGCAATGGGTATTTCATAATCCTCTGGACTGGTTTGATGAGGAGTGAACCCATGTCGAGCAAGTTAGGTTTCCCTCTGGGCAAATGAGAATGTTTACAGTAAACAATGTGCGTCATGACCAACAGAACAGAGATTTAGACAAAAAACAATGCAGGACAACAGAAACACCAAACTGCTAATTCAACGCAGTAGTCAAGATTACATATGACAGCATGTTTATTATGCAAATTTGCATATTTTAAATGAGTAGAAGAGGAGTGACTGATAGGTTTGTGGCCTATAAGGTAGAAGGAGATGAGTTATACAGCTCTGGTTACAAGAAGCTGCAGTTCAACTCTTTGAGTGATTATGCAAAAAGTTTGAAGTTTTTATTTTTTGTGGTGTTTCTGTTTCAGGTGCTGAAAATTGCATGTCTGAACAGTCTGAGGAAAATACAACTTCGACCTTTGTGCAGTCATCCAGGAATAGTGAGCTGAACTCATTCCACACCCAATCTATTCAGCTGATTTGGCCTCATCAGACTACTACCTCTTCCCAAAGATGAAGGGGGAGCTCAATGGTCATCATTTTGACAGTGATGAAGAAATTATTGCTGCTGTGGACAACTTTCTGGTGGTCCAAGACACTGACCTCCACAAAGAGTGGATCTGTTCACTCTATGACTGCTAGACTGAGTATATTAATGTGGAAATAGACCACTAAAAGAAAAATTTGCAAGATAAACATCCCTCTACTTTAGGCCATGAACTTATCAATCACTCTTTATAACATCAAGTTTTAATAGAAGTACTTACTCTTGGTCATAGATTTTCCTGTAATGACAAAGACATAGAAACACAGTCACCACCGAGAGTTTATGCAGGGAAGTTCTAAATGTATTTATAATAAAATATCAGGAGGAAGTGACTTACTTCAGAGCTAGTACACATGTGGTGAAATGTTGCTTTATTTCTTCCTCTTTCTCATAAGATTTGAGAGACATGTTGGCATCATCATGATGGTAACAGTAAATCTTATATACATCTTCTAAAGCTGCCTTCGCCTGGATGAATACTTCTCCTTCAGAAAAAAATGAGACACAAGATTTTTTTTTCTAATATTAACCACAGCGGTAAAAATCAACAAGTAATTAGATCAGGTGATCAGGGAAGAGTGAAAATGGCGCTACCTATGACAACTGCCTCCTGATCAGGGTCGGCCATGGCTTCATGTAGTCTGTGAAGGAGGGCTGCAGATACCTCACACACTGTCTCCATGTTGGTGAACAACCTGTCTACATCCACAACCTAACAGAGGATAAGGAGAGTTGGAGGTTAATGTTCAATATAAAGTCTGGTGAGACTTAGGTTACGGTCAGTGTTGTGCTTATTTTTTACCAAACTGGCAAATGACTTTGTTGAATATCAACTTTTCTCAGCCGGCATTTAGTTGAATATTAACATTGGACTTTTACAAAGGAAGATTCAACTTATTTTCAGTTTTCAGTTTTCACTTTAATAGTAACTGACTGTCTAATCCTTTAATTCAATACCACATTTAACCGGCAAGAGACCTCAATTGAGGGTCATGAAAGCATCTACCTGCAAATTTCTCAGAGGCTGGACCACCTCTCTGATGCACAGCTCCAGGTCTGTTAGGTAGTCCTTTTCAGTCTGCACAAGCTCCTGGATAACCTTCGCCCTGCGGCTCATCTTCCTCAAACGAACTTCCTCTGGGTCCAGTGCTGGTGAGAGGATTGTGGGTAGGTCGTGTGGTGTCATTTTCTCTGAAAAAATATGGCATTATGAAAACATTATGAGATAAAAATTAGTTTAGGAGTGATTTTCATGTGCTGTAGCAAACATATGAAAAGTCATGAAGGGTCATTATCTGTCTCCTATTCTGTGCCAGTAAATGTTTTATAGCCTGTAAATATGCAGGCAGAAAGCAGCATACGCACAGGACTGTGTATACACAATGTGCTGTCAAAACAATACAAGACTGTTTCAGCTGCACAGGCACAAGTGGTCTAAAAACACGTGCAACTCAGGTACTGGGGATGATCAAGTGTGATAAAACTTGGAATACTTACTAAAGAGAGAGCTAATAGCTCTTAACCTGCCTGCCGCATGCACATAAATGTATGGTGCTCTGTTTGTGTTCAACAGAAACATTTCGTTGAAGTTTTTATCCTCATATATTGGACAAAAATGATGAAACTCTAAAGCAATGTTATTATCCTGTTAATTATAGAAATGTAGATCTCCTGTTTAAGTACATTCAAAAACAAATTGGTCATCTACTTTGTAGAGTGGCGTTAAAAAAAAATGGAGAACAGTCTCTGTTGGTCATAGTTTGCAGGTGCATGAAGCAGCTTTCCATTACCAGAGTGTTATAAAAGCCAGCTGACAAATATGAAACTACATTACCAGACATAAAACATCGTAGGCCAGAAAGAGACAAAATCGGCATGTAATCAGCTTTTCAAACTTTCACAGCTCCTGGCTTAATGGGTCATACAGATAATTTCTTTCTTTCTGTCTTTCTTTCATTCTTTCTTTATTTCCTATTCTTCCTGGGGTCTGCCACATTCAAATACATATGTACAAGGACATAGAAAACTCGTGATGATGATGTGAGTGCACCCACATTTTGCTGTAAGTCTGCAATTTGCCGAAATTGTATGTTTTGCCGGCGTTATAAGCCATCTGTGGCATATTTTCTAAAATGCTGGTAAACACTCTGGCCCTGTGGGCTGTGCATGCTTGGAAAAACCTACATCTCTTCTAACATATCTGCTTGATGCCCCAGCAGCCATTTAGATCACCGTATTTCACGGTGATCTAATTATTTTGACTCAGGCGCCTAAAGGCTTCACTTAGCATGCCAGTCAGGCTCACCACCCTTTTTTTTTTATTGCTCTGCTGCCTAATCAGTCTGTGGCTGCTCTGTGCTTTGCATGGCAGGCAGGAGTGTCTGCTCAGGGAAGAGGGATGCTTCCTCGCTGCCTAATCGACGCTACACACCACTTCCTTCTCTGGGGGGAAGAGAGAGTGATGGAGAGAGAGAGAGGTAGAGGGAGGGAAACAGAAGGCTGCGAGGGCTCGTGTCAGGTTACGGAACTAATCGCGCCGCTGATGTAATGCTACGGCGTGCTCAGGCATTCCATCTGCTCAGACTGGGAGTGTATGTGCGCCTGTGTGCATGGAGGGGAGTGGCACACTATGATAAACACACACCTACATGTGCAAGGACACACACACACTGGCACTGATTCACACAGGAATATAGACACAGGCTGCGGCTTAATAATTTTCCACACATATGCATGAACATACGCACAAGCACAGAGGTAAACATGCACAAGATTTGACTGTAAGAAGTTCAACTTGTGGGAAAGAAAACTGCAAAAAACATTACACGTATTAACAATCTGGGTAATGATTGATCCAGTCACACCCTTTTTTTTTACACCTAATATTTGCACAGTATGTGCTCATATTGGTGTAATTTTTGGTTTTAACCAGATCTCATCTCTCTGTTTTAAGCAAAACAGACAAAAATGTGCAGCAATTTGCCCTGTTAAAGAGGTGGAGCAGGAGTATAGACACTCCTATTTTTTTTCCCTATATCTTGTCACCCGCAGCCACTGGGGTGACAAGTTCAAGATGCCGTGATTTCCACAGTGTTGCCGTTAGCAAAAGGAGCAGTAGTCAGTGGTTGTCTTTTGCTGAAGCAAACCGGAATGAGTCCGGTTTTTCTGAACAGTGGGAAGTTCTTTCTCATGAATGCGATCACTGTACAGACTGTGGTCATCCGTGCATGACTCCAGCAGAGATCTAATCACGTCCTGCCTGAAACACTGCTCACAATTATACCTCATATTTTTCCTTTTTTTTCTGAGATACAGGAATTAAAGAAACACTTGCAGAGGTGAATCATCACCTGTCAGAAAATTTCCACAAAAACTAAGCATGTCAAATGTCAACAAGGTAAAAAATAATGTGAAGGGATATTGTGTTTGATTGGAATTAGTTGTACTGATGTTCTTCCATTGTATCTCGATACAGACAATATTTTCACACCTTGTTTGTGTGATTTCCTTACAGTCAGTGCTTTATCCTCCACCCCACTTTTGTTTTCACTAGCTATGAATGACTGAAGACTGGAGCCCCTTCGACGAGGTATGGACGTTGTGCATTTATTCCAACACATGCATACAACTTGTCACACATGCGATCTACTAACATGGCATTTATACAGCAACGAGCATTATTTTGCCGCTAGTGCAAAGGAGAAGAATAGCAACTGAAAATGTTTGCAACTTGGGGAAACAACAAGGTCAGGAGGCCTCATACCCTACAGAGAGGACAAGGATGACTGCCATATAACAGGGGCGGTAAAGGATCGTTGCTGCCGTGTGAATGTTTAAAAAGTGTAGCCCTTACATAGATGTTAAAGTCCGTACAGATGCCAACACTGTTATAGTACATGTCACACTTGTCACACCTCTTTTGCTGATGAAATATTGACTAAAATATGAACCTAAATCACACCTATGGGACATTATGCTGGTGTTGTTTGCTTCAGTGTAAAAAAAAGGAAAGCTGGTATAACAAAGGGTCTTTCATCTTTCTAATCACTATATACTAAAAAAGGGCTAAAGTAACAGGTAAGATTAATAAAGAATCAAAGCTTTATTCTGAATTCAGCAAAAATGTTCAGTAAACTCAGTGTATGTCACTGGACTGAAGCGTGCAGTCATAAGCCTTTCCCTTCAGCAGTTATTAATTAACTTGTCAATGCCTGATAATACTTCAGGAGATGGATAAGGCATCTATTTAATTAGTCTAATGAAGCATAGGAATGAAATCTTGTTGATATATTTTTACCGTTTTACTAAGAGAATTTAAAAAAAAAAAACGTGAGCACCTGAAAAACTATTTTAAAGGAAATGTTATGTAAAAGAAGTATCACTTTCATGTATCAGCAGGTACACGAGTGTCTCTACATGTGAAATGAGACCCCAGGATCACTGAAGCCTCCACCCGTGAGAAAGAGACCAGGTGAGGTATCTTAAGAGGCAGATTCTACTTTTTTTTTTTTCTGAATTCAGCTCTTTTCACACGTTCCACTCCAATATGTTCTTTTCACGGTACAAAGTTATAACAAGAGAAATAACTGAAAATAATGTGAAAGTTTAAAGATTAAAAGATTCTTCCCTATTGACCTAAGGTTGTAAATGATAAAACGTATTCCAGCCTATGAAGACCCAGCAGCAAATCTCAAACTGTGCTGACTTATCTTTTTGCCGGCAGTATGTTTGGTGAGTTATGGTTGCCGGCACAGGAGTTCCCATGAAAGCGGATACAAGGCTTTTCACTGCTCAGCCCATTGAAAAGGATCCGACAGGCAGCCCCGAACAGAATACAAGGCACAGTGTATCATGTATCGCCATGAAGAAAAATGACACGAAAGACTTTGCCACAGCAAAATGCACAGTGGGATTTTCTCATTAAAAATACTGTTGATATATTTTGGAATTAGTATTATGAAATTGCAGAACACCTGAAAATGTAAAAGAACCATTCATTGTGTCTTGTTTGAAAATATCCACAGAATGTTAATGCCAAAAAGGTGAGATGCACACACACACACACACACACACACACACACACACACACAATGTGAATAACAGTTCAGCCCTCAAACAACATAAATTTACATTAAAATTACTGTACTGCGTAGGTGATTTATATGGAATATTTGTCCCTTTGTAAGTTTTGTGTTTGTAAATCATTGCCAGAACTATTATTCCCACAATTACTTTTGTATAGTTACTGTAAATAATTAGACACATTGATGTCATGTTGCCATGGTGCTATGGCTCGACCAACCCGTCGAACAAGCAGATGAGAACTGACTGTCGAGCAGCAGCTCACATGTTTCCTCTTTCAGTGAAGTCATCGTTCTGTCAATATTTGCAATGGTAATACCACTGTAAATATGTAATAGTGCCTGTCAGGTGTGAGGCTGAAGTCAAACAGGGCAGGAGATTGGTTTACTGAAAACAATCCAGCATTTTTTGACAACCCTGCATGCCCTGATGCAGGTTGGCCAAGAAAACAGAAAGTACAAAGGAGTAGAGAGTGGCTTTATTTCAAGTAAACAGAGCAGCTGCTGATAAGGCAAGTGTGTGTCAGTGTGTGCCTGAAAGCTATCTTATCAGCACATCCCAAAGTGAGACGTAGGCTATACTTTGCTATTTTAAAGAAAGTGCTACTCATCTTTTTGGCAAATGATGTGTATTGTTCACAGGAAAGTAAAGAAAGGAACAAGTGGCACAGGAAAGTCAACATACTTCCTAATCTTTAATAGTAACCCCCCTGCTGACTTTATGATGTAAGTCATTTTGCCTGAAGTACAGCATTCCCAGTCACTGACAGCACTTGGTTGACAGGTGAGGCCAGTTTTCCTGAAATGTGGACATGTGTGTGTCTTTAAAAAGGCCATGTCAGCATTTGTGATGGGGCAACATAAAGCTGGATTAACGATTTGTTTTTTTCAACAACAACTCTTGCGTCTTTCCAACAAGTTCTTACATTCTGGGTCAAATGCAGCAAATTGTTCTTGAAAGATGCACTACGCAACATTTTTACAAGCCTGTAAAGAAACAAGTCAGAGCTCTTGATATACAGAATAGCATTTTGCTGGAGCTAACATGACTGTTAGATCTAAGTTAAATCCATTTTTATGTTTTTTTTATTAGAGCACAGAGGAGCAGAAAGAGCTTATTGCTCGGCTGGATATTAAAACCAAAACTTTTATTACAAAAAGTTTCATATTGCACGTTCACTGTGAACCAAATGCGGAGTGTCTAACATGTCTTGACACTTTCACGAAACTCTGTAAAGAAAAGTCATCTGCAAATCCCTCTTCAAACTTCACAAATGTACAGGTCTTGTTTATTTGCTGGTGTGGAACACTTCTGAAACCACTCCTCTGTGCCTGAGTTACAAGAACAGTTTGCATATGTGGCTTCATCCCTATGGGAGTATCTCCTGCTCAACACATAGTAACACAACAGGTGCCTAGTATCCAGAGCTATGAGAGCTGTGCATATTTCATGTGTGTTGAATTTTTGCCCTCAAGCCATAAATACCACCCTTACAGCCCATCTATAGTGCACATACTTGTCTAAAAGTTCCCCTAGCCAGTGTGCTATCTACAAGTTTGCAATGTAAAGACTTACGAGACTGACTATCACCTCATGTGTGTATAGATTGTTGCCATAGTTTTGACCCCTGGGGAGGTCATTAGCTGGTGTACCTTTAAGTTTAGCGCTGTACTCCGTCTTGTCAGACTGACTCCTTCTCACCAGTGTTCCCAGGTTGATGTCACCTTTGGCCATGTCATCGGCCACAATAGTGTCCGTCTTTCTCCTCTCCAGGTAACGCAGGAATACAGGCCTGTTCCTCCTCTTTATCACTTTCTCCTTCTCTTTTTCCTTCTCCTTGTCACTCCCGCCGGTCTCATTGTGATCCATGACGAGGCTTGGTGCTTCCAAACCAGTCAAGGGGAAAAGAAGGGGAAGAGAGAAGGACAGGAGGAGGGAGAGAGAAACAGACAGAGAGAGCCTGGGAAGTGCAACAGGTGTAATGTCCACTGTGCGCTGACTGCCAGCTCTGCACAGGTAATTCAGCTCCTCCCCATATCTACCTGTCATGAGAGCTGTGTGGCCACTCCTCTCTGCTGCTGCTGCACTATGCTTCTTCTGTTTCGACCTTTATGTTAATCCAGGGAGAGAAAGTGCATCTCAGTACTTTCTCCCCCTTTAAGGATGGAGGAATGACTCTCACCTTCTTTTTGTACTTACTAAAACAAAACATCTTTAAAATAAAATTTATTTGACACCCTACAGAGATACTCACAGTGTAAGACTGTCAACAGGGAAGTATCTATGCACAAATAAATGACTCGGTTGCTGTAACTTACAGTCAGCAATCCAAAGAGCTTTGTATTTACACACTGATGGGCCAGTGACTTTACAGCTCAAATAAGTTGAATTGTGGGGGGAAAAAAAGCAAACCTCTTACCAGGTCAAGCTGTAAGTAGCAGAGTTCATGTTAAACAGAAAATGAATTAAACAAGTCTTTGAAATAAATCAGATGAATGACAAAAAAACCAAACAAAAACACATTCACTGTATTGCTTCAGTAGTGTGTAAAGCTGCATGCATGTGTTGACTGAAGGCTGTGTCATGTTGGTTTAGTGTTTTTGAAACATCAGGGGTGTTTTCCTCATAATAAAAATCTGATTTTGAAAAACATGTTATATTATTATACAATGTACAATGCTTTTTTTTCAAATTTTCCTGATATAATTTTTTTGTCTATTTTCAAGCTATGAATGGACAAACAGTGTGAAACCTGGTTAGACAGGTAATTCATCAACACACATGCTGCCTCAGTGACTTCTGGTCACAGGAACCAGATACTGCGTTCCTTGTTGGAACAATGAATGGATGCATTTCCTCCCCATTGAACCACAGGTAATGAGGGCTCCCATTGTGTCATCAGATCACAGTGCAGTGTGCTCATAGCACACCTGTTTAACTTCCATAAATGCACACATATTGCTCACCACTACGCGTATATGTCAGCTCACCAACAAAACTGTACGTTTTTCATGTCTCACATTTCATCATCATCATGGCCCCTTAATGTGTACTACAAAAAAAAAAATTAATCCATGAAATGTAAATTCTTTTTTTCTCTCTATTTAACAAGCACAGCTAACTGTGTTCATACATAGCACATGTCCGTATTAACAGTATAACATAATTATGGACTCGGTAAAGTTAACCATACTTAACAATCACATACTCTATACAAACAAGCAAGTAAGTAAACAATGTTAACGCCTGTGCCTTGACGTTTGTTTATATGACATCATGTCAGACGGGGTGTGACCTGCTTGAAGGGAGAAGTGTACTCTTTCAAATGAATTTACACCTTAAACAAAAAGTTTGGCACTGAAATATTGTCATTAAGCTTATGCCGCCGACTGAATAAATTGAGCTTGACTGGGACTTCGGTTCATAAAATATTTATTTATTTAATTACTTGTTTTATTCAATAAATTAATTCATGTATTTATTTATTAATGAGTACTATGACAATTCACTTTAACGTTTGGACTTCAAAATGTCAGAAAAAGTAAAAATTTCCATCAAAATTTTCACGAGCAGCCAATTCTCGCACTGAAGAATCAAAAAAACAAAAATGCCTGACATGTTTTAATTCATGACTTGAATCAATAACTTTTTTATTTTTTTTAACCTTTACTTTACCAGGTAAAATCAATTGGGAACCAGTTCTCATTTACAATGATGACCTGGCCAAGAAGCGTCAGCAAGTGTGTGTAAACACAGTCCACACAAACATACAGATCAGTACAACAAACACGCAATATAATACAACAGGGCGTAAAACAAGGCACATAAACTGAATATCAAAATAATGCCAATTAAATACCTGTTGAGCGACACACTTAATTTTATTGATTGGTTGTTTCCAAAACATTTCAGATGAAAAACTTTTCAACAAATTTCTCATCATGCACTACAACATATTGGTTAAAAACAGAAATAAGATTGTTCTCGTTAGAAACCTCTAACTTGAAATGATTGCGACCACCTGCAGTGCATTTTCAGCCCAAACTCTGATTGAAACTAATTCTTACAGAACTTGAATTTCAAAGCTTATTTAAACAACAAAGAGAGCCTCACTTTTTAAGAAACAGCTGGAGGAAGCAGCGGCAGGAGCCAGCTGAGTGAGTGAATATAAAAAGTAGAAAAACAAACAAACAAACAAACAAACCCAAACCACTTTTGCTTGAAAAGCTTCAGACTTACTGCTTGCCATGTGGACACTGTAACTAGAAGAGTCATGGCTGAGTAGGACCTACTTGGCTCAATGACAAAAAATAAAAGAAGGAACATTCTTCTCATTCGGCTCCTAAATTCAGATTTTCCATTTCAGTAAAAGGGTTGGAATCAATTAAAAAAAAGGCTAGACAGTTTTGTCTTTTGTGAAACTTTCACATGATCCCACTGCAACAGTCCAGCTCACACCCCCCTACCTGGTTGTGTCAAGTCACAGTGCTTTGACCTTGACCACTCCTGTCCAGTATACAGGTTTATAGCATAAAACCTTTTCTTGAAACACATGCAGGACTTTGTGCTCAGCAGAATTAACGCTCTTTGGCAACAGTTTCAAAGGTAAGCACGCACTTTCAGGATTTCTAAACAGCTTTTTATAGCTGCTGGTACATATGCAATTTGTTTGAACAGAGACCAACCAATACAACCGTAAAAAAGACGCATCAAAGTGGGTGTTTGTTTAGTTCATGGCTACATATGGACTTTGGTCTCATGATGTATTGTAGAGATTGCCACCAACAAATCCACTGACTTCAAGTAATAAAAATATATGCAGGGAGCTAGAGCTGCGAGGGCCTTTATGGTTGCTCTAAAATGGAGGGCCCAAGTTGTCCAGAAGGATAAAAAAAAAAAAATCACAACACGTATAACATGGACACAGAAGAATATATTGTAAAAAGGCAGGTATAGACCTAATGTAAGAGACAAAAGAAGAATTCACAATTTTGCCTCTCTTTTTCTATGTCAGCCATTGAATGGTCTGCTATGGTTCTCTTAAATAGTGCTGATACATCTATGCTCCTGTTCCTTAAACAAATTTAGGTTGGATTAGCCAAGAAGTTTGACAGGATCAGGAAAAGGGGTTGTGTGTTTTGGGGGACAGATAGGCTAGATGGCAGCAAAATGAAGTTACTATACATGGACCACAAGCGTGCAAATGGAAGATTTGTGAAGTTCATGAGGAAGAAAGAATTGACTTCCGGTTGCTGTGATTTCATTTACAAAATAAAAGCCCTGGCAAGCAGCTTTATCACCTGTTGAAGTGTAGTGGCACGTATGTCTACCAAATTAATCCTCTTTGTATAAGCTATCTTAAAGTTCAAAGCACCTTTCATGCTTTGAAAGGGATTGGGTTTTTTTTTTTGCACCAGTTGCTTTTCTTATAAAAGCATTATTACATTTTTTTCTTCGAGCAGACATCAAAATCTGACAGAAAGTTTGCCATTAAAATCATGTGTCCAAGAGGGTACATACAATCTAGGCTAAGTATTCAAGTTTGCCATCCTACCAGTTAATTTGAGGCTATTTTGTTGTTAACAGCAGTTTGTCTTTACTTACTCTTAACATGGTTTTATTCACTGTTGCCTGCCATGGGGTCTCAATGATTTACAGACAGCAGCAAAATTCATACCTCGACTTACCTTACGCTTCTGTAAAGGCTTTTATTTTGTAAAACACTTATCGGAAACCGGACGTCAGTGTGGCGAGCTTCACACTTGTGGAAGTGGCGCTAGTGGAAAACGGGAAGCAGGAACCGAGGGGAGAAGCCGCCTACGATGAGACCACTGCTGCAGCACTGCACCGCCGGCCGCCTGGTGACACTTCTCGGCTCATTTTCCGCCTCTCGACTCAAACTCGTCACCCAAGCAGCAGCGGTGCCTCACCAGTATTGCATGAGAAACACAATGCACTACCAAACAGAGGAGAGGGGACAACCAAATTCTCCAGACTACCGGATTTATTTTAGTAAGTTAACCATCGCCACTGTGGGAGAAAGCATGTGTGCCCCCTGCATGTTACGGGGAAACGCATCTTTCAGTTCAGGGGTCTTGTCTGACAGGTAAACACAGCTCGACCTTCAAGATTAGGTAAACGTTTGACCTTAAACTCGCAAGCGCGATGTTTTATTGACATGTGGCACTCCTAGCATTTAGCTCAGAGTCAAACCGGGCAAGTGTTCGCCCGCAGGCTCCCGTAGGTCGAAACAGTTCATGAGGACAAATCAAGGAAGATGTTTTACTACACATCCTCATGTGATCGTGCTTCCTGTTAAGCGGTGACGTTGACAGTAGATACACCGAAAACCCTCTGTGAAAGAAAAACTTGCATTTTTTCCACATAAACGAGGCACAACATAGGCGAAGTAAAACTCAGCAACATATACAATATTTAATGAAGTTAAAATTGTTAAATTGTGATGCAGGTGTTGCATTTTTATGTGTCATGAAGTGATTTGTACATTTAGTTCATTAAAATTTAACCTCTGAAAAGATGATAGTAAATGTAGATTACCTGAACAGTATTATCCTAATATCACAGTCAGTTTCCAGTCATGGATAATGTGACTGTTTTGGTCATAGCTGCATTTATTTTCTTAAAGTTTGTAAAGGAGTGTCATGTCATTTCTAGCAGAGGTGGAAAGAGTACCAAAAAAGTCTACTTAAGCAGAAGTACTGTTATATGGATAAAGTTTTATTGAAGTAGAAATAAAATAACTGGTGTAAAAATGAACTCATAGTAAAAGTTATTTATTTGCTTTTGGGGGGTTGTTGGGGGTTGTAATACCGTCTCTCAATCTTCATCCGGCTCCATGTCTGCGCTCAAATGCCCCCTTGCTGTCTGGATGTGTGCGACTGACTGATGTTCATCTTCTGGCACTGCAGGTAGTCAGCCAGAGCCAATCAGATAGACAGTTACTGGCATGCAGCGGCAGCACAAGTTCATAGAACACTTGGAGGAACTAATAGTGTCAACTTTTTGTACCCAGCAAAAGATGTGGTTTAAAATGTAGTGAGATACAATACTTCAAACAAAACCTACTGAAGTAAAAGTAAACTTACAGATATTAAAAATTACTTTAAAAAGTACAAGTACAGAAAAAAAAACCCCTACTTAGTTACAGTAATGTGAGCAAATGTAATTAGTTACTTTCCACCTCTGATTTCTAGCAACTCATTCAAAACAAAAGCATAATTTGATGACATTGTGATGTAG
>JAPZDX010000019.1:1765556-1776068 GCA_029783625.1 Naso annulatus | reverse complement strand
GGGGATGTCGTAAAATCAAATTAGTCGACTTCCTATTGAACTTGAATCTTATTTGTCAGCTGTGCTTTATTTGGGCATTAAGGTGTAGCTAGATCTGTAGATTATGTATCTGTCTGTATCTGTATCTATATCTTTCTTAAAGTAAATACAACATAGTTAGAAAGATGTATGTTTCCCAAGTGCTGCTTACCACAGTGCTGCCACCCTGCATGTTGTGAAGGTCTCTGTGAGCGTGGGCACAGAAGTCCAGGCAAGCAGTGACCCCCGAGAAGGGACGACCTTCCTTCAGACCCAGACGACAATCTGGTGCCCTGTGTTCATGTTCCACCTGTATCAAGGAAGATCAGCAAATGAATAGAGAGGTCAATAATTCTACTAGAAAATGTAAATAAAAATTATACTAATAAATGTTAATAAAATCTAGTTTTAGAAATCTTTACAAACTGCTCAATCATGTACAGTCTCTTAAAAATACCAATGCACAGCGTAAGTGTTGACCTATTGTTAGTTAAGAATTTCTGTGTGAAGTTTTCATTACTTACAAATTATTAATTCATGTTTGGTGTGGATTTAATCTAAAAATCAGTCATACCTTTGAGAAAAATTACATTTTCATCTTAAATTTTAATAGTAATAAATCATTAAGATGTAGATGTGTAAATTTTACAAGATTTGTGTAGAATGTACACGAATTGTTCATTTGAAATCGTGCTTTGTGTAACAAAAAATGGAAATAATTCATTTACTCATTTACACAAGGACACATGAAGGACACATGAACATGGGCATGTTCATTTTTCCTTGTGTAAATGAGTTGTGATAATGGATTGAATGTCCAGAGATACTCACTTGGTTTCCATAGGCTTCAGGTGCCAAAGTTTTGTACAAGGGAGCCAATAATGTTGCTAGATTTTGAAAGTTGGTCTCTATTTTCTCTTCCTGAAAGAAGAAAAAAATCCCAGTGAAATGTGAATTTAATTAGCACATTATTTTGAAGTAACCATGGATTAATATTTTGAATCTCCATGAAATACCTCTTTTACATCATCCCCTAGTAGCTTGAATTTTCTTGGTATTTTACTCCGCGCAAACTTGCAGCCATTGTAGTACATACTCCATGAGCAGCCAAAAGAGAAAGATGCCCCACAGGCATCAGGATCCAACCCTTGGCATGCACAGGTCCTCCTGAAGGGGGAAGACAAGACAGAATAATATAAATTTCATTAAAAAACTCGTGCAAGCGTACTCTCTTTAATCGGTACTTATGACCCATTAGAAATTTCGGAGTTTGCTGAGATCCTAAACACACACACTCTCTCTCTCGCTCTCTCTCTCTCTCTCTCTCTCTCTCTCTCTCTCTCTCTCTCTCTCTCTGTATTTTCTTGTTTTGTTTTGTTAGACATTGAATTGAAACATGCATCCAATAAGAGCCGTTCAACCAAGGACTGGGATCCAATTTTGAAGGTTGTGCTTACAAACTGCAACTTCTTCTTAATCGTCATTTTGTTCTGTTAGATAGACTTGATTACTGAGGACCAAATTGGAAACTGGTGTGTACAGAGCCTGGCATGATAATGAAAAGGAAAATAACATATTGAGGCCAGGTTTGAAAACATCTAACTCTGAAAATGCTGTTGCATGTGCACAGTTTGTTTCATTTTTGCTCCGCAAGACATAAGTGTATATTTGACACCCAACCTTCCAATCTACTTGGCTGGAACCACACACTTCTCTGTGACGATAACTTCAGCAAAATGTGACAGTTACAGTAGCTTGTAAAATAGTGATATGGGGTACTAAAAGTGAACTCATTATTATAGATATTATTACTTTTTTATTATTCAACAAACAAGACAATAATTAGCTTGGAAAAAATGACAGATGCTGTCTGAGCAGAGTGTTTCTGGGGTCAGACCTCACTGATAACTGTACAAAAACACAACTTTGTAATAATTACCAAAGACAGCCTTTCCAATAAATATAACTTGACCGGGACTCATGATATGTTTAAAACAGGCGTGTTTGAAAAATAATGCTACGTTGAGTCTTGCATAATAAAAGTAGCATTTGTTATTATCTCCACTTTTGTCTTTGCGAAAAACTACTGTGACCCACTTGGCCAGATTTGAGTTGTGTAGTGTCATCACTTACTCCTCATTGAGAGCACAGCGTCTCTGTGTGAGGGCTCCATGCTTTCTCAGAGTTTCACTTAGCTCGAGGTAGAGGCGGTCAGCCAGGCTGGGCACAATGCCCTCCCAGACGAGGATTACCACAATGATGCAGGCTGTGTCACATGTGTGACCAGTACGTTCCCGCACCAACACAAGTAGCTTTTCTTCTGTACTGGATCGACGAATCACCTAAAACAGGACAGGTATAGAAATTTTTTCTCATGCTGATATGTAAAGCAAATACAAAAACAGCTGCTTTGCTTACATCTTTAATAAAATATGCAAAGTTTATTCTTACCCATTTGGCTATGGGGCATCCCTGTGTACTTTTCCCTTCCTTGCCGGTGTATATTACTTTTTCGATCCTAATGGCACGACCAGTTAGACCAGACCTTTAAAGAAGTATACAGGCATTAAAGTCAACACAAGTAAAATTATACACAGTGGCTATGTAGCACAATCCATATGTACACTGATTTTTTTTTTATAATGTCAAATATGTGGTTGACCTTTTTTCCATCAATTCCCGTATACCGGCAACACTAGGTGCTGACCCCAAGTGAGTGTAGTATGGGCCTTCATCCTTCTCACTGATTTGTTCTAAACATGACAAAGCAAAATACATTAACATCTACACACAAACTTGTCAATCATATTTAAGAACCAACATCATGAGACTCACCAACACAGTGGCAGGATGCAATGTCATATTGTGTTTTCATTGGTGTATCCAATAAATTCTTAATAGGAGTATTCAGTAACTTCACAGGAGAATCCATAAAGCTTTGTAGGAGTTGTTCCTTCTTAGGGGTCAAATCAGGTTTTTTGAGAGCTACATTGGCTTGGGCAACTGCAGATGATTCCTCTACACTCAGGTCAGTGTTGGTTGACAAGATTGTGACAGGCCCAGAAGATTCCACCTTGACTTTACTTGATGAACTGATGACAAGAGATTTCTTCTCAAACACAGATGAAGGTTGGTACTGCCTCAGACTTTGTTCCATAGAGGCCAAGATGCTTTCCTGCTTTTTGCTTTGCTCACACAGGGATTGGTGATTCTCCTGCTTGACTTGCATTCCACCTCTGCCTGCATCTCGCATCTGTAACTGTTGCCCCTGCATTTGTGAGCCAGGCAGCCCAAATCTGGGTATGTTTTCCATTTTCACATCCCTCAGGCCATTTGGGTCACTAATAGTCTGAGGGGGATGAGGAGAGCCCTGGCGTTCCTGCTTTTGTAACAGGTGCATACGTAGGGCTGCATGCTTCTGAAAGTCTCCGTGGGTACCCACAGGTCCCAGAGGTAGTCGAGGTCCCACTTGAAACTGAGTGCATGATATCTTAAGCTGCTGTTCAGCTTTAGGATACATTTGTGTTGATACTTGTTGGTTTAACGCACCTTGTGGCAATTGAGGTTGTAACAGTGTAGAGGTCTGGGAGATATCTGCATGGTTGGGCTGGTGGCAGTGGTTGTTAGGCCGCTGTGGTTGAAATTGCTTGAGGTTACTGGTGCCTGAGTTTAGGGGATACTGCCTTTGATGTTGTAGTTGTTGCATCTCTGTGTTATTGTAACTGAATGTTGCATGGTTGCTGTGCTGAATGTGTTGGTTGTTGGATTGAGCAGAACTGTTTCTACAAGACTGGTTGGGCTGAAGGTGCTGCTGTCCTGGCTGAGGCTGACTGCGAGGTCTGTAATTAGGAGACTTGAGTTGCTGCCCTTCATATTGTGGTGGATGGGACAGGGGACGTTGAAGATGACAGTGCTGTTGTTGTTGCTGCTGTTGCTGTGTTGCTAAAAACCCAGGTGACAGTATATCCTGCAAGTCAGGGTCTTCACATAAGTGCTCTGACTGCATTTGGGTGTGGTAGCGGCTGTCTGCCTGCTGAGTTTGGCTGAAGTTAAGCTGCTCAGGCATTTTCTGGGGTAGAGACTGATGCATTTGCAGTGCTTTAGATTTCTGCCACTCAGGGGCAGTGTTGTGCTGGCCTAGATCTTGGGGTGTTTGGGCTGGTAGACAGTGTTTTTGTTGCTGCTGGAAGCTGTTAGCCCCCTGGCTACTATCTATGAAAACTCCCTGTGTCTGGAATCTTTGTGCTGGATTTGGCTCCAACATCTGGCAGTGAACCTGGGGGTCAGCTGTCTGCTGCTCTGACTGAGGCTTAGCAGGGAAGCCCCTCCACATGTTCTGCTCTTGTGCCTGGGATGATGGGCCACTTACTGTTTGATGCTGGGAATGTGAAGGGTTCAGCTCTGTCCAGCCTCTCTGGTGGGTAGTTGAACATGACAAGTTGGCTCTCTGTTGAGACGTCTTCTCCAGTCCGTTTTCTAAGCCAGCATGTACTGGTTGCTGGAGAGTGGACTCTGTGGGTCCTGTATTTTCAGGTTTGTGTGGATTTTCAGCGTTTTGTTTTAAAATCTGGTTTTGAATCCCATACTGGTGGCCCCTGTCAGTGCCATTGTTCTGTTGTTTATCAGACCTGGGTTTCTCACTTTGCCCCATCTTTTGTAATTCAGAGTTGACAAAGGATCCATATCCACGTGTCTCTGCTGCCTGTAGAGAAGCATTTTTCTCCAGAAAAGAGTTCTGGTTAAACTCCTGGTTGACTTTTGCGTATATATTTTGAGAATTCGTGTCGTTTGGATAACACTGTGGGCCATTCTGATGTTGTTTTGAACTATTGGCATTTGTTGCAGGTTGTATCATGCTGGATAGCTGACCTAGAGACAGCTCCTGACCAGAGTAAGATAGTGACTGCTGTTGATGGAGCTGTTTTTGTTGCTGCTGGTGGTCTATTTTAAAATTGTTGGAGTATCCGTTCACTACATAGTTAACAGAGTTATAATTGCTGCCTCCTTCAACATTGCCCGAAGCCCCTGGCTGTTGTTGATTTGAGTCAGGCTTCTGGGCTAAATTTGGCAATCCTGAGGTTGAAGAGGGGGGTTGAGCACCTTCACTGGGCAGCTTATTTGCAAGTGAACCATTGACAGCATTTAGCTGAGGTCCTGATGTTTGTTGTGCAATTGACACTTGCTCAGGATAATACTGAGACAAAGTTTTCTCTAAAAGATCACCTGGAGTGCTTTCTATAGTTGAGGGGGAGGATACAGCACCATTTGGAACTGAAACTTGTTTGTTCCTTGGTAGACAGAAAATATCTCCATTAGGAAAATTACAGTTCCTCTTGCCTAACTTAATTTCTGTCTGTGGGGAACTGCATTCAAATTCAGTTGCCTTTGTCAGTACAGGGAAGTTGTCCACCAAACTGGTGCTCATGTCATCATCTTCTTTAAACTCAGACTGAACTTTAAGTTTCTTTGACTGGTGGACCAATAAGGACTGTTCGGTGAGTGAATGCTTCAACTCTCCATTCATTAATTCTCCATTCATCAGATAGGATCCTTGATCGAATAGCGTTTGTACTGAAGCAGGGCTGTTGCAGTTCTCCCTGTGCCTCTTCATGGAGTTGACACCTGCAATGGGCTTGTAATGGTTCCAGTTCGCATCCCCAGTGATTTGCAGTGAATCTCCCTCTGAGGACTGGCCTCCATTCTGGAGTTTTTGAGAGATGTTGTGAGATGTGCCAAATTGTGCTAATATCAGACTTTCTTCCGTCTCATGTCTGGCCTGTTCTGTTTCCATCTGGCCTGCTTAGAGTCCATGCACAGGGCTGCCCTCTGTCCGTCCTGCAAGGCAGAAGGTGGGAGAGAAATAGTAAGTTGCATTACATATTACTTAACTTTAAAGGCTTTAGGTCCCCCCTAAAAAAAATTCAAGAGAACGTCTGATGCCAACCCCCCATGTCATTTTGTCATTGATGGATGATATTGTAATAAACTCTGACAACTAAATGGCTGACCACATGAAGTTACGTTATTTATCTAAGAACTGGACACTGTGATTAGTATTTACACATAATCATTTCAAATTATTTTCACATCTCGCTAAACATTGGACATCATTATTCACTCTATCTGAATACTGTGCTATAGACTGCGTAACACAAACTTATGTGTTAGGTAAGGTAAGGTAAGGTAAAACTTTATTTATATAGCACCCTTCACAGTACGAGTACAAAGAGTGCTTCACAGTATAAAATGTCAAACAAAAACAATAAAACATACGAAAATTGGTGTTGATAAGAAATTTTGATATGATTTATTAAATTTTGCTCTTTTCATGTTAAAGTATGCTTTGAAGATGCACTGAACCAATCAACCTTTTTTTTAGTTTACATTAAGCATCACAGCCCCCTCAGACAAAATTGGATACAGTTAATCCAAACTCTTAATTTATGCTAATTACTTCACTAAACCATCTTTCCAATCTTTTAATAGCAATTATAATGATTTCACTACTGTCAATATTAACTGCTGACAAAAATCTAACTTTGGCACTTTTAAACTAGAGGCTGAATATGGCCTAGTGAGAGAAAGGACTCTAGAGTTTTATTTGCTTTTTGTGGTAAACACGTATCAACATGATACTTTCAGAGGGTTAGATTCACCCTCAATTATCTCAGTCCCTAAATCATCTGAAATCAGATAACAAGTGCAATATGAGCAAAGAGGAGAGAATTCAAACTAGAGGCTGACAGTGAACTGCTAGTCAGCATTGTAAATTTAATGTTAAACATACACAGCTTAATAAAATGTTTTCTGAAGGTGTATACCATGTTTTGTAGTCACATTTTCAGTGCCCATCAACAAGAGTGCATGGCATCATGTGCGTGTCCTTTTGAGGACCCTACCCTTATCTTAGCTGTGATATCCTGTTATGTACTGTATGTAAACAATAAATCTAAAAACACCACAATAGACGGGACGTTTACTGTCACAACCGTTGAACAGGTAAAAACTAGGAAATGGTTACATGACTGCATTGTTTTGAAACAAACGTCTTGGTTGCAAAAATGCCCAATCAATCATGTGATGTTTAGTTTAGTTCCATAATAGAGTCTTTTGTAGACCAGCATAAGGGAAATTTTATAAATCACCATTGCACTACAAATATTAACAGACACTGTTTTAAATAAAATTAGTAGGAACATGTTCTAAACTAATAGAGGAAAGAGAAAAGCCAGAGGACTGCTCAGTTTAAATGCATATGACGGACAGCTGCATTTGCCTCATGTCTTGGTCCAGTGTTCGTCTCTGTAAAGCTGCACCGCTTGTATAAAGCACAAAAATGTAGTCACCATGCAAACCGGCAGCCTCTTGCTTCTAATTATAGATAAAGACAATTTTCAGATATTCATGATATATTCATATAATCACTGATTCCAGATTACTGCCACAGTGTTGTGAAATAAATTCCAATGTAGAGTAAAAGTAGAGAGTAAGACTTTCTGGACTTTGCATATTGATTATAGAAGAAAAAATGGATTTATGTTTTAAAGAAAATACTACTCTCATTGATTGAAGGCGGCAGGATGCAAGGTTAATGTCCCAGATGGTAGATGGGAGGGGAAGTTGGCTGCCTGTCAGCTGTTCAGTTGTGTTATTCTTCACCCTTTACGCATTGTAACGTCAAATATGCTAATTTAATTCTGTTCTCAAGTTTGAGGCTTTTGTTGTCAGGGCTCAACTCACAGCAATGTTAGCTTTGTGTCATTGAGTTAATAATGAGTGCAAAATCTAAACTGATCCTCTACATTGTTTCCCATGCTAGCCTAAGCATCTTTTTTTAAACTTTCAGATAAATGTTATGTCTTTGGTGGACTTGTACAACACTTAAAATAAGTTTAATGGGAAAAAAAGCGTTGTTCAGCATTTTACATTTTGATATGGATTTGATTTTTTTTTTTTTTTTTTCTGTCTAGTCTCAGTATTAACTGCAGCATTTTACAAGGAGTGAGACATTGGTTATACAACAACGTCATTTATAGACTTTGCAAGTCAAAATGTAGGTAAATGAAGCATACAGACAACTTATTAAAGCAAGGAATCTCTCTGTGTGTCTGTCTGTCTGTATGTATGTATTCATGTGATCACTCGGCAGCCAATCAGCATTGATATTCTCCTGACGTCAAAGATGTCCCGACGTCCTGACAGCACTAGTTTCACGACGTGTGGATGTTGATTCAGAAATGGTGGTCAAAACACAGAGTTGTGCGACATGAGTTTATTCAGCTCCAGATTATGCTCTGAACTCAGACACAACATTGTTAAGTTTTTCATTGTTTCTATGACCTTCACAGCTGATACAGTGCAGAAATGACGATTATATCGGCCATATGTAATGATAGAAAGAAATAGCAAGCCCTCCTTTCTCCCAGTGTTACTAACGTTCCAATTGTGACTGTGTGCGGATAAGTTACACGCAGCGTTGTGTTTTACAGTGCAGCAATAATGGTTGTAGAGGCTGTAATTAATTAAAGAAAACTGTACACTGCAGATTAGCACTGTCTGAGAAAATGGACAATATTGGCTTCCATGCAGTCATTTGCTATCTCCATCTCAAAGGCTCACCCAAGGAGGTCCTCAAGAACGTGTAGATAACACTTCTGGAGGGTGCTCCCTCTTACAGCATGGTAAGGACAGGGAATGCTGAATGCAAACATGGCAGAGATGACTGCATGAAGATTAATGTCGTTTCTCACACGGAGCTGACTTGCAGTTTACAATTACCCTAAACAGAAATACCACAAACATTACATAACTTCAAACTTTTTGCTTAATCACTGAGAGTTGATCTGAATGTGCATGCAACTAGAGCTGTATAACTCATCTAGTTTAACCTTAAACCTTGACCTTTTGTAACTTAGGAACTATAGTTGCAATAACAGTCTTTTAAAAGGTGATGTTTGGAAAATGAGTTTTCTACAGAAGGTGAAACAAATTGGGCTTATTTTTTTCAATTTCGCTCTCACATATGCTCTCTCTCTCTCTCTTTCTGTCTTTCTCTCTCTCAAGCAGATAGATTCCAGTGATTCCAGTAAAATGTTTATTTCTATCTCTCTTTATTAATAATGCATGTCACATCCGCAGCATCTGCAAAACAATTGCTGTGCGCAGACACAAAGAGCCGCAGTCTAATCCATCATAATTATAAGCAACTCTCCTGCAGATGCTGAAGGAATGGGCAGCTGATGAGCACAAGAGGAGCCCACATTCAGTTTTCAATAGTGAGATGTCCTTATATGGTATCAAACCTGTTCTTTAGTTTGTCCTCAATCAAAATTAAATTTACGGCAAAGAAAGTAGTTGCATTTGAAACCTGCATGTGTTTATGTTTACTGCGTAGTTTTGCTTGCCTGGTTTCGACCCTCTTTCCAATACAACATTTATAATAAATAACAAAGAGAAACACAAAGATTTTTCACTTTGTTTTAGCCTGTCGTAATCAATAATATATCCAGTATAGGCAGATTTTTAGACAAGCTGTCTTTGTCTCAAAGCATTATTTTTCTACATATGTTGAGGGCAGAAGATGCATTTTTATAATCTTGATTAATGTCTTGAAAGTTGTATCCAAAAGCAATCACCATCATGACCTCCTTCTGCGCTAAATACTGAGTATACGGCTCTTTTAGATTTTAAAGTAATATAAAAACCCAGTGGACTGATGCCAAAAGTTTGTATTTCAAGCCTACACACACAATTAATCAGGCACTAACAGCCTTAATTTTCACTGTCATAGAACAATTTCATTGCATTACAGGTAATAACAAGATCCTAATGACTTTGCCAATGCCAGCCACCTTGAATTCTCCACCACAACTCTACGTTCATATCACTCATTTTTCGGTTTACAAAGCTTTCGTAACAAATATATTGTGTAAGGAATGGCTTTACAGTAACTGTAACTGTTCATCATTTCTTGAGGTCACTCAGTACTTAAAATACCCAAATAATGTCCTTTGAGCTCTAAGTATAGTCTTGGTAGCAACTCCTGGCTGCTGTGATTGAGTTAACAAAAATATGCTGTGCAACCTTAGAAAACATAATTGGATCCAGCTTTCGATTACCACAAAAGCCCTCCTGTTATTGTGAACCTACTATAGGCTCACTATAGGCACTGACTGATGTTGGGAGGTAGGAGTAAGTAAGTGTTTGCAGTACTGTGGCATGTGTCATTTGGCATAATCACGCTCCATCATTGGGCCTTATAAGATTTTGACAGAAGAGCTGTCTCTTTCGAAATACAAATGCTGATAAAGTTGTTTAAAACCAACTGAAACTGTATATTCACAGCATTCATTTCAGTCACAACAAGCAAGGCCTTTTAACGAAAAATCATCTATTAATTATATGTATTGTCAAACTGCTGTTATACCCAGCCTGTCATATCTAGCAGCTTGGTCAGGACTTCTTGGTGTCACTTTATGAAGAGGCAGGGTTCCA
>JAPZDX010000019.1:1717133-1731829 GCA_029783625.1 Naso annulatus | reverse complement strand
AACACATTAACAATGAATGGTTTTGACAGCTGTGGAGGGTGGGTGGAGTTTGTGCATCCTATCTGAAACGGCCTATACTGGACGCTCAATGACAGCTCCACTTGACCAAATAGAAAGAACGAAAAAATTCCAAGAGAAATGGAGGTCGGGATAGAGTGGTGGGTCGAGCTCACAGGACTGTCGGTTAGGAAACGGGTTTAAGTAATAACAAAAACTAAAGCCATTAATCTTTTCTTAAAAACAAGCACTTGTGGCACCTGAACATAACTAAGTTTAACGTGTAGGAAGGCTTTGTGCCTTGCATACAGACACTAGAGCATTACCTGACAGGTTAAAAAGTGACACCAGCAGGGTCCTGACCAAGCTTGAGCATGTGATAAGTTATGGTAAGGATGTCTTTCCCATGCCCTAAAGATATCACTAAATCGTTTTCTTAATAATCACTTTGTTTATGGCAAATGTAGTAAGTGTTTAAATTCTCAAATGAAGTCTTTGCACCTAAGTTAGGAGTAATCGCAGCTCAATAAGTGACAGGACTGACATGTTGAGTGTGTTTATCAGGGACTGCCCATATTCTGGTCCAACAGCCTGTTATTCCGACAATGCAAAACTCATTGTGCTGACGCCCCTTTGGTCCAACAGTACACTCACCAGTCTCTTTCTTATTTCTAATCATTCATTTTGGCTGTATATCCTAAGTTTTGGTTCTCTATAGTCTATCATATTTC
This sequence comes from Naso annulatus, assembly GCA_029783625.1. Lineage (NCBI taxonomy): Eukaryota > Metazoa > Chordata > Actinopteri > Acanthuriformes > Acanthuridae > Naso > Naso annulatus. The sequence goes on along the minus strand of JAPZDX010000019.1, from coordinate 1,731,101 downwards.
ACGATCCCATTCCTTTTGCTTCATTTATTTTATACCATTACAGTCTATAATTTTATATTTTCCTTTTCCCCCATGGTTAAGGTGAGGAAAAAAAAATATAGAGATAGGATGTAACACTCAGGATATTTCATGAGGCAAGTACAGACAAGGCACAGGGCATGTAAACCGACTCTGAGCCCTGAAGAAGGACAGCAGTCACCAAGCATGACCAAGACCCAGAATAGGGCTTAAACTGGTGAGTGTACTGTCGGACCAAAGGGGCGTTGGAGCCATGAGTTTTGCTTTGTTGGAATAACAGGCTGTTTGACCAATGGGATGTCAGACCAATGGTGCATTTGCCATATTACTGAGTGGTCAAAATAATGGGGTGTTGGAACAATGACATGGCACCGTGTTTATCCTAGACTTTTCGACTCCAAACCCGAATTTCAAACCAGATTCGACATATACTTAAATACTTAGCTTCCTTTGATGACACACCAGTTTCTGTTGTTAACATGCACCACTGCTGCTCCGGGACCTCAGTCACAAATACCTATTCCATCCTTAAAAAGTCCCTCCAATCCCAAGTTGTGTGTACCTGACAATGGCCACACTGCCTTTGAAAGAGGGATGAATTGACAGCTGTTGGATGAAGTTTTTTGAGCCAGCTCATTTTTGGTGTGAACAGGTGTCTTGTAGATGTGTCAATAAGTCCTGCAAATCGCTTAAAACTAGACTCGAACCCACAACTTTTGTTAATAAATTATCATCTTTAAAATCAATAATGTCTCAGTGAGCTCAATCATTTATATTCATCATTTTTGTAGGTGGTCACTTTGAATCTTTTTAAAGGATCTAAACAATCCTTTGGTAATGAACCAAATGTCAAATCTGAACAAAGTCAGGTTTACCCTGATATTTGCAAATAGTTGTAAATTGTTTAACATAGAAGTTATGCTTCTTGCCTGTCCTATATATTGCCAGTGCTCAATAAATTCAATAAAGTGTAGCCTTTAGCAGCCTATGGGCCTGTGTCACACGGCTCATCAGGAGGGGCTGTATGACTTGGAAATGTGTCAGCGTAGCTGTCACTTTGTTTACTCACATCTAAACCTGCCTGAAAGGGGAAGCTTTGCTGGGGTAGTTGATTCCTCTGTGACATGATGTCATCTTCAGTCATATGTCACACAGCACCGAAATAATGAAGCAATTTACTCATCAATTGATGCATTTAATCAGCAACATTGATAATGAAAATCGCCGCAGTGTGTTTACAAAATGTAACCCCATGCTTTGTTATTGGTTCATAAATCACTTATGCTTTATTTATCAGATATAATCCATTGATACGCACAACTTTTAGATTGTTGGATTTAGAAAAGATCTTTCTGACGGGGTCACACACACCATTTTAGAAAATGGACCAAAATCCATTTGACTTATTTACACTATACAGTGGCAAACTTGATGGATTAAACCCCTTTAATAATGGCTCATTGTTAAATGCACAACTGCAGATTTAATTTCATATCACAGTTTGAGAGACCCACAAGCTTTTGTAAATGGTTTGCCAACATTTCACACCTGTGTTATTACCAAGTAGAGAGAATAAACTCCAGACAGTGAATTCTCACATCCTCCTAAATGATTTATTTACCATTAATTAACCATTATTTGAGACTTATAAGCACTCTTAGGGTGTCCTATTGTAAAGTGTTTTTAAAAATTCTGTCCCAAAGTAAAATAAAATTGGGCTTCTCATAAGTTTAAAACCATACCCATTTGTTAAATTCTGTTGTTGTAGCCTAATAAGTAATGCTTTGAAGTAAAATTAAGCAATACCACAGCCATACAATACAGATATTCCTCTAAAATCTCTCTAAAATGCAGTAAGCTATGTATAGGACTACTAAAACTTCATTTGTAAGGGTGATTATTTTTTTCCTAACTCCTGGCTCTTAGATAAATGCTGATGTGAGGGGGAAAAAAATAAATCACTGATGCTGATTTGAGTCATAACTATTTTAACTCAAAGCTTATTGGCTTCAACATGAATGAAGTACTGTGTCACACATGGGAGGGGGGTGTCTGGAATAAATGTGCCATGCGTGCCCGCGTGTTGTCAGCCTGTGGGAGCTGCAGGCATGGGTGGCCAGCAGGCGGGATTTATAGCCTAATGGTGATGAATCCCGGAGGTCTTGGTAATTATGGCTGTCGTCGGACGGAGAGAGAGAGAGGGAGAGAGAGAGAGATTGGCGGAAAACAACCCGGCGGAGGCATTTTATCTCACAGCTCAGCTGAAATTAATTTGACAAGTTTCCCCTATCCTTATTAAAAGACGTATCTGACAAATAGCATTCCTTTCCTCCTCTAAAAACTTATGAAAGAGCAAGAAAAAGAGGCCACTGCCAGATTGCAACTCGCAGATATTTCCAGCAGATATTTTTCTCCCTGTAGAGCGCCCTGAGCCATCCATCCCTCCCACCTCCCGAGTGTTTCTATAGTAATTTCCAGCCAATGATCAGTAGGTGTCCACATCCATGCTTCCTCACCTCAGCACAAATCAGCCACACACAGCGACAGGAGACACGGACCGAGCAGAGACCAGGCAGACGCACAATACAGCCCCCGGATCAAGAGGAGAGGAAACACCTTAACCACCTCTGCAATTTCTCCCCCTATTTTTTTTTTATCCGCGACACCTTTTGGCATATTTGTGCACTTTCCGACCTCTTTCTAACGTGACAAGAAAGTCGATAAAAATGGTCCTTTTGTTTTGAGCGCTCTGAACATACACACACACATGCACGCGCACACGCACACACACACACACACACTACTCGCCCTGCTCTCCTCCGGCAGCCTATGTCTGTGCGTCTTCTCGCATCTTTGCATTATTTCCCCCCACGTACCGCTTCGCAGTAATGTGCCGTCGCACGGTCGCAGGCTGGTAGCATCGTGGGAGCTCTTCTCAACAGGAACCTGGTAGGTGATGCTCACTCTCTCCCTCTATGTGTGTGTGTGTGTGTGTGTGTGGTTTTGTGTGTTCGTCCATATTTTGCCGTCCAGTTGCATGCCTTTTCCCTTCTCTTGTCCCGATTTGTGTCTGCCTGGCTGCCAAGTGAGCCCGGGAACGTCAAATTAATCTTTATAGGATTTTATTTGCACTGTGGCACCGCGCTGCTCTTCGGATTATCTATGCATGACCTTTGATCTGAATGTCTACCACAGTCCAGACTGAGTAGCCTACAATTAATGGCACGGTGGTGCAGCAGCGGCACAGTGGTTCGTCATCGGACGTGGCTTTTTTACTTTTCCTCCTTCAGTCTCCCTCTCGCACTCTCCACATTTCTCTCTCTCTCTCTTCCTCGCTGTTTTCCCTCTCCCGCCTCTCTCTGTCTCTCTCACCAGCTCAAAGTATTGAACATTTCTGTCTCTCTAAACTTTGTTTACAGGCTGAAAATCAATGTCCGTGACTTGATTGCCTTTGGGCTGCGTATCTCGCTCCAGGGGTGAATTGATTAAGTAATAATGACCCTGAGGAGGGCTGATCATTAAGCCAAGGAGGTTTTGTTTACTGGTGGCTGGTTGTTTTGGATGCCACATCGACACTGAACCTACAGATCTCAGACGGATGGGGGATAGGACTCTTGCTTTTTTTTTTATTCGTACCATAAGAATTATAAACTATTGCAGTAGTTAAAGAGAATTAGAGAAATAATGTTGGATATTTGGCTGCAAGCCAGAAAGTGTATTGCGACTTCAAGACTTCATGTGAAAATGACCTGTAGGCACAAAAATGAGACTGCATTGTCTGAATAATTTGGTACTTTCAGATGAAGGCAAATATTTTCCCGCCACATGTTTAGGTGGAGATGCACTTCAGCATTCAGAGGACTTTAAAAATGCCACCCAGTGGGATCTCTCCACTTCCATGTGTGCATATTTACAATTCTGTTTTTTTTTTCTTTTTTTTTTCTTTTTTTTTTGAGACAGCTGCTATGGAAGTGATTTGAAATGCTTTAGTGTTCCGGCAATGGATCAGCTTTGGCAATTAAGAGAGAAAGCCCAGAAAAAGGTAATGGAAGTAGGGGGAGATGTGTCTAATGGGCTTTTATCTGTGGAAACCAAATCCAGACAGACTGGTGGAGAGAGAGAAGGGAAATGGAGCACCCCTCCTCACACAAACACACACACACACACACACACACACACACATACACACATGCACACTTACAGACAAACATCCCGTCCTGAGGCAGCTGACACTGTAGCTGATCTGGTCCATGATCTGGATCCACCAGTGGCTATCTGTGCTGTTATTGAGTAAATGTAATAGAGCCAGCCATGAATGAATACCAGGTGGTCTTAAGAGGCTGGCCAGGGTTGTGTTTACATGGTTGGACCACCTTCACTATTTGAAAAAGATGAAAAAGACTGAAAATATATAAGTATGTTGCTGCTGGCACCCAAAGCAGATTATTTTTAAGAGCTTAAATATTGCAGGCCTAAGGTAAATAAAAAATCTTTGTGTTTGTAGCTGTCATAATCTGAATTCTGGTGAAGCTCTGCTCTAACTTTTCAAAATTGTGGTTTTCTTTTTGGATTGAAAATTACGTTTGAATGTTTTGATGAAATGTACCCTTTTGTATTAAAATGTATTTATTCATTCTATGCAGTAGCTGATTGGACTTTCTTTAAAAAATATGACAAGACATCAAAAGAATGTTGAAAGTGTATCATCTTTTCGAAGCATGCTAATTCTTTTTTCCCATTATAATAATGACATGATGGTCTGTCACAGCTATCAGGTTACTGTCACCAGATCAGTTCTGACTTTCTGTGATAGTTCCAGTCTAAAACACAGAGTGTAAACAATATGACAGAGGATTCTTCCAGTGTCCAGCTGTTACCTTCAGAGAGAAGCTGAAGCGGCAGAATGAAATCTGATTTGAATGAAAACATTTGCCTTTTTTAATGTGTAACTGTTGTTTTTCTGTTTTGTTTTGTTTTTTTTTTTCTTTTCTTTTAGCACTGGAGAAGATAAACCAGGATGGTAACACACTGCTGGTAACCAGCTTCAGCTCGACGAAGGCCACTGTAACCTCACTCTCCTCTCCGAAACATTGACAGCTATTCCTCAGCCATGTCTAACATAAACAATACGCTTTGCATTGAGAATGGACAAAACGCAGATGTGTCTCTCTTACAAAAGGATAATCTTCAGGATGGTGGATTAAGCCAGCTTTTGGATTATAACGCAGAAATGGAAAGGTACAGGTCTTTTGCAAACTTTTATAAAACCAATGGGGCATTTCCACAGACTGCAAAGATTGCCCGCATCACAACTCCCATTTTTCCCAGTGCTAGAATTGGCATGTCCCCTTGGAACTGTGATAACGCCATGCTCTGGGGAAGGAAATCAGCGGCAATAAACCCTAATAGGACCAGCATGCATAGAAATGACTCCCAGAGGCCGGGGAAGCCTGGCGTGCCGCCAGAGACGCTGCAAATGGCAAATAATAATTTCCTCTCTACCTTATCCCCTGAACACTGCAGACCTTTAGCAGGAGAATGCATGAACAAGCTGAAATGCGGCGCTGCTGAAGCAGAGATAATGAATCTCCCAGAACGCGTTGGAACTTTTTCCGCTATCCCGGCTTTAGGGGGCATCTAATTACCTCCCGGGGTCATCGTCATGACAGCCCTTCACTCCCCCGCAGCCTCAGCAGGCGTTACAGACAGTGCGTTTCAAATTGCCAATCTGGCAGACTGCCCACAGAATAATTCCTCGGTATCCAGTGGAAACCCAGCGAAGAAGAAAAGGAAAAGGTGTGGGGTCTGTGCACCCTGCAGGCGGCTAATCAACTGTGGTGTCTGCAGCAGTTGTCGGAACCGCAAAACGGGCCACCAGATCTGCAAATTTAGGAAATGCGAGGAGCTGAAGAAGAAGCCAGGCTCGTCGCTGGAGGTGAGAACCGGGGCTCTGCTTCCCCTTCTTTTGTTATTATCCCCCTGCACTCCAAAGCATTAACCTTTTCATCCAGTCACGTTGTAAGCCCTTGAAAATTGTTTCCATGCCCACCCATGCCTGAACATCCCCCTGGCTTCTCAAATCTGCCTACCCGCCTAGCCTAATTGGCAGTAATTAGGGGTGTTTGTGTGGAGCGCAAGCTGAGCTTGGCTCAGACACCCCTAATTGCTGCCAGTCAGGCTGGGGCTGGAACGCATCCGAACAACCCCGAGCTTGGCTCAGCTCCAGGCAGGGCTGGGAAATGGTTTTCAGCAGAGAGCCATCCCTCTCTGCACCCGGTCATTTTAACCAATTATGGAAACCGTCTCTGGATGGGGGAATCAATATCCCACAAAGCCTCAGCCTCCGACCACCAAGAGATGGTGAGAGTGATGGCAAGGCTGCTGATGGTGTTTCTCAAAACATCCCCCAAGTTTTGTGTGGGGAGGGGAGTGAAACACCCATACTGATCCTTTCCCACTGATCCTGTATGAATTGATTATGCATATGCTGAGATGAAATCATTTTATATTATAAGTCATTATGGTCAGTAATGAATCAACCCAGGCCGTGATACACATTAAGAAAGGTGCTGAGGAAGAAAAAACATTGTCACTTAGGGAAGAAAAAAACAATTTAAGCACTGGCTGAATTGAGAAGTAGCAAAAGGCAATCACAGGGCAGTGCTCTTTTTAAAGGTGCGTTTTAACAGATTTATTTCTGACATTTGGCTACAAAGGACAACTTAAGAATTTAAATGTTAAATTTGCAAACATGGTTGTCTTTAGCCTGTGAGATTGAACCTGCTCACTGACTTAACATGAGCCTGTATGGATGAGTCACCAACAAATGCAACCTGAGGGGCAGATGATTTGCTCATTAATTAAGTCATTACACAGAGAGGAAAAGGAGGTTAATTATAAATATTACCTAATCTACTCATGGAAAAACACCATGTATAGCTTCCTTTGTTCATATGAACTTGTGCCACTAATTTGTAATTCTTGTATGAATCCACGATTCTTTTTTTTTTTTCAATATGAATTTTAATTTTTTACAAATAGTTCTGATCATGTACAGTAGTTTTGTGTTCTTACGTATAATGTAATACCACCTCTGACTATGCAGACTGACACTCTAATGGGATGCAAAAGTTGAAGCTTGATCCTGACTGAATATGTGTTGGCGAGCGCACTGTGACATAACATATTATTTATTCATATGATTCTCATCATTTATGTCTCATGTACTCTACAATCTAGTGTGACATGGAGGTTTTCCATTCATTCAATCTTGTTTAATAGCATGCCACCCACAACTAATATCCGCGATTAAAACTGTGACAGGACAGGAGTCCCAAGCATCAAAAGCTTCAGAATATAGCGAAATCGAGAGACTGAACTGAGTCTGTTTTTAACCTCTTCAAAACCAACAATCATTACAAACACACATTATGCAGACGAGTTGTTGCTTTACAGAGCTTTGTTTGTTTAGGTCCCTAAGTATCCAAAAGTTCACAATATGATAAATTGGTGGAAAAGCATTTAAAAAAACCCCAGAAATTTCCCTCTTGACACTTTTTGAAGAAAAAAAGTTTTCTGTAAAACAAGTGAATAAATCGGCCAGTGCAGTGAGATTATATCTGTTGACAGTAAAAATAGACTTTTTTCAAGAATTTTCCTGAAACTAGAGTCTGTGTCATCAAATAAGAAAGACTGAAAACAGGCCAGTGCACTGGAATAAAAACAAACAAAAAAAAGGTTTTAAAAACTGCCTTAAACAAGTTGATTTACACTTCGGGAAAAAGACGATATATTCATAATGTTTCACTCGCTTTAAGAAAATGAGGTTTTTATGACACAAATTGAAGACAAAAATGACCTAATAAGAAAAATATTATTTCTGTTTAGTGTAACCATAAAAACCACAAGGCAATGGATTTGGATATTTAGTGTCTTGTACAGTCTTTTGTAGTGAGTGTTTGAACAAGCTGTTACAGAATATCGATAGTCACATGCTCCCTTTAGGGGGAAATCATGGAAAAACCAGCATTGAAGGTCTGAAATAAGGGGCTCACTGATGGGTTATGGGTCATATGCTGGAAGTGTGAGGTGCAGAATTTGCAGTCGGAAACTCATTTAATGTCACCTCCATATACAGGTGTCTCAAACAGGTGTCCAGGAAGCAGACCTCACATTCATAATGCATGGGTAGACGCACTTTTGGAAAACATCCATTTGCAAAGACGGTTAGAATTACCAAGGGTGTGAAAAAACCCCAAACAAATCCACACTTGCTTTTAAAAGCTTCTTCTCTGAGTTCTGTAATTCATATTATGGACTTCTCGCCAGCAGTAATTGTTATATTTGACTCTACGGCTGTAATTACAGGCGCACCTCCTGCTGAGGAAATGGGTTTCAGTATAAAGGCATCTTACGGATGCAAAGTTATGCTTTTGCTGCCACAAACTTTTATGCTTACAGGGAGTGCCTCTTTGCACCTTGTTGATGGTGCTAATGGTCGCTCGCAGTTTGGTGGCATTAATTGAGATGTGTGACGAATCAGATGCTGAAGGAGAGGGAGAATTTACAGCCCATGCGTGCAAATTCACATGTGAACAGTAACACTCTGGCTGTCACTCTTTCTCTATCAAACACACACAAAGATTCAAACTAATAAACTTGCATCCACTCTTTTACAACATACAGCAAACCAACCAAACGTGCTGGTTGTACCTTTTGCCTTGGAAGAGACGATAAGCTACTGGCAGCCAGTGACTGTAGATTTGGCTGTCAGTGTTTTCCACATGGGAATCACCCTGAACTAATTATATCTTAAGCAGCGGTGGAAAATGCAAATCAGAATTTTACTCACACCCCTGAAATCGGAGAGCCAATTTAATCTAATACCCCCTTTAATTTAGCGCGCTAATGCAAGGCCCTAGAGAATTGCCCTGTGTCACCGCTGTGCTGTTCTGCAGCAGATTCTGCTCTCTCTCTGTGTCTCCATGCTGCTCTCAGGCTCCAAGATGGATTAGTCTGGCAAAGGAATCTCATCTAACCTAACATTTCCCGAGCAGTTACCTTTGCGTAGCTTGAGCTCCTATGGCTCAAAGGTACTTCATTAACTTTCAAACGCAATAATACTCATATGTGGGCAAGCTGTATCTGCGCTTCTGTTTACCTCAACTTTGCTTTTATTTCTGCAGAGATTATGAAAAAGGCATCCATTTTTTTCTGATTTCTGTACATCTAAGAGTTACACTTGCCAGCTTGTGCTGCTCATGAGCTTGAGTGTGGCACTGAAATTTATATGTGACATCATTCCATGCATCTTTATAATTTAATGAGGATGTTTCTTTCAATCCTTTTGGCGGAAATGACACTGTGGTTGATTCTGACTCCTGGTTACAGATATGTGTGGACATGATTTTTGGGCAGCTTGCTCAAACAGTGCATTTTCTTCTTCAATTGTTTAATTTAAAGGTGTTTTTATAGGCCCGAAGCAGTAATAGTATTCCAAAGTAAAGAAGCAAAATTTTGGAATTAAAGTGACTACGAGGAACTTTTAAGTATTTTTGAAACCGTCTCATGATTCCTCTGATGATTATAAATTTCTTGTGACAGCAAACGAGACCCTCAGCGAAGAAGACTGCAATTTTTATGTAGTTACTATTAATGCTCGTGATTGGATCTGAATCCCCGCAAACTCAGATGAAACAAATATTTTTTTTAATTTTAAATTTTGTTTGTTCTGTGCGATTACAAAAGCATAACTAAAATATATTCTATGCCTAAGGCTGTTGGTTTGCACCTTAGCATGTAATGTTAATGCAAATGGCTGTGTAACGTTAGCCTACAGAAAACAGAGGTATTAGGTCTCGGGGGACATATGTCATACAACTGGCTTATAACCTATTTCTTACTCACTTAAGAATACATTACCTCATCATGATTCAGAGACCCTGTGATCTTTCTTTCACTCGCTTCCAAAACAAATGCACAGATGCATTGTCAGTGTTATGCTGAGTTCTCCCTGCCTTGCACGTGCTAGCAAAGATCTTTACAACAGTAGGCACTTGCGTCACTACTGCTTTTGTCCAAAGGGGCTGCTAGAATCATAAAAACTGAAAGTCCTCATGGTCACTTTAATCAGAAAAAACTCATAAAGAGTATTTATTGGTGCTTTATCTTGTGACACATCAGACTTTTTGGGACCACTTGGGGCTTCCTAACCATTGAGAATCATTGGTCTAAGGTACTTTATTATTCTGCTCTCAACAAGTGGCTTAGTGCTTACTTCCTAATCATTGAATCAAATCGTGCCATCCCTAAGACAGCACTGTGAGCTTTACAAAAGAGTTTTAGGTCTTTTCAAGGTTTGAAAAGCCAGTTTATTCTTATTTTAGTTGGTAAAACTGAATTCAGTTTATTGAAGGATCTTATATTGCTTTGACTTGTAGAAATACTCTGAGTTCCAACAGTGTCACAGTTGGTGTATATTTTAAAGACAGAAAAAGCCTAATATTGAGGTTACATAAAAGAGCATAACTTGAAAAGAGAAATAAAGACTTCCTAGTTGATTGTTTGGTGTCTTTTTCACTGTGTTGTGCAGTCAGATATTTTATTTAATCTAATCAAATGGCAAAAGTCTGCAGTGTTGTGAAGTCTGTAATTAAGACTTCCAGTCAAGCTGCATTTTAAATTCTGTGTCCAACCACACTTTGAAAACAATTACAACATGTGGATTTGAGTTGTACTCTTTGCATGTCTAATTTTTGTCTTGCTTGTTTATGATTCTCAGTAATGCAGATTCTACATCAGGAGTTGAATTCCTGCAGAACAACTTCCTTTTTTCACTTTGATAAAATCATAGCATCCTTATATTTAGAGGATTTCAAGTACCAGCTTGGTAAATGACTTGAGCAGTACTGCTGTATTATATGTTCATAAGGCTGCAAAGGCAAAACAAAATCCAAACATTCTTCTATATAATTAGAAGCATAACACAGTGTAGAAAAAACATGAAAAGGGCAAACACAAAAATTCACATGAACAGTTTCCTCCTTTCAATTAACGAATGTCAAAGGCCATCGTTAAGTATTGAGCAGAAACCAGCATCCTAGAGTAAAGGGATGTTCTTTTTCTCCCTCTCTGCTTCTGTTCTTTGTGAGGGTTGATATGACTACATGAAATGGACGAGATAATAAGGTGGCATGGCTGCCTAGAAACCTTTGCCATTGTGTTAAAAGACAAGGCCCAAAATGGTTGGAAGCAGGACCTTGAGGAAAATAGCTTGGATTCAGCCCATTAATGAGAGCACGGGAGCCAAATAAGCAACGGCAGCCAGGTCTAATTTGTTTTAGGTGTGCTCAGAATAGATAAGGACAAATCTGTGGCCTTCACTACCTCCCCCCAACCTTTGCCTCCCCTGGAGATAAAACTGATCACTGCCAGCCAATCTCCATGGGCAAAGGAGAGGGGGTAAAGAAATAAACTGAAAAAAATGAAGAAGGGAAAGCCTGAGGGACAGACGGCCTTTAGATCTGCAGATCTCTAACTTACCGGATTTATTCAAGCTTTAAAACTGCAGATTAATTTGGTCGCAGAGGTCTGGGGAAGTGTGGAAAAAAAAGAAAAATGAGGCCGTATGCCGCCGCACATCTCAACCTAAAGGGCAACCTTAAGCTCCTGTCAAGACAATAGGATTTTGCCATCTGAACCACAACGCAGACCGCTTAATTATACACATCTTCCCTGCAAGCTACCCTCAGCTACTGAAGAGCATGGTCTCCCCTTATTCATTGTCATGCCCTTTTTCCCCTAGATTGGTTGTGCCGTGTGGATTTTCTGTCAGCTTCCATTTGTGCCGAGTAGCTGTCCTCCTTAGGCCGTCGCTGTGCTCAGAAAGGCACAACCGCACGGCACTGTTAAAGAATTCATCGTTTTTGCCACTGCCACCAATTAAGGCCAACGCGTAATCGGAGGCGTCTGGACGATGCCCTTACATTATGTGGTCTGCCGCCTCCTCTGCCCCTGTTTGATTCAACATTCCTGGTTCAGCGGTGAAAGAGACCTCATTGTCATTGTCTTCATTATGGTGCAAGGAAAGAGAGAGAGAGACAGAGAGAGACAGAGAGAGACAGAGAAGGGGGTAGAAAGCAGCCCAGTGGAGGGTGGACAGCGTGAAAGAGCAGGTGCGGGAGGACGTTAATGTGTGGCACTTTAAATTTTAAACAGATGATAATAAATAATTGATGCTGACTCTGACTGAGGAGTTAAAAGGTATCTCGTCATTACTGAGAGCCTGTAGGATAAAGTGTGAGAGAAAAGTCTTCAGCAAATGCATCATGGGATTGCAGTGAGCGCTGAGCATTGCAGCAAGGTGTTTTTTGTTCTCCATAAAAACAAGCCAGGATTTTGACTTATTTTGATTTCTGCCCATATTTTATGTTTCAGCTCTAATGGAGCAATTCAGCACTTGTAATACTTTTAACAAAGCCTTTTTCATTTAAGAAACATAGCCTTAATTGAGGTAAGTGCAAAAAGGCCAACGGCAAATGAGTAATTAAACTGATGTAGAGCCAGATTAGAAGAGTTCTTCCTAAAGGCGGTATTCCCCATTTTCAATCAGCTTTTACCAAAATTCTTAAGCAGACATATTTCTGCTTCCTCTGTGGCTGTTTTTTATACATAATAAGGCATTGTCTATCTATCTATCTATCTATCTATCTATCTATCTATCTATCTATCTATCTATCTATCTATCCATCTAATCTAATCTATCTATTGCTACTAGCTACTATATGGCCTTGCAGGCCCTCTCTACAGCCAGTGTTGGTTTGGCTACTGGGATACTTCCATTCTGAGCAGTGCAGAAACGTGGTGGTGCAACATAGTGAACTCTGTGAAACACACTTCCTCTGTGGATAAAAATATCTCATTCTAAGGTAATGAAAATGCAACAGTCCTTATCATCAGTTGCTTTTACTGCATTAATGAAAACACAATTTTGGATATTATACTCCCATTCTGCCCTGTCCTGTTTTGCCAGTTGACCTTTAAAATAGTTAAATATAGAGTAAGCTACACGGGAAAATAATTAAAAGATAGAGATGACAGCTCATTTCCATTGAGGTCAGTGTGATGTTCTTTAAAACAGAAACTATCATGGCCACAAGTCAATTGTGAGGTGTGTTATGAAGCTTTGCCAGCCGAATATTTCTGTTGAAAACACTTGAGGAAAAACCATCATGTGTCCTAAGACAAAGAAATCTGTTCCTTTATATTTTTTCAGTTGACCTACCATAAGCAAAGTGCTTAAAGTGTAGCAGTATTGGTAAGTTGCTTGAAAACTTGGTTGAAGCGACTGCTGGCAAGTTGGTGTAAGTAACAGATTTTCATGGGTTAGTAAAATGGCTTCAAGGTCTATAAAGAGGATTTGTTGAAGCCAAGTCTGTCATGGTGCCACTTGGCTCTTGTGGTCAGTCAAAGACCTGCATAAAAAAAAAAGAACTATCTTCTCTACAAACTTTCAATGTAAATGACAGATAAAAGCATGTCCACACCCACTGAGTGCAGTGAAAAACAAAGAGAACAACTTTTTTTTGCGACTATATGACCATTGACTACCCATTGTATTTCTTCCTTACTACCAATGACATTGCTGGTTTTAGAAGAAATTCGGATTTCTTTGGAGGAAAACTCAAATTTTTTCATGAATGTATCATGCACTGAGGAATTAATTTCTTCAGTTGATTACATTAACCATCAACACTGATTAAACATTCTCATATAATACAGAGAATATTTCCTTTAGTGCGTTAACCCACACGTAACAATCATGTTCAAGCATGTATGTGATTAAGTGGAGACACTACAGATAAAAACAATGGTCAATTCTGATATTTTTAACTGTTTTGCTTCCATTACGTCTTTCAGCCTAGTTGAAAGAGTTCTGGAAAAAGTTGTATT
>JAPZDX010000019.1:1681142-1696839 GCA_029783625.1 Naso annulatus | reverse complement strand
TGTGAGTGTAATTCTTTTGCCAAAAAACAAACAAAACTCACATTAAACAAAGTCAAAGATGACATAGACAAAAAATGACCACCAAACACGGACAGAACTTTACTGTATAGTTTTAATCACTTAGCAAACAGGAGAAACAAGAAGTCAGTCACAGATACGTGATTCATGATTCATGACATCCTTCATGTCTTTTATACAGTGAGCTGTTAGGTTCACTTGAAACACTTTTTACGCTCTTAGTAAAATTATACAGCTAAGTTCTGTCAGTGTGCAATTTTCTATAATTAAAACGTTCCTGTGACTGTACAGCACCTGATTATCTACCAGCGGCGCAGTCCTGTTTAAAGTTAAAAATGAATTTGACTGAGGGCTTTTTTTTTTTTTTTAACACTTTTACTGTAGACATTACAATGATATTGTTAGCGTGAAGTCTTTAGACCACAATCATCTGATATCAAGACAGCCCTTGTCCCAACTTCAAAGTAGGTATCACACGTAGGCCAAGCTGTTGAAAGCATAATTTCTGTCACAACAAAACATTACCCCCTCACTCTTGAAAAGCACGGTGACATATAAAAGTTCTACAGCTCTGACTTATTATCCCAATAGAAAAGAACCAGACATCTTCGAAGAGGAGGATATAATTGTTAGGTTTATATTATCTGCGTGTGCCATGAAGGATCCAACTTTGTTTATCACAAGCTGAGTCTTATTGTTGTGGCTTTGGCTGTCATTTCTTTCTGTTATAATGCCATTGTGTGTGTTCACTAAGTTACTTGCTGAAACCTTGGATTGTGGCCACATCTATACAGCTAAGTTGAGATGGCAAGAAACATGATTAGACACAACTAATCCTACAGTACAAATGTGTACATGAACAACTATGGTCAGTACAGGAGGAAAAAGTTAAATCAGAGAGAGATTCTATTTTAATGAACTAGAATTAAGCTTTAATAAGAATGCCACCCCTGATGGTCATTCAAAGCTGGGACCCTTCAGATTTCAGTACTGGTTGATTTGGTGACACCTAAGGTTATTGTTGGTAACAGTAAATGTGGTTTTACACTACAGGTCACAGAAATCTGGAGCAGTAGACAAAATATCAGGGATATAGTTGTCAGGGAAAGGAATTCCATTATTCTGTGAGTAAACATGATCCGATTGTATGCTGCAAACAGCATCAGTCTGCAAATAGCATGGCACAGTGCAAGAAGCTTTTACATCGCTATGAAGTTGGAACCAGCTCACTGCTTCTTTTTCCATCACTAAATGCAGAAAGTGGCCATTTTCTTGTTTTTTTGGATGCATTTTTATGAACAAAAGCACATAAAATGTTGCATTTACCTCCTATTACTCCAAGTTTGGAATTTGCATATATAATACTTTTGCAAATCTTACATCTGTGGACCAAAGGCTCAATCATCATTGTGTTTCCTCATTCTTCATTTGGACAGTAATTTAACAGACAGTTAAAAAAAAAAAAATCTTTTAGATTGTTGCCTTAAAGTAAAGCGTCATATTCCATATCAAAACACCAAAGAGAGAGATTCCATTTTAGACCACAAGGAGCATAAAGTCTCCAAATCGTACACAGCTGACACACCTACAGCTGTATTTTAAGACACATATAAAGCTTTCTTGTCCGCTTAGAGTCATATTTCAGATCAAATGTCAGTCCAGTATTCACTTTTTTGTTCGGTTCTTAGTTCTGTTTTACTCTTCACCAACTCCTGCAAAAAAAAAAAGTGGTTCTTTAGCTTTTTAGACTTTAAACTTTTTACTGACCAGTTAGAAGATTAGTAAAGAAAGCTCTCTACAATTTTGTGGTGGGCAGATTCAACCTTAGAGAAGACTGATGGAATAGGCAGGACTAACTTAACCCTACATTTTACCAGGATAAGAGTTACTACACATTTAGTTTGAACTTGATGAAATCATTTTTTTACAGAAAAATCTAGTACAATATGGAAGCTCAAATTCCTCCACTAAATACACAAAAACTCTCGATTCTTACTGGTGACAAATGATGTCATTCTGTTTGAGAAATATTTGCAAAAAATAAATTGTTCTAGTTTTAACAGGTGCTGAAACATCAGCAGCAGAGATTTTATTTTAGCTGTGAACTCAGTTTGAACTCAACTCTGTTCACACACCTACACATACACACACAACTGTGTGCACATCCATATGAAACTAGTGTAGCAGCCAAAAAGTGCAGCACAGATGGAGCCAAAAACATTCGATCAACTGGTGAACAGAAAGTTAAAGTGACAGTCAGACAAACTAGTCATTCATTAGGCCTTCATGCCATCATGTCATTATCATAAATGTGTCTCAGGATTGTATTCTAAACAAGTTTCTTGTCTGAGGTGATGCACATTTTCAAAAGAAGGTTTCTATAGTTTTTTCAGGAAACACAAACACCTATTTTGCCAGTGTTTACGACCCTCTGAAGATCCTGACAACAAAACTGAGAGTGGTTAAATAGCAGCTGTCACTCAAATAGATAGCAAAATGAGTCGAGGCTCCGGTGATGCCACTAGGTGCCAGGGGTTAGTGGGTCGATCAGATGTGGTAACCCCCTCTGTGTCCTTCACAGAAATAGAGAATCTCTGTGATAATCCTGTCATGAATTTTGACTAAGAGTGCTCCCTCTCACTACTGACATACTTTCTGGGACTGAGCAGAAGAAAAATCCACACACCTCCCTGCAGGGGGGCTCGAAGAAACAACATGTACGGTTGAAAAATCTAAAGCACAGAAGGAACACTATTAAGTTAAACGTCCTCTAATTAACCTGTCACTTTGTTTAAAGAAGGGATACAATTTCAAAGTTAATGTCACCTAAAATGCATTTGTTCAAATTGTTTTAGAAGAAATTCAAATTTCTCTTTTCCATCTCCAACTGTATATTTGCAGATACTTGTGGTGCACATACTTACACACCAAACACTTTTCCCACACTGAGTCTCACACAGAGAGGACAGAGAATGGGACCGAAAGAGAACGACACATAGATTCTCCCTCCCTCCCTTCCTCCCCTCTTCCCTACCTCGTCTTTCATTATTTATTTACTGTCTGCAGTTTTTCCATCGCACGCATATTGATGCAGAGAAAGCAGGGTGTGAGTGCGTGTCAGAATCATTTCCTGACGAGGGAGACAAGGTGGAAGTAATCAGCAGAGCGCTGATGCAATATGACAGCCCCTAGAACCGCTGGTACACAGTTAAGAGCAGGAGGGAGAAGAAAAACATCTCTCCACTGAAGGAAGTGGCAAGATTTGCACAAGCAACGTTTGGGCGGAAAGTAGATTTACAAAGTTCTAAAAGTTTGTGGGAAGGAAATCAGATTCTGGAACTGTTTTGTTTGAGCTCATCTCTTAAACCCCAAAGTATTATTTTTTTTTAATATATCTCTGTAAGGTAATTCAGCTAGCTACATTGGAGTCACTCTGTTTAGAAAATGTTTAGCACTTCAAGTTTAGTTTAATTCTTCAGTTGCATCCCGATGAAATTTAAGCGATTTGGAAGATATGTTGTGATTAAATGCTAGTTTCTACAAGTCAGACTTGTTCATGCATAACCATGAGAAACGTGTTTTATATCCGTGTGTATGTGCAGTATGGAAAGCAGGACACAGACTAACAGGGTCTGCAGAGAAGCCAGCAAGACACTTGGCTGACATCATCTGTCTCCACTAATCTTGTCTGACTGTTCCTCTCTCTCTCTCTCTCTCTCTCTCTCTCTCTCTCTCTCTCAGAGGCAGGTGTAGATTGATCAGTTATCCTGCAGCCATCACGAGGCGCAGTGAGACGGCCAAGCATGCCAGCTCTTTTCCTCCGCTCTTCCTCATGTAACACACCTGTACATATCTCCCCCACACATCTGTACATCTCTTTCTATCTCTGTCTCTGTCTTACTCAAATTCACACACAAACGCACACGCACACACACACACACACACACAAATTACAGCACGGGTTATGTGCATACACACACGCAAAGACACCATCTGCTGATCCTGACAGGCAAAACCTTTCACGGGTGCAGAAATGGATGAATGTGGAAGACGGTGCATTAAGAGTCCCCTTTCCTTTTCACATGCTAACCCAGAAGAGCACATGGGTTAATTCTATGGTCAAACACACACATTCACACACATGCACACAAACACACTAAAACACATACACAGAGGTGTTAGCATGCTGATTGATTGATTGGGTCTGTTGGTTTCTTGACGGCTGGCAACATTTTCTTTTTCACATCTTGTCAACGCCCCTGGCAGCAGGAGTCCCAGAGTGATCTCGGAGGAATTAGGTTATCCAAGTCACCAGGGCTGGATTCCACAGTGGGGCCCATGCAACCATCTAACTGATTTATAATCGTGAAAATGTCCTTTATTGTTAACTCTTAACAATTTTGTTAACAATTTATTTGCAAAGTTGTCTTTATTATTTTTGTCAAAATATCAAGGCAACATTGTCAATACTGAATGTGCTACCTGTTTCATATTGGACATCATTGCAGATTTTTCAGTAAGATATGTCATTTTAATCATTACAGTTTTATTTAGTCCTGACAGCTAAAGTAGTTTCAATTAGTAATTTTCTATTTAGGTAACTGTAAGCGCATTATTTCTGTTAAAAGCTTGTTGGTTAAATAGAAAAACCAGTCAAAGTTTAAGTGAAGCACTAGACAGACACTCTATTTTTGAATGTTTGTTCAAGCAAGTGTTTCCAGAAGATGTTTTTTTTATCTTTTTGTCACTGTTTTTCCAAATAAAAAAACATTTAAGCTTTTAAGTAAACAAAGTGCCAAGTAGCAGCAACACCTGATGTATCCCCCTCATCCCATTATCCAGCGTTAGGAAGAATCGATCACACACCACACTTAAATACAAGCACATTTTCGAAATACTAATACTTCACTTATATTTTCCATTTTATGCTGCTTAAACCTCTACTCCATTGCATTTTTAGGGAGAGCTACCGTTCTTTTTATCTCTGCTGTGTTTATCTGAAAGCCAGAGTTCCAAATTACTTTGCGAATCATAAACTCTCACACCCAAATGCATAATCACTCTGGCCTTTTAGACTTGAAGTCCAGTGTAAGTTGGGTGGAATTATGATCGATCTGACCAAAATATATGGACGTAGAAAGATAACAGATGCAGCTTATTTTTACATTATTGCATTAGTAATAATGCAAAATGAGAAATAGAAATTACATCTTCCATTTCATGTTTTAGATACACTCTACTTCTCTTTTGATATTACATATGTACCTTACTTAAATGTTATTTTGTATGCAAAGCTTTTACTTTAACAAAGCCTTTTTAAAAATTTAAGATTACCTATGTCTACACTGGTAAAACACCAAAATACTTTTTCTGCCAGTGCTAATATCTGCCTTCCCCCAATGTCCACTCTGTTACTGTGTGTTAATTACTGCAGAAAGAAACCCTCATCTACAGTGTCCTGTGTTTTGCACGTCAAACCATCCCTCATAACTTTCGCCACAACTTTTGTGCAGAATTCCACACGTCTTACGATGGAGGAAAAGGCACGGCTGGCTAAAGCATACAAGTAGACTTCAGTCAACATTTCTGACAATGCAAATGATAAAAGCCAGGTCCACAAAGGGGCTCACACTGGTAGTGAAACAAATGTCATTCATTCTTTCATTCGTTCATTCATTCATTATCCATAACTGCTTATCCTTTGCAGGGTCGTGAGGGGCTAGAGCCAATCCTAGCTGACATTGGGCGGGGGTGGGGTACACCCAGGACGAGTCACTAGTTCATCACAGGGCTGACATATACAGACAAACAACCATTCAGACTCACATTCACACCTACAGGCAATTTAGAGTCACTATATAACATGACCTGCATGTCTCTGGACTGTGGGAGGAAGCCAGAGTACCCAGAGGGAACCCAAGCAGACATTGGGTAGGCAAAGGCATCCTGTACATCCTGTTCATCCGTGTTTTGGCCAATAAAGCATTCTAACTGGATTCCCAGGACTCTTAGTGATTTTATTAGTCACACCAGTGGTAGGTGGTGATTTTCAGAAACCAAGTGAATGAGAGGAGCCACTGTCAGCCATTCCTTTCTTTTATGGGGAGAACATGCAAATTCCACACAGAAAGGTCCTACCCCAGGCAGGTATCGAACCCAGGACCCTCTTGATGTTAAACGAAAGGACCTGGATTTGAACCCAGGGCCTTCTTGCTGTGAGGCAACAGTGCTAACCACTAAACCGCAGTGCTGCGAAATGTCATATTTACATTAGTAAAATGTCAAAATATGGAGCAACTATGTATGATTTACATTTACATTTGTTCTGAAAATGTTTCAGAATTTTTTTTTTTTTTAAAGAAACTTGTGGCCTGACTTCTTCTTCTTCTTTTTTTTTTTTAAACTTTTCCTTTTTCAAATCTATTAATTGCATAGAATCTTTTTCTTTCTTTGTTGGATGTGTCTAACGTACTTACTAAACCTCAACCTTACTGACCCAAGACATTAATGAAATTAATAATTAAATACTGTCAATGATCTTAATACACGAATTGATGCAGTGCAGCTTTATTGTATGTGCAATGATGTCAAAAAGGTTGTAGAAACCATTGAACAAGTGTGTCATCAAGATGAAAGGATATTACCTTTATACTGTATCACTGAAGAGGCTTTCATTCACTTATCTTTCAAGATATCATTCATCCTTCAATTTATCTATCTGTCCTTTCATCAATGCATCGACCTCTCCATTTGTCATCTGTTCATCCATCTATCACCTGCCGTATTAACACATCCAAGTATCCACCCACCAAGTCTACACAAACAATTCAATGAGCCCATTACATCTACAACCACTTGGCTTTTGTTGACCAAAGACTGAGAGTGAAACATCGAACTCTTGCAACATCATTAGCATGTTGGTGAACGGGCTGTACGTTGGCAAGACGAGCTGGAGGAGCAAGGTGAAAGCATGGGGAGGGTCCAAGTGTCAGGTCCCATTGGGGTCAGAGGATGGCGGCTACATTTACCAAAGCAAACAGCCCAGAGGAGCAGAGTGCTTCACCTGTCGCTGTGGATTACTCCATTATCACATCCACCAGTCCCACAGTGTCCCATTCCAACCACTTACTATTCAAAATTCATACAACACGCAGAAAGGTGGGAGCTATGAAATGTTAAACTGCAGCAGGACTCAAATTTTAAAAGAGGCATTGAGATAGTTATTAAGAGCAGTTGACTGTATAATTTGTCTGTTGCGTGTGAAACCACATAAACAAAGACGATGTTTTGGTCATCTGGAAAAATTGATGGAGTCACACTTCATGTTATTATGATTTGCAAAGCTACACTGACCGATTTTGCAATAATATTTCTGAATATAATGCAGAAATGCATGGCTTTTATGTGAGGTAGATTAACAATCTAATACAGTTCTAAAGAAGCCTCTTAAGCACAAGCACTCTCAAGCAAGTTCATAACAGAGGATTTGTGTAAGTAATAACACATAGTGCCGAGACAGATTAGGCTTATTAATTTAGATTTTTAAAATGTATTCTAAGGTAAGTATAATAAGAGCAAAATATAGAAAACGTCTAGATGAAAAATGGACAAAAAATTCATTACAGTTTTGACAAACTATATCAAGCGCATAGGTTTACATTGGGAAGTGGGGGCATGTTCCCACCAATATTTTAGACTTTTTTTTCCCCAGTGTTTTTTTTTTCTTTCTTCTTCTTCTTCTTCTTTTTTTTTAACCTTTATTTATTCAGGGGAGGTTCCACTGAGAGCGAGCTCTCTTTTTCAGGGATGCCCTGATCACATTCACACAGTCACACATTCACACCTGGAAGCTGCAGAGTACAGCTACAGTCCTAACTGCAGCCACAGAGCAGCTCTACTGGAGCAACTGGGATTAGGGGCCTTACGCAAGGGCCTCGATGGTAAAATAAGGGTGGGGAAGCAGATCCCTTCACTTTCACCACAAAGATAAATCATGCTGGTTTGTGGTTTGAACCAGTGACTCTCTAGTCACAAGCTTGCTTCTCTAACCATTATTTTTGGATTTAGGTTATTTTTGCCGCTAATGTTTCAGCACCATGGACAGCACTGAGAGTGAGATTCAAGCTGCAATCAGCTGTTTCTATACACTTCCCAATCCTGAGTTTGACATAAATTCTGACATAAATATGGGGGGCTACATCCTGCTTGCAGCAAAAAAGAAGGGAAAAAAAAGTAGTTTACGTTTTGCAAACCTTCAAACTTGACGCAGCAGGAGTTTGGAGCGGATGGTGGTTGTGTGGCACCATGGCGAGATGGCTGCCTAACAGAAGAATAGTGTATGGTTAAAAGCCACACCAACCAATTTTTTGTCAGGACAATTTATAGCTATTTTGTAGTGACCAAACCCAGTTTTCTTCTTTAAGTAGACGTCTCGAGAGTTTCTAGCAATTTTTTTGGCTTCCAAATCATGTTTAAGAGCCAAATGTTTTCACCTAAATCATGATCTTTTGCTTATCCTAAGAGGTTTTTGTGCCTTTACCTAACCAGACCTTAACCAAAGAAATGTAAAATTCAACAAAACTGTAGTTTGCAGAAACATACAATACCAACATTAGTTCAAGGTCCCTAACAATGCTGCGACCAAACCTTCACTCTACAGCATGCACATCCAAACCTGTTGTGAAAAACAGACACACAAAAAGAGAAACTTAATTACCACAGTAAAAATAGATAAGTATGAGTATGAGGTTCAGCTAGAGGGAACACTGACTCCATGTTTGAAACTCAGACTGACTGGTAGGCTATACCAGGTAATTTAACTTCCTGGATTTCTTTTGTTGGAAATATAAAAATCAGTCATCTTCCTTCTTAATGACAGGAATCTTTATGCTTCTTACTATATCCACTTTTTTTGCAACATTTTCTAACTAATTTTGAGCTGATGATAAAAAAAAAAAAAAGATTTCCCAGTATAGGCATACTGCCCACTGATGCAGTAACCACAGCCTGGATTCTCTATGTGGACATTTAAAATTAGAGCTTGTGTTTGTTCCATAATAAAACATGTTATGCAACTCAGATGCTTTTTAGAAAATAAAATCAAAATCCACTGGATGGGGTTTATTAAGAACCTTTAGTGGGTTACTTTGTTATGGCAACACTCTAAGAAAAGGTTTAAAAATGTAATATGCTGTAGTACAAATAAACCTCATCAAGACACCCTGTTGGCACTGGCGATCAGTTGTTCCAACACCTTCATGGGAGACAGAATGGATGGCACACTGCAAGGACCAGGTTAAACAAATAATGCAAGAAGAGGATCAGCCGCTGGGCTGACACGTTTGTATTTGGTGTAATTCACATTAGAAGTGCTAACAGTCGCCTAGTCTGGGGTGCCGAGTTAATGTCCACTATAAACACAGGGGGCAAAGTTGGGGATATTTCTTTTTTTAAGCTAATCACCCAATATGTAACATATCTGCAGTTAAAAAAATGACTAGACCCATGTTAAAGAGCCAGTGGATTTAGTGGCACCTAGTGATGAGGTTGCAGATTTGTCGCAACTGACTATCCCTTCACTTTACCTCCCTTTTTAAAGCATGTAGAAGAAACTATGGTGGCTATAAAACTCAGGAAAAACTCAAAAGGCCCTCTCTAGAGCCAGCATTTGGTTTGTCCATTCTGAACTGTCCTGGAACCATTATGGTGCAACATGGCCGACTCTGTGGAAGAGGACCCACTCCCTCTGTATACACAAAAGGCTCAATCTAAGTTAATGAAAACACAAATATT
Organism: Naso annulatus; assembly: GCA_029783625.1. Lineage (NCBI taxonomy): Eukaryota > Metazoa > Chordata > Actinopteri > Acanthuriformes > Acanthuridae > Naso > Naso annulatus. The sequence continues at coordinate 1,687,029 of JAPZDX010000019.1, read as the reverse complement.
CTTACTATCAGGTGGTTGTACACTTATTTAAACATATCATATCATAAATATTAGGCATTATTAAATTTCTGCCATTTTCAACGAATGAATCCCAATAAGTCTTTCACACTGGACTTTTAGGTCTATATAACACCAAAATATAGTAATTACCTTAAAAAGTGCCCATCTTATCTGTTTTGTACAACACACAGTCCAAAAACTTCACTCAAATGTACATTATATAGAGAAAGAAAAGCATCAAATCCTTACACACAAAGAAAACTTTGGTAATTCTTCTTTGCAAATGATATTAAGTGGTCAAAACATTTGCTGATTGTCTATCAAGAAACAAATCCATGACTGGACTAATCTATGTTTTTTTTTTTTGCACAACACTGTTGTGTCCATTTCATAAATATAATTTGTATTTAATATTAAATTATTAAGTGTGTAATTTAAAAAAAAATAAAAGTTCTTTTAACATTTCAGCAGGAATCCTGAAGTGTAGCCCTGAAGCAAGCGGCTGGAGACGGACTTAGCTGCTCTGTACTTTTACCCTGCAGCAATATTGAATCTGAGGAACTCATAATACCACTGTGGTTTAGCTAGGCAGCAAATAGAACATGGAAAATGGCACAAAAGACATATCCAGGGTAAAGAGCCATCCCTGGAGAGAAGAGTGACACCAAGGAGTCCCTCTTCTCCTCCTCAGCAGCGTGATTAATAACCCTGGTGCCCCATAATCTCTCCATCATCTATCTATGTAAATGCCCCCAGACCTGCAGCGCCAACACACTTTGACTGATGGCTGTTCCACCGCACTGGGCTTGGTGTGTGTGTGTGTGTGTGTGTGTGTGTATGTATGTGTGTGTGTGTGGGTATGAGAGAGAGGGAGAGAGAGAGAGAGTGCACAGTTTTGCATATGTACGCAGGCGTTGTGTGCAAGTGTGTGAGGGGATGTGAGGGCTTTTGTGGATGGAAAGGAAGAGATGAGAAAAATCACATGGTCTGTTGGCGTGATCATAGTCAATTTGGCCTCAGACACTGTTGTCTGTTACAGAGCACACTCACCGGGAGAGGACCACACAGCACACAAGAATACGACACATGGAAGGTTATAATTTACTCACGCAACAAGATACTAATTCAGATTTAGCCAGTAGTTCAATAAATTCCTATTTCATCCAGTTAGCACCGATTTTTGAGCAATGACAATTGCAATAAATATGGTGAATGGGATTAATTAAGCATCTCAAAGTACTATTTTAAATATTACATAAATTAATAATGCTTTTATATTTTTCAATTTCATTCAGTTAAAATGTGACTTGTTCACATTAGGAAGGGTTTCATGGATTTTACTTGGTTCGTGAGACTGGCAGTGTGAGTGCAGGTTGCGTCCAAATGTTTGTCTCATATATTGGCATCATACAGCCAGAAAATAGCTGGACAGAAACCTGAGGAACAGAGACAATAATCCTGGCATTAGAATTATTTCTTTGTGAATTTTTACACAAAGTTGAGGGGAACTTAGAGGAAGTGACTCAGCAAGCACTTTCACACCTATAGATGACAAGAGGAGATGTTAGGAGAAGATTGAGAAAAGAGAGTGGACTCCTGTCTTCATATTTTTCTCTTAGTGAAATGTGTGCTAATGCGCCTGATATTAAATTATGCATTGAGTATTAAGTCATAACCAACGAGTCCGATGGGCAAATTAGCACAAATCTTACTTAACTAGTGTTAACTGGTAATATCCAGTAGTCAAAACAGAAAAAAAAACATCCACACACACACACACAAATCTGTGCACTAAATCTTTTCTTTAATGCAAGCTGTCGGTCAGAGACCTTCTTCAAGGCATTAACAGGCAGCAAGAAGTTGTTGTAGTGCAGTGGTTAAAAGCACATTTTTGATTAGCAGAATGCAGAACACCTGTGTCAATCAGTCGGCCCTCTGTAGATCTGAGTGTGCAGTTGCTTTTTTCGTTTGATGCTCCATAGCGCCAGCACCTCAACCAAGCCCCTGTTCCAGGTGGGCGGTGTTTTTCTCTCCTTTTAAAGTTCACAAAGACCGTAAAAGAAATGACTGAAATGCACCGGACTGGATGAGAGGCCATCTAACCACAAGATCTCAAAGGTCTTTGGATTCATCCTGTGAGGAAAATAAACCTAACTGGTCTAAAGATGTTTCGGATTGGACAAAAGGAGGAACGACAGACTGACAGAATTTTTTTGAGCATTTTTTGAGACGTTGCGGCTAAAAATCAACTTAAAAACAAATAGAAAGAAAAAGTGCACAAATCTGGAAGGTTGACTTTGTTGTGTGCAGTCTCACAGAAACACAGACTGCAATACCAGTAAGCTATTATTATTATAATTATTATTATTATTATTATTATGCTGAAATTTCTGTGCACCAAAGTCAACAAAATGCTGCAGATAAGCTGAATTTATCAAGTAAAGCAATTTTGAATAATAAAACAAACACAACAGAGGTTTCACTGTGTTTGTCTAAAAAATAAATCAGATGGACAAACACACACAGTAATCATGTTACGTAGAGTAAATTTGTGTGGAGAATGCAACGAATGGCAACACACACACGTAAACACACTAATCTTTTTTTAAATACCCTGTTGTGTCATTTGTGTGTAGAAGGATTACTGAACTGAGACACACACACACACACACACACACACAGTACAACTGGCTATGGAGGTGAGCGTGACTGTTCAGGTTGGAGATGTGGCTCATCGGCTGCTCTCAAACTTTATTACATTGTCTCACTCATTCACACTCTATCAGAGAGAGAGAGAGAGAGTGAGGCAGTTAGAAAGAGAAGACAGAGACATTGAACTGAAACAGGCTCAGAGAGAAGAAATTTGGTGAGAGAAAGAGAAAGATGGTTTTGACAAAAAAAATCTGAGATGAACAGAGAGATGTTCAGAGATAAAAATAAATAGATAAAAAGATGGCATGTGTTACTGGTGAATGCTTATTGTAAGGAGATCTGCTACAGCCAGTTTTATCACAAACCTAGTCCACTGAATGTAGAGTCTGTAGGCGAGGTAGGGCGATCTTGGTACAGGAAAGCCCTGGTTTCCAGTTGTAGTCTGTGTAATTAACGGCAGACTGTTAACTGTTAACAGCATGTAAACTGGCCACTCATGAAAAGATCCGCTGGTAGACGTGGTCTCTCAACTCCAACTTCATTCTCGCGTCAGGCTGTAAACACTCAGACTGTAAACAGCGAGCAGCACGTGAAGAAGGAAGTCGGAAACGGAAATTCGCCTCCTCCCTTGGAAGCCCAAGAATAATGGGGTTTGCCCCGAGAGGCTGTATGGCCGTCTGCCGGAAGTCAGATGGCGAATGCAGCTGATGGGTTCCAAGATTGTCACAAACCAAATGTGAACTTGCCATCAAAGCTTGTGTGCAATTATTTTCTTCTAGTTAATAAAATTTTTCACACACTTTGCTCCAAAGTACCTCCGACTCTTCACATGTGTATCCATTGACTTGAGTTACAGTGATATTTGCCCAGCAAAAATGCCCCAACGGGGCCCATGCAGGCTTTTTGTGGGCACTGAGGGCTGGGACCAGCCCAGACCAAACCTAAACAGGCCCAGTGCTGCCTTGCTCAGGCGAGGCCCAGAGCTCTGGGCTCACCACGGGCTCTCTGCAAGCAGCCCACAATAGCAGATTGCCCACAGAAAGCCCATGCTGGCCCAGTGTGGGCCAGCCCATTTGGGCCCAGAGCAACTTTTGTACCTTTGGGCCCATGCTGGTTTTGTGTAGGCATCCCACAGTCATTTCCCACGCTCTGTTTGGCTGCTTTTATTTATTTATTCATTTATTTATTTATTTTATTTGAAATTCAAAGAGACTTTCCATTTATAACTCAACAGAATGCATAAAAATCCATTATTTGAATTGGATTGTGTCTACACTAGATCACTTAAAAACTCATGAACAAACTTGCTTTATTATTTTTTATTTAAAATAAAAGCCTATTATTTTTAATGGATATTTGATGTTTAAAAAAGTATAGCATAAGATAAAAAATAATAATAAAAAAAAAGTCTACAAATTTACAGGTCGCACACACACAATTGGTTGTAAATTATGCTGTCTCAAAAAATGGTTGCAACACGTGACAATTTGGTCGCAGTCTGGAGCCCTGTGCAACCAATAGCACACCCAAATACACACATAATGTCAAATGTTAACTTCAAACAAACCATGTGAATTCTAGAATGAACAGATACTGTAACATGCTCTTACTGTCTTTCATGAGGAAAATTACCCAGGTCTTGACCTTCTTATTTCTCTCCCCTCCTCCTCTCTCACTCCATCCCTCCATTTCTCTCCCTCTTTGTTCTTCCTCTACCCTCCGCCAGAAAAGAGACAGAAAACCAAGAAATACAGACACAGGAGGAGTTGATCTTGACTTCCTGGTTCATGACACAGAGCCAGAGAGATTAAGGTATTTCTCTCTCACACACACACAAAGTAGGAATATGTGTGTGAAACTTCAGGGGAGTGGGGGGGTCAACTTTGAAATTTGTGCTTTTCAAGCCACAATGAACAAAATCCTGTTCGGTATGCTTTTAACAAAAAATTTATGTCCACAACAGGGAATGGCATTTCCAGTGATTTCTTGCCCTGTAGAGGACAAACAGATGGCCCTGTACAACACTGTGGAGTTCCCAGATAACTCAGTCGGGATTGTGAGCAGCAAATGGTTAAATGAGGACTCATCCATGACGCTGTGGCCACCTTATACTGACACCAGCAAACACAAGGCAGCTTTGTTGACGCATGAAGTTCCTGGAGAGACATGGACAATGCATGACTTAAAAATTTTGGGCACAGCAGGCAGATTTTTTTCCCAGAATTGTAAAGAATTTAAACAGAGCATTGCATGCATGGTGTCAAGGAAAATGTGCATTTCTGCAAGGCCTGACACACTTATTTTGTTTCCTACATTTGGATTATGAAAAGGCAAGGTATAAAGCCAAAATGGCAGAAACAAATTTAATTATAACCAGTGAACCTGAAGAACTAGATAGCAGCCAGCGGTCAAGACAGTAAGTGTTGTTCTGTTGTCTTTACTGTCTAATTCATTTATACTGAGCAAGTTTAAATATTAAACATAAATTATAGTACTGGTCCATTCTTCTGAATGTTGTGAACAAGACCCTGACAGCAAACTATTGCTATAACTTAAATAATATGAGCCAGTTATTTTGTTAATGTGTGTTAAAATGCATTCTTGGATTGTTGCTCCTCATTTTGTGCAGACCCACCAAACGCTACATTGATCTGGAGCCTGAACCTGCACCACCGAAACAGCAGAGACGGTCACAGACTGTCACGGCTGCGGTCGTACTTCAGCCATCAGTCCCACCACCACCCATGGATTTCACACCTTCTGGTCATAACTCACTGGCTTCAAACGACCTTCCACCAGCGAGTCAACTATCATCTGGGAGGCCAATTATCACACAGCAACACCGATCATGCACATAACAGCTTGCACAGATAAATAAAAATCCAGTAACCTCACAGAACACAAGTTCTCTCTTGATCCGAGAAAAACTTTGTTTTTAGAGCTCTTCATGGTTGAATCCAGACTAGAGATCACACACACAGTATGTTCCGTCTGTCCCATGCTGAGTCTTTAAGTTAAAAATGATTTATAAGAAATGAAAAGCCACGCGTCCTGCTGATGTAGGAATCTAACTTCAAAAGCTGAGCAGTTTCAGTGTGATCCAAGCGTGTCTAATAACTTCAGTGTTTAAAAGTGAAAAAGTCAAAACTTATTGAAAAGATATGGATGAAATAATTTACAAAATTAATACGATATTTTTATGTAACGTAAAATTCTGCTTCAAGCCATATTGTTG
>JAPZDX010000019.1:1556337-1585089 GCA_029783625.1 Naso annulatus | reverse complement strand
ACCTATTCAGGTACTTTAACCATCTTTGTGCAGTAAAAATTTACCTACACTCAAATTCATGTTAGACCACCTGAGGATTTTCATCATAGTGTTTTCTTTCTTTTGTGAAGTAAATACCATAGCAGTGTGATAATGTTAAGATAGTTTCTAAGCACACTTAAATATATTCATAATCACCTCATTTCAGTAGAAGCACAGGATCCTGTGTGCTAATGTCGAACAAAAGAAGCTGGAGGGAGTTAGAGTTAAAATAGTGCCGAAAATATGTCATCTTTAAATTTTTATTATTAGATGTGGACGATGCCAGGCTTTCATACCTCCAGAGGATAGGAGAGAGAGAGAGGACTGTTCGCTTAGCGTTGTTTTTCAGACGTCACCCACATGTAAAGCCACTTCCTGCTTTGTCTTTTCCCAGGAATTTGGATTGGCCCGCTTCAAGAGCAACCAGGTGAAGGCCATGAAAGGGCTGGAATATGCACTGTCCAATTTACAGGGTAGGTACACTTCACTATGTCTAACTCTTGCCATTTGTGGAAATGTGAAACTTCAAAGCAGAAGGACCAAGGGCAGCTAGTTTCTTTCTAAATATTGCACTGTGAAACATTGTACATTCAAATCTAATAATTTCACCCTCCCAAAATCATAAGAAGGTTCCTTTATTTGTGCGAAATCAACTGGAGCATTGAAAAACAGTTTGAAGCAGTAATTACTCTGGAGTTGGGTAGCAGAGTTTAGCCTCACAGCATTGCCTAGAACTCACTCCTACATGTTTTTCTTAGAAACAGGTTAATTTAAGAAGCCTCAGGATACTTGTTGGTTAGAAAGGCCGTGTGACTGCAGAGGGATAGGAAACCATGACAACTACAGTGACAAACAGCTTGCATTTCTGAATTTAGGCTCAAACCAAAACAGTTTATGTAGTCAGTGTTGCATACTGTAGAGCAGATGATATGAAAGGCTCTTAAAAAAGCCTGTCCTCTGAGAGATGAATAAGGCCACGACATTAAGATGATGACATAAACATGCCAAAATGTCAGGTTAATTTAAAGTGCAGTCTTCAGGAACACAGTGTGGCAGCTGTGTAAAATTACAGCATGTGCAGATGTGTAGCCTTGATCACAAACGGGGCTGCAGCTAAAAAAAAAAATTAAAATAAGGTCAACTTTATTGTCCTGAGGGAAATTTGTCTTGGTTGAAAGTGCTGAACATATCTGCTTATCATGCTAGTACATACGTGGCAACATATAATGACTGTACCAACAGTGTGCAGTGGACAATGAAGGTAGGATACCCGTAAACAGGCACAAGGATTCCACTAAATACTGCATTAACCCAATAATGTAAATAAGACATTTTTAAGAAGATAAAGACTAAACCAGCCATTAAAACTCATAAACCCGTAAAAACCCCATTATCGTGGCACCATAAGTAGTGTTGAATTCAAAACTAATGATAATAACAATATCTTGCTCCAGGCACTGAGAGATGCTATGACCCTGGGGGATCACCTGAGAGTTTATATATTTAATAGTGCAATGGATAACGGGAGGAATGAGAGCTTAAACCAGTGGCTTCTGCACCTGCTGGCTCTTTATCGTCTGCCCAGCGTTAAAAATTCCTAACTTACAAATTATTCTAAATTATAGAATAATCAAGTTATTTTTTAATTTTATGTAATCAATTTTTTGGCCTATCAAGGGAATGGTTTAGTATTTTTGTTTTATAAGTACTTATTCATAGTCAGTATCATTCGTAATGTTATTTTCATTAAAGTGTAATAACTAACAAATAAATATCCATGTGTTTTTGTGACTTTAGAATGAGCCTTTAAAACCTACAGAGGGAGCCAAAGAGTCCGCCATGTTGCCCTGCCATTTACAGTAGCCCAGAATGGACAAACCAAACACTGAGTAGTGAGAGTCTTAAGTGTTCTTTCTAGTTGTCATGGCCAACGAGGTTCTCCGGCAGAATTGTAAGGAGAGGGTGAGAGGATGGTTTTGTTAAGTTAGTGGCCATTTGCCACTTCACTGTTAGATGTTCCTAAATCCTACACACCGGACCTTTAAGTAGATGGTATTTTTGAAGTGGTGTTGTATGAGGTACTTATGAATAGTCTATTAACGTCTGCAGATGGTGATCAGCGGTGTCGTGTTTAGGATAACTGGGGAGAAATCACTGCACCGGAAGTCAGCGTTGAACTGTTGCAGATGGGGTCAGCATAACGGAACAGAAAAGAGGATTTTAGACACACATACACACACAACATGTTTACCTAGGAAATAAATATCTGCTGCTAAATTTAGGATTTTTACACCACTTTAATATGTCCCCAGACAGCCGTTTATTCATTCTGGGCTACTGTGAATGGCAGTGGATGGCGGACTCTGGTTCCCTCTGTAGGTAATAATGGTTCATTTGAAGGTCACAAAAACACATTGATTCTTACTGGCTAGTTATTATAGTTTAATAAAAACAATATAATTAATTTTGCATGCTGTGTGAGCTAATAGATCCATGTAAAATCAACATGTTGTACCTTTATATATTAGAAAATAGCAAAAAAAAAAATAATAATAATCACATTCATGGGGCTAAAAGAAGTGCATTTTTGGCTTTGTCTGTTGAAAAGCATACATAAATTCAGTTCTAGCTCTAACTCATAATTTGTCAGACACAAATCCTTTATATTTCTCCAGAGAAGTTTTTTTTTATTATTAAACTTTGCTAAGAACACAAACCAATGTAACGCAAGACAGTAGTTTAAAAGTTTTTTGTTTTTGTTTTTTTTTATTTAAAGTCAATTTAAATCATTAGACAGTTTAATTCAAATCATGGGAAGCCAATAGATGGACAAAGTTGGTGCCTTGTTTGGCAGCGGGCCCAGTTGAGTGTGGTTTGTGTTGTGCTACAAACTGTGTTGTGCTGATGCAGCGTACTGTCGTCTGAAAGGACATTCTTCCACCGTTGTAATTTTGTCCCACTGCCCCTTTGTTGATGGCACACTCAGCAGGGACTGGCATCAGGCTGAGCGTTGTGGTAAGTGTGTTAGCAGTGGGGCATCTATCTGCCATCCCAGGCTTTGCCCAGGGTTGTCACAGGATGCCATATGTGAGCCTCACACAGTAGACTGTGTAGCAGAGGTAGTGACAGTTTTCCCCTGTGTGTTGTGTATGCTGCTACACACCATGTTAGAGTGGCTATAGTGTGTACTGCAGTTTAGTTGACCCTGCTGATAATTTTGTTCATGATAAAAGCTGAACCCTACTCATGACCTTTTTGTATGAGTAAAAATTTTTATAGCTATTTTTCTTTGAATTGTAATTATGTCATAAATGAAGTCTAAGGCTGCATCCAGATGAAATCAGGTGATCTGACGAAAATACAGGTTTTCTCATTCATTTGAACGAGGCTCGTCCGTTCTGGCTGCGGCGGTCTGAGCCACAGCAGCTGCCCGAAATAAACGCAGCCGGCTGCGGCGAAAAAAAGTAGAAACCGGCTCAACTTTAGGACAAACACAGCCGTATGTCACGCTGCGGCAGCCAATCACTTAAAGGGGCCATCGTCCAGTGATCAACCGCCACCCATGGATTCGGGGAGGAATAGAGCACACAGCTTGACGCCGGGCATGAGTGCTGTTATGTTATTTAAGTTACACTCCAACTGTCGGACCATACTGAGGCATTTCGCCGTATCACCTGATTTGATCTGAATGCAGCTTAATATCCAGTGAACCACCAGGCCATCAAGTATTATTACAATGCACCATCCACCATAGTAAGCAAAATAGCTTGTGATCAATATTGTTTTGAAATTTATGCAACTTAAAGATAAAATATTTTGATATTAATGTTTTCTACTTGCAGCTATTAACGTGCTGCATAAACATCAGAATACAGTGAAAATCCAGGATGAACAGTGGTGCTGTAATATCCGACAACATCAAATGCCTGTTTTGCATATCTTGGAGAAAAGTCACACGTTACATTTGCATTAAACAAATGAAACGTTATACAGCAGAAACCAACATTTGTGACTGAAAATTGTGTCATTCACAGCATTTTTAAATCTTATCTCAGTGTAATCACTGACATGTGATGTAGAACAGAGAGGACTTAAACAGCTTAAAGCCATTATTTATAGGGTGCTCTGCTGTTCATACAATATATTTTAAACTATGACATTAAAAGAAACTTTCTATTTGTGCAGAATCAAAGACAGGAAAGATTGGAGAGAGCGGACGGTTACCGGGTGTGTGTGTGTCTCTTCCATCAGCTGTCTGGATGTTGATCTGAGGTTTTTGTGGATTAGATTGACGTCAGACTCATCTCAGAGGTTTACCTCAGTAGACATCCTCTGATCTGTTGCTGTATATAAATTGTCAGTTAATTAGCATCACTGCTATCATCAACTGGCAGAAAGGCCTCAAGTAAAGGCTGATGCAAAACTATGAAATAAGTTCACTGAAGTTTTCAGCTCAGAATGTCATAATATTACCAACATCTTCTGGCTCACAGTTATGCGATTGAAAGTCGCTGTGCTGCATCCCTGATTTAACTTGTCAACAGTGACAGCAACCGTCACACTAAATTTCACACCGTGCCAATTAACATCTGACAGCAGTTGATTAAATATTCAAAGTCACAATGTACGAAGTAAAACCCATGTTAATCCCGTCAGATAAAGTGTTTTTAGTCAGTTTGTTTTAGGATTTAAAAAAAAAAAGCTTACACAAAAGTGTTGTGAAATATGAAGACTCGATTTTTGACAGATGTTGGTGAAAGTTACTTGGTAACTTTCTTCAACACTTGGGAACTATGAATCTCAATTAGGTAATTTTGAGAGATATTTTTTATTTTACCCTTTATTAACGAGGAAGTTCCCCTTAAGAAACCTGACCTCCTCTTCCAGAGAGTCCTAATTAATCCTCTGTTATAGTAGCAATGATTTATTATTGGCACCTGGGTTTCTGAAGGTGTTCTTTGTCCTCGGAAACACACAATATGTAGTTTTAGCTGCTAGAGGTCTCTCAATCAAAGCAAGGAAAACAAAACAAGAACAAAGCAACAACAATCCCAGTACCTCCTTTTACAAAGCCCACGCAAAAGAAACAAGAATTACTCATTTTACATTAAGGAGCTGGGTATATTACAACATGCTGTGTATTTTGCCTTTATCCACACATTCAAGCTATAATTAGGTGAAGTAGCTTGATTAATAAAAAACCTGATTTAAACCTCTTGAGTCAAAGAAATTTCCTGAAATTTCCTTTTTGAGGAAAATAAACACCCGAAACACCGTCGCTGGTTTGGAAGGTAAACAAACCTTGACAGTGGGAATGCTGAGGATTTTCTTCAAGTTGTGGAAGTACCAGAGTGAGGCTGTTAAAACATTTCTTAGGGACTTTCTTAGAGTAAATTGAATTTGTGACTTTGCCTTTCGCTTTCAGCTAGAGTGAGTGGAGCCACCTCACCAGACTGTGTGGCACAGTAAGCGAAGCATAAATATACACACAGAATCAACTCAAACGTAGTAATGAAAACAAAAAACATGTAACAACTAATTTAATAGTTACAAGTGAAATCTGCAGCTAACACTTCACCTCTCACCTAGTTCATTTTTAGCAAGGGTTGGCGTGCACGGGGACAAAAAGATGGATAATGGCATTGAGGCACACAATAAAAGATTTAGGTTGCTAATGAAGTAAAGGCCGATTTCCACCTTTTTATGTTTGTTTTGGTTAGTTGGAATATTAAACAATGTGCAAGTCAACAGTTTTGCTGCTGGATCACCTGATTTGGTCTGAATGGAGCTTTCCCCTCAAGGATCGTCTCTACTTTGTTTGAAAGCACATAAATTCAAAGGACACTGCTTGACCCTGCTCCCTGTTCGTCTCTCTCTCTCACATGAGCAGAGACTCCTGTGTTGTGTCGTGATTCTGCTTGTTGTTCCCACGTGAGCTGCTTGAAGTTTGAGGGTTCACAGGAGGGTCAGGCTGGAGTAGACTCTACAGCCCATGGCACTTAATCCTCTGTGAGGCAGTTTGTATCCGCAAACAAATATGGGTGTGCTCACTTGAAGACTTTTTCAAAAACAGGTCCATTAAGAATCAAGTTTTTCTGTCTTGCCTTTATTAAGCCTGTTTTTAGACGTGAACCTCTTTCCATAAATGCCATGGTGACTCAACGTGTTGGTCCAATGACTGAGTAAGCACTCGAGTCCCCTTGACACAAAAGTCATAGAGTAAATATCATTAGGTCTTACTTGGAAACATTTCTGCACCACTTTCAGCATCCAATAAGTCCGACTTGATGAGTGCAGGCTGCAGCAGCACAATGTGAAATCCACAGACTTAACTCAGGTATCATTTGTGAGGATTATCAGCTTAATAAATCATGAAACACTGTGAACGAGCCAGTTTTTGTTTTAGAGATTATTTTTGTGGCAATCCATCTTGGCATAATTTTTACCATTTGGAGTATGAGTGGGACAATAAAGGTTAGAAAAGCCCCCACAGTTTTTATCACACCAGCTGTCTTTCTCCTTATATTTTCAACCTTTATTCATTCCAATACATTAAAATCAATATAAAGTTCCTGCTTGTTTGTGTGTTGTAAGATGAGCGGGGTTTTTTATGAATTAAGCCTTCAACAGTACATAGTTTTAAGATGGATAACTGATGCTGCTTGCAAGAAAACAGAAAACGTCTTTGTTCATACGACTATGCGCTTCCTCTCATGCACCTGGTGCCAGATATTCTGTGAGCACAGGGCTGTTTTCCATTCCTCCTGTCACATTGTGCTGGATCAATCCAGCAATGTTACATATTTTACCTCTGAGCAGGGCTCAAGAAAACATGATTGTCACTATTGTCTTCCTCTCTGGACACTTTTTGCGCTCACAGGAGAGACGCCCCAGCGGATGCTCAGGGACTCAGTGAAGGATGCTTCTGAGAAGGCGAAGGAGGCGGCTAAGAGCCTGGCTTCAGCTGCTACTGTCCCACAGAAACCGCAGCAGTACGTCTGACATGCTAGTGCGTGCAGAACTGCACAGGTGACGTGTACTCCACACAATGCCTTTTTGATCATCTCGACTAGCTTGGAGTGGGATCTCTCTTCTGTGATTTCTACACCGAGACTTCTCTGTTTTTCTTTCTCTGTTCTCAGCCGTCTGTCTCGTCTCTCAGTTTTCACTCACCTCAGGTCCTTGAGTGTATGTATGAAACACATTGCCTTTGTGGAATCTTTCAGATTGTGGCCAGCAGCACCCTTTGCTTTAAATCACATCAGGTGCAAATGTACATTTTTGTGTCTATACCATTTATTTAACATACCTCTTCTTAACATTGTAGGCTTATTGTCAAGCAAAACAATAAAGAGCTTTCTGAACATTATGACAGTTTCACTTACATTCATCAGTTATTCAAGTGATGTATTAGTTGCTTAAGGTATTGGTCCAGCCTAAATTTCACAATAGACCAAATTATACAACCCCCATTGCAAAAAAGGAGTTGGGATGCTGTGGGAAACGTACGTAAGAGCAGAGTGCAATCATTTGCAAACAAACTGTTTACTGACAAGTCCGTGTAGTAACATCCTTTATACAATCATGCGTTTCACAAAGTGCTGAAGCTCGCCCCATCTTTGCTTGTGATGACTAAATCTTTCGAGGATGCCCCTCTCATACCAAAATCATAATACAATCACCTGTTTCCGATGAACCTGTATACCTTTGGACTGATCCAAAGACTTTCAGTCTTTGTTGCTCCTTGAAACATTTTGCAGACGTCAAACTTAAAGCATATTTTGAGAAAAATCAGTGAAGTTGATGAGGTAAAGCATTAAATATAATGTCTTTGTACTGTTTGTTAGTATAAGTCAAAAAGGATTTGCAAAGTATTGCATTCTGTTTTGTTTTACACAGCATCCTAACTGTTTTGGAATCAGGGTTGTGTTGCATTGACTGTAGTTTTAGTGGACTAAAATATAATGGTTAAAGCATGCAGGGGTTATTCTGACAGTGAATCTTGTTGCATGACGGTTAGTCACTGCTAAGCATGGCCTGTACTGACGTGTGGATGATAATCATGAGATACCAAAGTGGCTTACATCAAAAAAGTTTGACATTTCCTAGCTCACATTTACTGTGTTGTGGTTAGCATTTACCCAGTATGACTGTGGCACTGAGGTGCACTAGTGAAAATACGTAAGATGAGATAATTTCAGCGTGTTGACGTGAAGCTGAAGTGGTGATGAAGGTGATATTTTGTGAACTTTTCAATGATTGCATTCCCATTTAGACAAAGCTGTCTGGATTTTTCTGCTGTAAGACTTGAATTCTAGTTAAAACAAATAATGTATTGTGAAGAATGATTATTGAGCATTTGTAATCTGTAGTAGTATGTAGGTATGTTTCAACCAGCGAACAACATGCAAAAACATTTTCAATAAATCTAAAAGTTCAGTTCTTGTTGCAATGTTTTCTCATTGTGAAATTGAGCTTTAATAAAATCTGATAAATTATTGTTTAATTTTGCCTCCTTGATGATTTCACAAGGCAACTTTTCTTTGCCGTAACGGTGTGAAAAGATGAACTCTGACCTTTAAAACTAGTTACTATTCCAGACTACAGATCAGTTTCACAGCTGCACAAACCAAACAGGAAGCCCTGTGACATCTGAACAACTGTCTGCATATTCCTGCTGCTTTGTTCTGTTAAAGGCTTTTACTCTGTTTCCTCTCAGTGAGCAGTGTGTAAATCCAGTGAGTCTTTCAGAAATCATTTAACAGACAATAATCAGGCTGCTGCGACTTTATGTATAAAACATTTTAATTATATTACAATGAGAGAATACACAATACCTTCAAGTGTTTGCTCAAATGTAGCCAGCACCAGGTACTCGTGTACACACACTCGCACACAAAACAAAAAAAAAGGAACTTATATAACATCTTCTGAATGCATATTACACATCTGCTAAAAAAGGAACATATTCACAGGTCTCTGGCACAGAACTCTCCCTACTCTGCACAGCACGCCAGCCCGACCAAAGTCCCCACCATGCTCCTTCTCGCCTAAATCCCAGCCAGCTCGGTCTCCTCGACAGCCTCTAGGGTCATGTTGGTACAAAAGATGAAGCATAAAGCTGGTGTGAGGCCCTTCTTAGAGCACTCTGTAGAGCACCACCCTACACATTTAGGTTCAAACTAAAGAGAAAAGAGGCTGGAAGCAGAAAGCTGACCTAAAGTCTACAAGAAGTTAAAGCTAATAATCTGGAATTACATAGAGGAACTCTGAATAATCATTCAGCACTGAAGGTTTAAAAGTGACTATTTTTTGGCAGGAATAATATATCATGGAAGTGTTGATTTTATAAGCACCATTGCTCAGTAGGCTGATAGATGGGATGGCATATCCTCTCTGTGTCTGATTTCATCGGCATGCACAGAGCTGTCTGCCTTGACCCTGCTCTCTGTGCAGACTGTCCTCGGTCTGCGATTCGCCCCGATTTCACCCCGCCACCGACCCATCCCCTCTGCTCGCTGGCTTCCCCCGACACCTCACCGTGCTTTTGTGAAACCACAACACACTTAATGTAAATCTCTGTGCAACTATGACATGAAAGCAAATATCCAACCAAGTTTCTGATGACCCTGAAATTATGCTTTAATTCATCTTGATCGGAGGTCAGTGAAGAGCCCCTTCTGCTTCTTTACATAAATGTTAGCCTTTTAGCAGTAAAGATGCAAGCAGGGCTGGGCAATAAACAATCTCATTACAGGAATACGATAGAAATTTATACTGAAGGTGTTGATAAACTCTGGAATTTTTTTTAAATCAATGTGAATGTGTAACAGCCAGCCAGTCTGCAGTTTTTGGCTTGCGTGTCAAAGTTCACGCCTATCTCCTAACTAACTGTTCAAGCTACCAGTGAAGAAAGTGGATGACACTCTTCAAACTGGCTGGTAATAAATAGCAATCTTGATCGATATGAAAACATTTTTGTTATCTTTTTTTTTTTTTTAAATATATCACCCAGCCCACGAAGCAAACAGCAACATCTTCTGTTGATTCTCCAAGGAGTAAAAAATAAGAGCAACTCACTGACTTAATAGTTTTTCAATAATTGACACAATCTGCCTCTTTTTTTTTTTTTTCAAGAAAATAACTTTTTCCAAGGCACATCTTCAAAAGTATCTCCATAAACACAATCGATCCAGAACTCAAACAAAATGTTACCACATCCCAATCAACTGCTCAAAGTCCACTCATTCTGAGTGTGTGCTTAATACATTTTTCAGTGGCGCCACTGAAAAATTCTAATCTCACAATCTGGCCCTCGACTCATCACATCCGCTCTGTCACTTTCCTGCTGGGAGGTTCTGTGCAAGAGAATAACTTTATGCCATTAACATGGTTTACTGAGTTGTTCATTTGACCAACAAACTGAAAAGACATTTTTGCTACAAACAGTCATGTACAAATCCTTTGACATGAATGTAAACTCTCAATGACAAAAAGAATAAAAACAGCTTCTCCGAAAAAAAAAAGAAAAAGAAAAAAGTTTCTTTTAATCTCTAGTTAATTTTTTGCCCTCCTGCAGTGTATGGAGAGAGTGCAGATAGGAGGTAAAACTCATCAAAACAAAAAAAGAGTTGGTCACAAAAAAAAAAAAAAATGCACCACAGAGTCAAAAGCAAAACCACCTGCTTGTCTTAAAACCCCTGCCCACCCACCCTCCCTCAAAAAGCACAAGATGGTAATATTGCTGTGTCTCAAGGTCCCCTGATCAATGGGTAACACTATTACTGGGACGACCACTGGGAGCGCAGAGGATAACACCTTGAGCTGCCATCGATTGGATTATTCTTTTATCGCTCCTCTTCCACAGTGACGCCCATTGAACAAACACATAATCAGCACACAATAATAGTAAAATGACAAAAAAAAAAAAAAAAAGATTAACATGCTTCAAGCCCAGAAATTCTGAACCCCGTCGGTGACCATTCGGGGCGACTGGAAGCTGCCATGGGAGTTTACCAGTGTGGTATTTTTTGTTTTTTGTTTATTTCTATGACAGAGGCGGCACTGGCAGATGAGCGGGCATCAAGAAGGCGTGGGGGAGGGGGGAAGAGCCTGGGCACGGGTGTACAACAACAACACGCGACTTCTCAGTAGAGACCAAAAGTTTTTGTTTTTTCAAAAATCATTAAAATGAGGTCTTCTTTTCAAGTCCCCTTGCTCATGGAAGTGTTTTGGCAAGGTAAGGGTGGAAATCCAAGCTTTCATTTTTCATTTCCGCCAGAAGGCGAGCGGCGAGAGGATGAGAGGAGGGGGGGGGGAGTGTGACCTGAGTAGGGAGCGAGGGCGAGTAGGTGGGAGGAAGAGGAGGAGGAGGAGAATGAGGGAGGTCGAAGGCTCACCAAGGCACAGAATGACAGCAGGAGAGTCACCCAAGGGAGAGGGGCCAGTGTATCAGCTCCCCTGCCCCCAGTCTCCCTTCAACAAGCCTGGCCTCATGTCTGTCTGTATACCATAGATATATATATATATATACTCACTATTTTTGTCTTTTCATTACAAGAGAACATTTAGGAAAATATAATACAAAATTTAATACAAGAAATATAGACTACACTGGCTAATATCACTTTAAGTGACACATAGCTTCTTTTGTATGCAAGTTCTTTTTTTTTTTATTTCTTTTGCGCTTTTGTCATTTTTAATTTTTTTGGTCGGACCCTCCATGGCGGACTGGCCTTAATTTTTTGTAAGTGTCGGGACACCAAGCTCTAAAGACTGCCAGACTGAGGCCTAATGATTATTAAAAGGTCAGAGCGCGACAGCAGCGCCTCCTCCGTCAATAGTGACTATTGTGCATAAGTTACAGACAAGTTAAAGAGGAAAATTCATCTACGTTGGTCTTCAGCAGTGCCAAGAGGCTCCAGAAAAAAGCAACTAAGAGCAGAGATAAACTAAGATTATGAGTCTTGTTAGCAAAATTAAAAGTTCAACCGAATGTCTAATTAGTTTGCTAACTTAGCTAAAATGAACGCCTCTACAGAGAACAAATCATTAGAGCTGGCCCTTTTTTTTTGTTTTTGTTTTTAATTTTTTTTTTTTTTTCTCCATTTGAACAGCTTCGACTTGTTAACCGGAACAAAACAAAATCCAGACATGGCTTGAAAAAGTAACAAAGCTGTAGAGAAATGCAAATTCTGGGTAAATGGTGCCATGAGCTGAGAGAAGGATCCATTAGTGAAAAGGAAAAAGGAGAACTGCCCCCTTTCCTGCAGGTCCACTCTGCAATGGTACCCCCATGGTAAAAAGGTAAAGGAGGAAAGTCTGTGGTGACGCCTCATGGTCCACTCAGAGGCACCACCTGCCTCTTGTATTTATTGCTACATCAATTCGCTACTGAGGAAACGAACTTTGTTCAATCTTTAAGGAATAGAGTTTTAGTCATAAGGCAACTCCTTTGTGTATTTGACACAGTAGTCCATCCACACCATAGGGTGGTATAGTGTAGTGGTCAGTAGTGTGGAGTAGTGGTTAGGCAACCCAACCAGAGGGAGACATGAGGGTTTGGACAGTAACTGTACATCTATATACATTCTTTCTTCTCTGCTACAGCTCTGTAACTTTTTCAGTTTGTCTCTGACCAGAATTTGGCCACATTTGGTGATGAGGATCTGACTGCATGTGCAGGAGTAGCTATTAATAGTCTTAATTTAGATCATGCAGTTGCAAAAGCTGCACGTTGACACAATACTCATAGCGGACAAATAAAGAGTAGTTTTATGTTTCTGGAAATCTGATCAATAGATCCATACCATGGTCATGTCTGCTTGCTAAACATAAAGCTACAGCAAGCAGTTGGTTAGCTTAGCTTAGCATAAAAACCGTAAACAAGGGGAAAAGGCTAACTCGGCTCTTTCCAGAAGTTCAATAAGTCCACATACCAGCACTTTAAAAGCTCACTAATTAACAAGGTTATATTTCATTAGTTTTATCCATGCAAATCCATAAAAAATATTTTCTACAGAGCTTATGTGTCAGACTGTTTCTAGGTCAGAAGCAGCAACTTCCACATAACCCCTTCTGCCAAACAGCATCTAGTGTATTGTACGCTGAAGGTTTATCATGTTAATTAGTTAGCCTTATAGGTCCTGGTAAGAGTATGTTTCAACCTTAGAGCCAGGCTAGCTCTTGCCCCCTGTGGTCGGTCTTTACACGAAGCCAAGCTAAGCTAACTGTCTGCTAGCTCAAGCATCAGTGGCATGAAAGTGGTATCCTTCCTCTCATCTAACTCTTGGCAACTTCAGCAATCAAGCTCGCAAATCTTACTGTGTGAAGGAAAGAAACTGCATGATGTAATTAACTGTTTGTTGCATTTACTGCAGAACAAACAGAAGTCCTTAACCTTTTTCAGCACAGACACAGTGCCGATCCCCATTCATGTATTACTGCCAAATTGAGATGACATGAAGCTCATTATTTGTTTTTGACCCCACTGAACCCCCTCACTTGGTCTTTCCTCTCTTGCACAAACAAACAGAAAACACACTTTACAAAGATCCTGGTCGACAAGTCAAAGCTGTTCCTCACACCACAGAAGTCCTCACTTAAACCACAAACTGCGCTCCACTCTTTCTGAGCCTGCAGCAACACCAAGTAGGGGTCGTGAGGGCAGCGGGAGGGCAGGGCGTGTCAGGAGGGGCAGGTTCAGGCAGGATACAGTAGGGTGAGGTAGGGTCAGTGGTCTGGGTGGGGGGGTCAGGAAGGCTTCAGTGGCATTTCAGCCCCATTTGCTTCCTGTAGAGCGTGGGTTGGGGAAAGGGGGAACAGATTCAGGGTGTACCGCCGTTGTGGACTGGTTTGATTTAGGTAGTGGGCGGCGTTGGCAATGTGTTAGGGAAGGCAGGTGGAGGGAAGGGGGGCGCGTGGGATGATGCTGGCTGGGAAACGGATGGCCGTGCGGTGTCTCAACAGTGGTGCGGCTGCAGTCTGTGGGAATGTGTGGCCGTGTAGCTGGTGTCGCTGGAGCTGCTCTGGAGGCTGTACTGGTCCTCCTCCTCTTCGCCGTCGCTGATGCTGTCCACGCTGTCTGCCTCCACAGGCGTGAACTCCATGCCCTCGATGTCCACCTCTGCACGCAAAAAGAAAATACAGCAGGTTATTTTTCAGCACTGTTTAAACACAGAACAAGAGAGGGGAGAACTGTTTATTTCACCCAGCTGTGGGCATATTTATTAGGGAGCCTGCTGCGCTTGTGGATTAAACCCGGATTTAGGCAGCCATTAACTCCGGGCAAACAGGCAGATCTTTGTGCTCCCACAGCTAATCCTCATCCATTGATAAACAACTGCATGTGTGTTTACCTCATCCAGGATTAGTAAACATACTGTAACAGGCCGAGCTAAGCATTTCAACGGGGTGTGTGACACTGGAGAGCAGCGCATTGCACCTCTTAATCTCAAGAAACCTGCTGCCCAACCTCATGAAAAGGCAAAAGTGTTTGTAGCTGTTCTGAACGGACAAACTGGAAGGTCTGCCATCAGCGAGAGAAGTGAGACATAAAGAATTGCCTAATTATGTGAATACCGACACATTTTCAGAACAGTCTCTCCTGGAAGGCATATATTGTGTTGCACTTTGGTTCTTAACATAAAGTGCCAAATACAGAATATAAATAGAGATGTTCAAACCCTGCCAACTTTCTCACCACTGAGGAACTGCACCTGGAAAGCCACTGCAAGAGTCTGAACGTCAGACTGTCCCTTTCTGAAAGTTACAGAAAGTGTCAAAATAATTTCTAAAACCGTCGAGTTTGTAAAGCAGCTTTAATGGAAGCATGCTAGCTCTGGGGTTTTAGGATAATGGCATTCAGATGGAGCCAGTGGTGGCGCACCGCAGTAATGCTCCTGACCTCCGAGGACGCCAGATTACTTTGTACTAATGTCATTTCAACAGATTAAAGGTGACAACCTGCAACAGCAAAGAGGAGACCACATGACATGAACTCTTCCACAGTCAGTAGCTGAAGAGGAGAGCTACTTTTCCTCATCTGCAATCTGAGGTGTTAACCTTTGACCCCGGGGCATCACCTGCAAACAAGGCCCGGGGCTAATCATTGAGTGGCTTTTCACTTGGATCACCGTGTGGTGCAGAGTTTATCAGTGGACAGCAAGAGGAAGGGAAACAGCTCTGACTGGGTTCACACTGGAGACGAAGGCACCAATGGTGTTGAGCAGTTGTTTGCAAACAGATATAGTTTCAAGGTTTACAGTGTGCATGCCACTTGAGCCTGGGCATCACATGTGTCGGTGATCATTTGATCAACATGATAGTGACAAAAAGCCCTGACCACAGCAACACCCACGATGGTCCACTTGATACAGTGTGAGTGACATCATTCTCCAGAATTAATCTCCCCGGCATTTTCAGTTGCAGCATTGCAAAATATGGCTCCAGTCTAACAATTTATACACGCTGGTGGTGTACTTTCAAGCCAGCGTACCTTGCTCAGAGTCAGTGGAGATGGTGGAGCCCATGCTGTCGGTGCGGATGCGCTCAACGGATCCAGATACAGAAAGCTGCTCCAGGCGGCGTTTGAGGTAGCGGTGCTCTCTCTGCAGCTGCTCCTTCACATTTAAAGCCTTCCTGTCCTGCTCCTCCAGCTTCTATAGAGACACAAATGACAAAGACAAATCAATCAAACAGATACGTCTCTGTCTTTACTTGCTCTTTTAACTCTATATCTGTACACTGTATTATTCTCGGATGCTTCATCACTGTTGGACATTGCTTTCTGGTCTATTTTTTTCTTTCCCTCACAGTACGTTTTGCATTACTTTGCTACACGAATCCCAAAATCGTGAGGGAATACATAAGTAGTTCGGAAGAAAAAAAATGTGTGATCTTTTGGGTGCTTCGTAGAAAAGAAAAGAGACCGGAAAGTCACTGCTGCACATCACATGCTGTATAATGCATGTTTGCAAATAAAAGAGAAGCGTGTGTTTTACACTCACAATCACACCTAAAAACAGACTGAACTCGATCTTCCCACTAAATCGTCTTTTAAACTCTATTACATCACCTCTTTTTTAAATGCTGTTATATAGTAAAACACATACAATGGAAGATTTCCTTCCAGTTTGTGAATACCAAATTATTTTATACTGATTTGATACTGAGTTTGGATTCATTCTACATCATACAAATGCTGTCACTGATGCTGCCACATAATTCTGCAAGCTTATGAGACAGTTTTGTTATCTGTCATCTCCCGCCTATCAGACATTTGCCAAAGATACAAAAGAATATTAAACAACAACAAATATCAACATGTCATAAGGAAGCGACAAAATGACTGTGCGAGGTCTGCTGGTCAAACAGAGGAAATAAGCAAACTCTTGTACAAGGCTGAGTCAACATAAAAACTACATTTTGCACTCATTTGAAAATGAAAGTTTTCAGTGGTGAACCACAGCGAAATCTTAACATGGCTCCCTGTGATGCGAGAAGGCACAACATGATGACGAGAATTACTGGAATCTGTCAGAGCAGAGAGGACAGGCGTGATAAACAGGAAATGAAGGGTTAAAACTAGCTTCGACTAGATTTTCCACCAGCCACACTTGCTGCTTCTAAACAGCAAAATCAACAGCAAGTCCTGAGCTGCACTACGATTTATAGTTTATCCTCTAAAAGGCAACATTAAGCATTAAGTATTACTCTGCAAACACTGATGTTTAAAGCTTTTTGAAGGCCTTTTCTGTCTCGGGTCCTGCTGCAAACTTTTTGCTGAAAGTATCTTGCATTATCAGTGTGTGTGAGTGAGCTGCAACAGTTAATGAACCGTGGAAGGAGGAGTCAAACCCTCTAGTTATGTCCTTTTCCATATCTAAAGATCAGCCACCAAATGCCCTGTATATGCCACTTTGTTGACTCATTGCTTTGCTTTTTTTCCCCCCCTTTTAGTCCTATGAGGATTTTTTTTTTTTTTTTTGGCAGGTCCTGAAGCACTGTGATTGAAAGATTAGGAAACAATGTAACACTTCAGGAAGGCAAAATCAAACAGCTAAAAGAGATGGGAGGTGGAGCGTGAGTTTGATTCTCATGAAGCATAAGAAGAAGTCTCTGTCTCTCTCTCTCTCTCTTTCTCTCTCTCTCTCTCTCTATATATATATATATATATATGTGTGTGTGTATATATATATATGTATAAAAAAATCAGAAAACAGTGGGAAAAGGTCGTTCATAATTGACCATTTACCAAATTACAAACTTAAAATTGCTAATTTTGTAGTTTTGTTTAACTGACAGAAAACAAAGATATAAACATGATTATGGCTAAAAGATTAACCTGTTAAAAAAAAAGATGCAAAATATATGAACATGTCTTTTCTAGCATTTCTAGTACCTTGATGTGCATCTTGGCCCTTTTCAGCAAGCTCAGTGTGGTGTGTCTCGTGCTGTCTGGACCTAAAGGCACCAGCTTCTTCAGCTGCTCCAAGTACAGCCGTAGTTTGGCACGTCTGTAAACACACAGGCACAGGTTGAGTGAGCAGACATGCACCAGCAGAAAAATAACAAAGCACTTACACAAACACACTGTTTGGTGCTTATCTGCACGTCCGTGAAGGGCAGAAACAAATACCGGCGCTCTTACATTGTAATTGGTGTGTGATTTCCATGTGCTGGAAAACGTGTACAAAAGCAGATACAATAGAGAGTGAACACAGCATGATCAGGTTTGATACTCTGCAGATAGATGACATGTACTGATATAGTTAAAAAAAACAACAACTTGTCACTACAGAGAAGAATGTAGAAATTTATCTCTATAGTATTTATATTATAAAGTCCCAGTATTTACAAGTACCTCAACATTTACATCTTTCCTAAACAACTGCTGTTTTTTCTATGTCCACCCACATGAAACACACATTCAATATGGCAATCAAAGCCTTCTCTTGGAGACTTCATCTAAAATCTTCTTATTAACTGTGTAATTAAATTGTTTTATTGGGTTCGATTCACAGAAACATGCACTGCACAGACATAACTATTTACTATTACTGACGCATGCAGAATGCTTCAGTGCAACATAGTGACCTCCCCGTAACTGACGAGGAGTCCAAAAGCCCACAGCCACCGGGTGCAAAAATCATTATTGACCAAAACGACGGCCATGAGAATTTTCTCGTCTGTTCTGGTCACTCAAGACTGAAACTGTGGCCCCGGAAAACCGTGCATGCCTGCCAAAGCCCTCCAGGCCATCAACCCTGGGCCCACAAATAAACAGCTCAAAGGATGCAGCATTCTGACATTTGATTCAGGGACTGGAAAGAAAAAGTTCATCTCTGTGGGGACAATGACTGACGTTGCATGGATGATGTATAACCTATTATTTGAAAGGACTGCTTTTACTTGTAATATTTTTAACAGCAGATTACCTCGTCTGTCTGTCTTCAGTCCATTGAGATTTGTTCATAAAGGCTTTTCAATCATCCATTAGTGGAGCTTGTCCATGAAATGTTTCTTTGTTCTGAGCTAGCCTTCCCCTCTTTTCTCCCATTACTTTGGCTTACTCAGTCTCGTCGGTGAAAAAAAAATCCAACAATGCCAGGTCTCCGCTGGCCATCGTTGCAACCACAACAGACCTTATCAGAGATGTGAAGCTCTCCAGAGCCGGCTGCAGAGCAGGAGAATGCAGGTTGTACACAAGAGCACGCTCTTTACATGAGCACACACAGTCCTTTCCCTGTTTCTTTTTCGGGAAGGGCGTCGCCTGTGTTTTTCACATGAAGTGAGACCCTCTCACTAGCCCCGTCCGTTTCGTCAAGAGGTCAGGCAGAGACATCCTGTGATCAACAAGAGTCTAAGTGACTAAACATAATCCTCCAGACTTCTAAATAAGTATGTTCAAATCCTGGAATTTGAGTGTAGCTGTAAAGTGTACCAGATTTTTACAGAAACAAAGGTGGACAAAAGTACCCCTGAAATAATCTCTACCTCTCTACAGGTGCATGTAGGCCTCCCGCCCCCAAAAAAGGGCGTGTGAAAGTGCTCTTGTTCTTTTATTTCATCCTCTCCCAAGGGGCAATCCCCCCAGCCCCACTCCACCCACCCCCAATCAGCTAAACCCCTCTACTCCACCCTGCCAACACCAACACACCCTTCATCCCACTGGAAAACAAGTGTCTTCTGAGGACAGGGGTGGGGGCCCACCTCCAACCTGCCCCTGTCGAGCCACATGAAGCACTTGGACTGCGGCCAGGGGAAGCAAGGCAGGAAGGAGCTGGGGGTCTGCAGCAGAGGGGGGAGAGGAGTGTTGTTTTGGAAGGGAGCGGGGTCCAAGCTAGTGGATGACTTTCTCGTGGGTTGAAAAAAGACCTCTTTGAGTGCAGTGTGCTCAGCTGCACTAGGCAGCGCTCCACACACATCATCCAAAGGGTAACATGAGCCAACGGGCCACCATCTTGCACCCTGCACCCCTCCCTCCTCTCCCTCTCTTGTAATGAAAAACAAAAACAAGGCGTTTCCCGAATACTTTGGCCCCCTTTTCAAGAAAACTCGCGATTTTACTGACTTATTCATTACAGGCCCCACCTGTATGCTCACTGCATATTGCAACTTGAAAGGCATAGAAATGTGCACACATGCAGTTTCAGTATTGCTTTGCCCACCTAAAACATGTCTGCATGAATGTCTGCACTGTTTGGTGTTCAAGCCTGGAGAAGTACCACTTGTTTTCATCACACCCTTGATCAAAAGCAGAAAACTTACTACTTTTAACCATACTACCCTGAAGGTAAACCACACCCATGTTGCAAAAAAGGAAAAGCTTTCAGCAACAGTGAAATGCAACCATACAGGATATTATGGAATATGACATTCCTATTCACTGTTATGCAATGTTTCCTTGTAACACTGAGAAGCAAACACCTAGTTTTATATTGTTAGTTAATGCTAGGTCGAAAAAATTGACATCAAGACTGAAGTCCAATTTTAGCAATGCTTACTAAGGAAGCAGGAGGACAGGGCAGCTTTAAGTTGATGAACAGAAGCCCAGCCAGAGCTCTGATAAAAAGCTAGGTGCAAAACAAACGCTTCTTATTTGTTTCAGTAGCCTTAATTATGGAAATGATATTTACAAACTTTTTAACTGAAGCCACTTGGCTGTTTTTACTATTTTTTGTGTTTACGAAGCAATTTTTGTATGTAATAATAAAACAAATTTACCTTACGTTGTAAGAACAAAATTTGAAAACAACAAAAAAAAAGTTAAAAAAGAAATACTATGTCTTCGGTGGCACTTTTATCACTGCATAATTGGATACATTGCAAAAGCTCAGAACACCTCTATCTTTAATAGTTTGGAACAATCCACTTTAACATTTCTGTCACTGCAGTTTTAACAAGTCTAGACCGGGCCTCTCTTTGTCTAAAGTCCTGCATTAAATGCTCAATACATCTCTCTTCGACTTGTCTTTGTTGTGACTATAGTATACGAAAAGGTTTAATACGTCTGATGCATATCATTAGCAGGATCTGGTTAGACCTGGCAGTGTGTTCTTGACAGCTCCCTCCCGACGGCACATGTTCCCCTGCTGCGTGACACTCACACTCACTCACATTTCTTCAAGAGCAGGGGTTAGAGACCCTCCCTCACTCACGTTTGTTATTCCTGAGCCAAGTCCTGGTCACGCAATGTTTATCAGATTGCCTCAAACAGCCATGAAAAAGGGTGGCACCAGATGAACGTGAATGCTGTGAACGTGGAGCAGAGCAGACAGTTTGCACCGACTGGTCCACATGGTTCTGAATCACATCCAATTTTCCAATTTGTCTGGGTTTAAAAAAGGACTGTCTCTTCATTTGTGTCGCATACGGTTTTGTAGTTAAGGCAGATTCCCGGCTTGTGTGTGTAAACAATGTTTCTAAGTATGATGGACTCGTGGGATGTGTTTTTTTCACTCAAAGTTAATGTGTTATTGTTTTTAAAGCAAATACTGAAGTACTAAAACATAATAAGAACTTGTGGATTTTCATGGTGCAACAGCACTGAAAGCTACAAAAAACAAAACAGCCTGTAATTTCTCCGCAGCTGTGGATTTGATAGTTAATCTGAAATTTCATTTGCTCTGAAGTCGTGTCTGCAGGGAAATGACCACCTGACTGTTCTCATGTGCAGAGTACCACGAGAGATACGTGTCTGATCTCTGCCCCATCCCCCTCCAAACCCACCTCCTCCCCCTTCTTCCCTCCCCACCAGTGCCAAAACAAAGCAGTTGCAGAGGGGAGACAAAGAAGGAACTCTTACTCAGAAAGCTGCACGTTGCTAAAACTGGAACAAGCTACTTAAACTGCTGACTTATGCTTCATGTTTACTCAGTCCAGACCAGACCTTTCTCACAGATGTGCTCACACTTTTAAGCCTAGCAAGGAGAACAACTGTGAGTAATTCCTTGCATTTCAATAGGACCTCGCACCCTTGGTGCTCAGGCCCTGAATATCTCATTTTGCAGCTTACAGGCAAGCAGTGTATCTGCAGCTCCCTACGTCTATCTGATGGTTGCCCATTACAGAATAGTAATGTAAGCTGCTGCTTCACGCATGCTGTCCCGTCCTGGTGATACCGGTGTCCGAGGATCTTGCAGGGCTCCGGTAATGGGAATCTATCAGTAGACGAAGAGCTGCAGGGCCTGAGAAGGCAAGCCAGTGCAAACAACAGGCCTTCACCCCTCACTCACTTCACTGTTTAATGAGCTCGCTGCAGCCCAGCGCATTCCTCAATCCATACGCACAAGACCGAGTGGCTTGTCATGGCAAGGTGCCAAAGCCGCGAAACTAAGGTCAAAGGTCGTCAGAACTACCACGGCAATGTTTCCTCTCACTGCCAGAACTGATGTGGTTCGATCCCTGTTGGGTTTAAAGAAAAGAAAAAGAAAAAAAAAAAAAGAAAAGAAAATGCTACACCAGGCCTCTGGAGTTGTTTTGACTTGAGCCCAGAAGACATCAGCATGAGGGATTCATTGCCCGATCTACTCAGCTTTAACAAGAACAAAACAGATCTTATCTCAAAATGCAATTTATTCATTGTCATTCAACGTCTCAAGAATAAAGAGGATGTTATATTCAAAGTTTTGGCCATAAATCAGTTACTACTGCTGAGATCTGCAAAAACGAAAACACTGCCACGAAGAATTCTGATGAGCTGTTTTTTCCTCTGCAAATCAAGGAATATTACAAATACTTCAGATGTACTTGCTTTGAGTTTAGCCTCAAAATAAAGTGGTTTAGTTGAACCAGAAAGTCAGTTTAGGTAATTATTTAACCACCTGCCTTTGCTTTCACTACCTGACCTCTGAGTTTTTTTTAAATCCCATATGAAAGACTGGCGGCTTCTGTTTCCTCCTCCATCAATCTTTTTTCAATGTTTTCAGTGTTTCTACATCATCAACTAACTTGGTAAGTACAAAGTCATTATTAAAGACAGAAACAATGGCCAGAGCTATAAAACTGAGACTCGAATTGTAAAAAACTAGAATTATAATTTAAGTTTATTCCCAGACAATGAAAAATCAGGTTTGTTCATTCTGTACTGACAATTATTTAATAACTATTGCATGTAAATCTTTTTCTTTGTCGCAAAACTCATTATTTACAGAATGCATTTATGTGATTTTTTTCTTGACTTTGAGAGAGATACAAAAAAAAAAACTTTTCCAAATCAAAAACGTTTTGCACCTGGCTCCCTTGTTTACAGCGCGGCTCTGTTCTGTGAAGTGAAAGTGAGGGCTGTGTTGCATTAGCGTGGATCTCCACATTGAGGTGGTTGAGTTTGAGGGTGGGTAGTGAAGTGGCTCCACATCTGGCTGGCAGGTCCCCGGGGAGTACGAAGCAGATGGAGGAATTCTTGAGGTGGTGAGGGGACCCTACCAAGAGGCCGGCCGGCCGGCAAAAACACACCACACACACACACACACACACACACATACACACACTGGGCCTTTCAGCAACCCTTCATTAGTCTCCCTGTCACTCTCCTGCCCTGCCCTGAACGTGTTTACATTTAACAGAGATCTGATGTGCCGTCAGAGGGCAGAAAAATAAGATGCCGCTGAAGTGGCTCATGTGAAAATGGCAGATTGGCTCGCCACACTGCCCACGTCAGCAAGACCAGAGTCACACAGGGAGGCACGAGAGGCTTTAATCACGCTGATATGAAATGTCAGTCGTCTGGGTTGAGATATATTTGTTTTCTGTCATCCAGGACGGCACACCCGCCCGCTGTGTGCAGTGACAACTGGGAGGCGAGACAGACAAACACAAGTCCCTCATAAACACAATCTCCAGACGGCAGGAGCATGGAGCTCGTTCTCACATGACTCCACTCTCTCACACGCAAGCAGCAAACAACCAAAACAGCAGTGCAGACAGAGGGAGTGGCCTGCTTACTTTACTACAAGCAGAATTCCACTGAAGAATGAGCTCTGCATGCTTTGCTGGTGATTTAAAAAAACAGGAAACTACAGAATTAGGCAGTTTGTTGTTCAAACGTTGTAGTAGTATTTCCACAAAATAAACTGCAATTTCCACTGGGCGTGCTTGAGAATGCCTTGTAATTAGATTTTTTTTTTTTTTCGTGTACTGAAACAATCCCCTGTGCAAGCGTGGATCATTACAAAATCCCTTCCTCAGTGCAGCCTGTTTACACTGGTGTTAACAGAAAAACAGATGTCAAATAGTATTTAAAGAGGAGAGGGTGTGAGCAAACAGAGACAAGGGGTCGGACTGAAGAAGAGTCTCCCTGCGCATCTCTGAATCATGTCAACACGACGTCAAATGACAGGCCTGGACATTAATTGCCTTCCGCTGCGTGCACTGAAAAGTACGTCTGCAAATGTTGGACGAACTAGCAGAGACAAGTTCAGCGAGCTCAATAAGCACATTCCCCATGACATGCAGAGCTCTGCTTTTATAATGACTGCTTGTCAATGATTAACATGCAGGTATCAAGAGGCATGAGAGACGATTCCGGCTTTATGTCGACTGTAAAAGTTTGTTTACTTCTAAAAGGAGGTTATGGAGCAGCAGGGCGGAGTCCAGTTTGAGGGTCTGGGCTCCTCTAAAATGCAGCGAGATAAATCTGAGGGATTTTGAGATAAACAGCAAGGGAGGCATTTCTTTTACGCAAAATTATACTTATTTTCTGTGACATGGACTCATTTAAAAAAGACTAAGCCCACACAAGGGAGGATAACAGAGAGGGAAAAACAGATTGATGAACAACAGACTGCCTGCGACTCTTATCCACTCCATTGATGCATATATCAAATTAATATTCACTTGTGATTCCCCGCTTGTGAAAAACTGGCAAAGACTGTGCGTGGAAGCAGTTACATGCATTCAGTCTGCTCTGCTACTTTTGTGACCCCCATTCACTCACAGACTCTCTCCCCCTAAACTGCCTCTCTTACTTAACTCTGCATTCCAGCGTATGTGTGCATACTCTGCTGACCTGAATTTCAGGCTGCCTGCTCAACACACGAAGCAGCCTCGTCCTACACTGGCTCCCGCCTCTCCCCGCTCAAGAATGACTCCACGTCCTCCTCTTCCTCAGGCTCACACAAGGCCTGAGGGACCGTGCCATGAACGCTTCACTCAGCTCACTTTGCTCCTTGCCGTTTGCCCTTTTCACTGCTGTCCTTCCTTGAAACCTACCCCACAGCTATGCACACACCTTGTTAAAGTGAGTCCCGCGTTCTTGTTTTTAGAGCATCAGC
Source organism: Naso annulatus (assembly GCA_029783625.1). NCBI lineage: Eukaryota > Metazoa > Chordata > Actinopteri > Acanthuriformes > Acanthuridae > Naso > Naso annulatus. The sequence goes on along the minus strand of JAPZDX010000019.1, from coordinate 1,560,295 downwards.
TGCTCCATGGCGGTGCTCAGAGCTTACAGTGGTGTATCCTGCAGCAGCGACACCTGAGACAGAGCAGGAACGCTCTCAAATAAATGTAGGTAAAAGACAGTCAAATATCTAAATATCACTATTTGGGAGTTCAGATGTCAGCAAAGATTATTCACACGCTTTATGCAAACATAGTGGTCCGCAGATAGCATACGTGCAGCCGCACTGCAATCGTGGCTGGGCTTGACCCGAGAGCTTCTGAGCAAACGGTGACCTCAGGGTGGAGAAATTCCACATGTGACCTCTGCGGCTGACCTCCAGCTGTAGCGTGTTTCTTATTCTCCGTGTGCATTATCAGAAGTTACAACTTAGGCTGTCCTAAAATGCCAAGAGTTTGGAAGAGCCCGGTCTGTAACAAGGTTTGGGCAACGAGATGAAATCTATCAGGAGGGGATAGGAATCCCTGTTTACACCAACATAGATATCACTTTAATACATCTGGCTGTATTTCTCCACAGAAAAATGACTTCTTCTATTATATATACTAGATAAGCAAGACACAGACATTACTGTCTGTTCATTTTAAGAAAAAAACTATGTCAAATAAATTCATTTGAAGCCAAACAATAGACTGATTAGTTGACTGACAAATAATGAAGTTTTGGTGTTCACTCAATTGTTTTAGTTAATTTTCTAGCAACAATCGCCAGTACCAGGTTCTCAACTATGCACATTTTTTGCATTTGTCCGTTTTATGTGACAGTGAGCTGAATATCCTAAAGGTCTACATCTTTTTTTTTTACACCACTTCTTGACACTTTCCATGCAAAACAATTGATAAAATAATTGGCACACTAATCAATAATAAAAAATCGTGACTAGCTACAGTCTTAAATTGACATCACAGTATTGAATTACCTATATCTTGATAGAGGAAGAACATTAGATAGCATTTACTGATCCACATTGTTTGACGTGTAGCTGCAAATGACTACATGAGCCTTACTGATCAGACCATGTACAGCACATGATTCATTACTCTGAGCTATTAGCTGCCTATGCTTGCATACTGACTCCAGGTCACTACTCACGCATGTGAGGAATGCAACGTATGGTGTGACATTTAAGGAAGTTAAGTACATAACCCACATGCAATCCTGTGCATGTGAGAGCCACACCAAAGCCCAAACTGGAAGGAATAAAGAAACTTACAACTTTGTTTATGTAGCTGTCTGCAAGAGACCAACATGACATTTAACTCTTAAAAAAATGGAATATTCAGTTTTCAAAAGCAGGATGTGGACATAGTATGACCTTCATTTAAGCTTAAGTATTAACAATGGCTGTGCAGTTTATAATCCACATTAAAATGCAGATTAACAGGATTAACAGGCCCATCAAAGCCTGGCCTGTCACAAAAGAAGATTTATACCTCAAAAGTAAAGAATGGGCAGATATGAGTTTGGCAAGAAGACCAGCTGGAGTGAGAAAGGCCCTCTGTGAGAGGGAGCGATGCCTTTCTCCTCCTCACTGCCTCAGGTTTCTGCTGAGTCAGACACTCTTCGGGGGCAAAAAAGGAGAGCCAGAATGAGGAGATGGGGGGAAAAAAGAATAACAGAAAAAACAGATGTGGTCTCTGGAGAAAGACGGAAACAACGACTAGGAGGCAAAGAGGTGAAGCAGCAGGGCTGTGGACGGCTCTCCCTCCTGCCGACACGCTGCCGTAATTCAAATAGCTCGGTTAGGTGCCCGGCCTATAGACACACACGCACACACATACACACACAGGAGCTTCACTCGAGGAGAAAGAGTTCCTCAAAGCCAAATAAGTCATTCATCACAACTGGGAGGACAAGACACTGGGAGAGTAAATTTAATTAGAGAGAAGATTAGACCGTGACAGACTGAGTGCCTGCTTCTGTGGCCACGAAGTGCATGTAAATTTTAAGCTAAGTTCAATAGGTGTTACACAGTTGCTGCACATTACCCATGGTGTGACAATGCAAACCTTGAGCATCATTCTGAGTCATCTCAGAAATGAAACCGAGAGCACCTGACAGCAATGGGTGGTGTCTGTCTGAAAAGTTAAAAATAGAGCTGTAAATCTTTTTTCAATTGAGGAAAGCAGCACAAGCATACCAGATACTCGGCATTAGCACGGCCTGACTTAGATTTCCTGTAAATAGGTGATATGTGGGAAAACAAAACCTCTGCAGCGTCACGATTTGTTGGCATGTCTAGAAAAGGAAACCTGTGGTGCGGACGAGTCGTCATAGGCGTAATCGAGCGGTTGAAGTCAAAAATGGGAAGGAAGCAATGCCAGCCAAGACCATCGACACAGTTGCATTTCGTTGCCCAGAAATGACAAGCTGACTGTGCCAATGCGATGATGAGAGCAGGAAACAAAAAAGCTGAGCCACGCTTGCCACGGTCTCTCTCAGAGCTGTCCCTGCCGCGCTCGCGCTGCAGCAGATAAGCAGGTTATGTCAGGACAGGCGAGTCTGTGGGACGAGGCTGGCTCCCACCCAGACATCTCACTCTGATAACAGGGCACAAATATATGCAGGGTGCCTCCTGAAGGGTGGCCAAGGCAGCTGTAAGTTTCGTAAAAAACACCTCGAATGAACAAGATCACAGAGCGCACCCAGCGAGCCTGCTGTCCACAAGAAATGGACAAATATGGGGAAAAATTTTTTTTTTTTAAAGCTGTCACCTAACACTGACTTAAAATGAACAAATGAATTGAAAGCAAGACTGGATACTGACCCTCAGTACTGTTTTGCATCCTGAAAACAAACAGTTCTGCAAAGCGGTACTGTTTGCTGATTTCATTAGAATTGCTGCCAAATTTAGTCAGTTTTGAGGAAAAGTTATCACTTTGGCTTTTTTTTTTCCCCCATGACGCTTTGAAGTTAAAAAACAAACAAACACATTCTTCTACAATTGTGGCATACCTATAGAACAACAGGTATCAGCTGCATGTAAAGTCAGCCCCACCGGGAAGATAACATTATGAAATTCCTATTTGACTATTCATAGTACATTCAAAGCCTTCTGGTGTCTAAACCAGATGTTCATCAGTCACCTTGTGCGCCATGTGAACATTCAGCACAAGGATGTGCCGCACCAGCATGAACCAAACACACGCACACACAACCAAACAAAGACAGTGAGTCAGGACTCAAACAGCAGCACCTCCCTGGCGTGGCGGTTAAGGGCGTGAAGGAGGTCGAGTTTTTAGAAACGATACCAACATTGCTGAAGCTAGACAGAGCCGAAGCCCTGTGCGGATGCTAATTAAACTGGTTGAACAGGACCACTGAAAAACAGTTTTGGTTTTCTTATGAATCGTAGAACTGTACCTTATCAAATTTTTGATTTTTATCTTTATCTGCATTTCTGAAAATAGCAAAGAAGGGCCCATTGCATGCTCCAAGAGGAAAATGTCTTTCAAGTACTAACCAACAATGGGGAAGATGCAAAAATTAATTTTCCGTTTGTCAATTTAGTTGCATAACTAAAGCAGGTATAATACACTGCATACACAGCACTGTGGATGATTGTGCTAGAGCCTGATGTTAACCTGTATAGTGGAGTAATGACCATGTAATTTGAGGCCGCACGTCCAGACAGGGATTAAATCAGGATGTATTATGTTGCAAAAGAAACCTCGTCTCTGCAGGACCTGTCATTACAAATAACTATGCTGAAAATTTGCCATTAATTTGTCACGCAAGAGCAAAAAATAACAACAGGAAGGTACAATTAAATATTGACTAATACATCACTTATCATAGGCAAACAGTGCATTGTGACTGGCAGAGTAGTCAAGCATGGTTTTATTTATTTAATTGCTTCCATCGAACCATCAGCGTGTGACCTGTTGCCGTTCTCATGGCCCGTAGATGGGCTGTAAGAGTTTTAAGTGGTTCTTAGCACTGCGCATATTGATTTAAGTGTATAAATTTAAGGCAAAATG